>CM037853.1:240729702-240883439 GCA_021234595.1 Delia radicum
AAACAAAATTTACAAAATATTTTGTAAAGTAATTTCTTGTGTTCATCTCACGGTTTGAAAGCGAGCAAGCGTTAAAGTAAGAATTTCGTAAAATTTCAAAAAATAAATATTTTGAAATGATCAAAACTTTCTTAAATCTTAACGACATATGTATGTTGACTAGAAACCGTTGATACTTAACACAAAGTATGATTAAAGCTTAAACTATTCAAAAAACTCTAATTATGGTCCAAAGACATACAGGATTCCAATAGCATGCCTGTAAATGACGTCGTCTTAACTTGAAAACTTATGGACGGATTTTTATTAAATTTGGCAGTAGATTATATTTAACAGTATTGGCAAAGCCTTTAAGTTTAAACAATATATGTTATGATTTTATTTGCGTTTTCGCTCAATTTCGCGTTTTTCAAAAAAAACGAAAATCGACATATCTTCTTAAGTGAAACCACAAAAAGGGTAATGTTTGGACATTGCAAAAAAGCTTAGACCGGTTTGAGGGTTAGAATATCTTACTTGAAAAAATGTGTATTTAAGATCAGTGGTCTTAAAATCAGTTAAAATTCATTTTTGCAAAAGTGAAAAAAGTTAGTTAAATTTTGAGTTTTTGCAAAAAAATTACATAAAATCATTCTAAAATGTTATAAATCGATATACTTTTTTCAAATAGATTCTATGTGATGTATTCAATCTGTGATTTATTCAATCGTTATCCAACGATTTAGTAAATGGTCGAAAAATGTTTTATTGAATTCAATTCTAAAAACATTTGATCGACCAAAATACATTAAATAGAAACTAAATAATAAAATTGGATCGACTAATTTCATTTAAAGGCGAGTAACTAAAATAACCACAGTTTAACTTAAACCACAGATATTTCCATATAAATTTTACTTGTATAACAATAGTTAAGCCCTAAACTTTGGTTAATTTTAGATAAGTTAGCAGGTCTTAGGATGATTTTTTATAATTTTGTTGCTGCAAAATATCATAATTTAAAAAAACTTTTTTCGAAGACAAATTTTCCATTTAAAATATTTTTTTTTTTTAAGATCTAACCCAACGGCTAGCACCACTGGATTCAGCTTACTCGAATTAAGTTTAACCACTGGGCTCCCCGATTGTTAGGAAAATTTTTTGGATGTTGTAATCGGTAAATCATGACATCTCTAGTACTTTATGGTAAGTAAAAAAAACTTTAATTAAAAATTAATGTCTGTTCCCGTACTTTACGGCGCTAACCCAAACTAGTTCAAACTCGGTATATGTATTGTCGTTATTAGTATGACAAAACAGCTCTTTTTATTTTTGCGTTGTTTGCGTTTTATCGCTGCTTAAAGCTTGGTATTTTTTTTATAAAAATACATACTGTTTGAATGGTCTTAATTATTGAACGCGTTGTCCGATTTTAAAAATTAATATCTCATTTCAAAGCTTATTTGTTAAAAAAAAATATATAAGACTTTAAAAATGTCCTTGATTAGCAAATAACTCAAATATCGAATATCTGATTGTTCAATATCTAAAAAATCAAATTGAAGTCACAATATGTTTCTTAGAAAAACGACGTATTCCAATATACTACTATTTTGCAATTGAAGAGCTTATTGTGAAAACTTGATAAGCCACATTTTAGTTTTAGTGTGTTTTTGAGTTTTGAAGGTAAAAAAAATGCAAAAAATATGACTTTTGCAGGACTTTTATACGCTAGCTACTTGCAATAAGTGCTAAAGCAAGACTTCTAGAAAACAACGAAAATCCATAAAACAACTAAATATGGCTTATCAAGTTTTTACAATAAGCCCTTCAATTATTTTTTTCAAATTTAATATAAACCAACACAAGTTTTGGAAATTTGTGTTGATTTAAATTAAATATAATTGTAGTAATATTAGAACAATTGTTTTTCTAAGGAACATATTGTGACTCCAATCTGAAATTTGCATATGTTTTAGAGGACATATTGACGCATTTTGAGATATTCGCGAACCAAAAACATTTTTATGTTCGCATTTCAAAGCTGCTCCTATCTCAGAGAAGACAAATATAAATAAGCTTAGAAAAGATATATTCATTTTTAAAAGTCGGGACTACGCGTTTAAAAATTACTTGCCACAAACTAGTGGTTGTTTTTTTGATTAAAGAAAACTTAATAACTTTTGAAAGACTAACGACCCAAATTGAACCAAACCACAAAAGTTTTTACATACAATTTTTCCAAATTAATGAAGTTTTTAACGAAATAGATAGAAAACTGAATTTATTGGAAACCCACAGATTTAAGTACAGTTTTTTGACATTGTTATTCAAAATTATGTAATTTTGAAACAAACGGGATATAATAGTTACCTGGTGAACAATAAATACATATTCAAGAAATATTTCAGATAAAACAATTTACGAATTTGTATGCCTTCTTTTTGTCTTTTATATTTTTTTTTTACTAGAAAAGTGCTGTTTTTTGGGTGTGTGTGGGATCTTAGAGCAGCAAAACTTTTTCATGTGATTTCTGTTAAAGGGGTAACTTTTTTGAATACATGAAAAAATGTCTCACGCAAAGTTTTTGTAAAAAGCTTTGAGCTGTATAATAAAACTGGCCCTTGAGGTCCAGTATTGTATTGAATAAGTAAAATCGAATAATCTGAATTTTCACAAGATTCTAGCATTACCTAAAGATTGATTAGTAAAATCCCATTAGAATCCAACTTAATTTTTTTTTTTAAGTTCTAAAGGTGTTTAAACATTTCAGCCAAGTTTCCAAAATCAAATGATTAATACAATACTGGCCCTTAAATTCACATTGTTTTCATTTCCGGGCCAATTTAATTGAAATTCATATATCCCAGTACACATATTTTAAGCAGTTTGAAAATTTCATTGAATGTTGAGTTTCTCTTAACTACAGGAAGGGCAAAAATGTAACATAACTGTTGTGTTACAAGATATTTGAAAAAGAACAAAAAGAAACTCATTAAAACTATTATTTAAACAATCTTAAATAAATTGATCAATTCAATATTCAACGAAAATATTTAATGGAATTAAAAAAATACTGTATAAAAGAAAACAATTAAAAAAAAATATCCTCGAAGTGAAAAGGCATTTAAGGCAAAATATCTCTTGATTAAACTTTGCATAAAAATAAAATAAAACAACACTAGAATTTCCATTAGTATTTTAGGTAAAATTTAAAAATTTATTTCAGAATAACACAAATGATACTAAATGGTAAAATTAAAGACTTAAATGTAAAAAAAAACTAAATATTGTTATAAAAAAAAAAATGTTAAAATGAAGAGAGAAAAACTAATAAATTTGTAAAAATACCAGATACTAAATGCATGTATAAAACAAATCTTATAAAAGCAGGCAATTACTATGATTTATTGAAAATAATTAAATATATAAGAGATAAATTACAGAAAAACAAAAAAAGAAATGAGAAATTAACAATATTAATTATAAATAAACAATAAAAATACATATAAAACAATTGTGTTTGATAGATTTATTACATTTTTTTTAAAATCCTTGGTCACTGGCTAAATAATAACATGCAATATGATATAATTTCAGATTTACATTGTAACAATCGATTTTAAACAAAAAGTTTTTACGACGATGGTGGATTTAAAATTAAATTTGGATAAAATCTTAAACCTTCTAATGATTCATCTCTGCATAATTTGCCCAAACGTTCAGCAGCTAATAAACGCTCTTTGGCTAAAAGCAGTGAGATATTACGTAACTTGGCTAAATCTTCGGCAGCTAAAGAGGTAGATTCTTGGACCACATCCAAAGTGTCTGAGGCAGTTAATTCATCGTCTTGTGATTCAAGTTGCAAAACCATAGCCCCACTGGGAAAGGTGCGTAATTTAATAGGACCATTTAAAGAATGGCAGGCTTGTAGTAAATCTTCCGGTGAAAGTAGTTCCAAACCACGAGCTCGATTAACACGACAATATACATCAGCCAAAGACATCATACCACCGGATTCCTGGAAAATTTAATGAAATATATAAAATTGTACATATTAAAAGATCAAATGTTAAATACCTCCAATGGATCCAATAGAATAATACACAATTGTTCAGCTAAACTTCTATAGTAAGCCGAATCACTGGAATAACCATCCCGGGTAACAGGATCGTCAATACCTAGACTCAGAAGGTAAGACTTGAAACGTACAGTTTCATCATCTGAAATTTCTCCTTTTTGTAAACGTATTTTATCCGATATAATGCGAGAAACTGAAACCATATCTTTGGCCATAGCCATTAAAACGCGCAGATCTTGGAAAGCTAAAGCTATATTTTCATCTGTCTCCTTCGTTCTTTGTTCGATGGCCTTTTCAATGCCACCAATACCGGTACGCATACGTAGCCTGGCTTCTCTAGTGGCATTTTCTTGAGGTGTGGCTACAAGCGGTGCATTATTATCTTTCGTTGCATTACTAGGCATTTGTACTTCCCATATTTTAGCCTTGTAATGTTTCCCTCAATGCATTGGCGAACTCGGGTAAAACACCATGCTTACCGGATAGTTTTATAAATGCACTTCTACTATTGTCCAATGGACCCGGTAGCTTATCATTAGCCGGTGGCCGCAAGTGCAATATCAAACGGGTCTTGCGACCAAAGACAAAATTGCTGGCCTGTTCGTCACTTACAGATACCACATATTTTAAACGCAAACATAGACAAACAGCAGCACGGGCTATGTCTCCTGGTCGTCCCCAAAATATTCGATGTGTTGTAAGTACCAGTTCTCCATCCTCAAATTGTGTCTAAACAAAAAACAATGAATCATAACAATGACTGCTGTTTGTTTGCATTTAAATTTCTTACTTTTATGTCACCATCATATAATTTAATTTGTGATTCCTTGCTTACAAATGTTTCGTTTTCTTGTAATCTTGCCTCTATATATTCAAAACGATTCATATTCCAAGAAAAATTTAATTATTTTTATTTTTTACTTTTATTTATTTTCCATATGTATTTCTAAAAACAGGGTTGGTAAATGACAATACATCGTTTGGCAATGCGAAAATATGACAGCTCTGGCCGAGTTAAGGTGGTGCAATCTCGGCTTTTCAAGCAAAAAGCCGATTTTGACGTTTAAAATACCGTTAGTGGAAGATCAAAACGTCAAAAGAGAAAAAAAAAACCAAACCGAAAAAAGGAGCATTTTTACACGTGTTTTTTTTTTGCAATATTCTGTAATTTAAGTTTTTTAATTAAATTTCGTGAAAATATTAGTGTTAACAAACAAAATAAAAAATAAATAAAGTGTTTTATAACAATTTACTAAAAGTTTTATTAAAATAAAGTGAAAAACAAAATTACACATTAATGGGGCCTCACTAATTTTAGTAGTGGCTGTCCTGCAAAATATAAAAAACTTTAAACTCAGTGTTCGCTTTTTGTTATCAATTAAGAATAATGTAAAGGATATTTCGTGTTAAGCTCCCGCGGTTCGTGGTTTCGTTATGAAAAAAGTGCATGAAAACTTCCAGCGGTAACCAAAACCAGCCCAGATGCAACCCCGTTATCAAAGTTAATATTTGTTTCGGAACGGGTTGTTTCTGCTGCTGCCGTAGAGCACATACATCGGACTAACAGGTGAGTTATATTTTCATAAGGAATTTCTATGGTGATGGGTTTTAACAGATTTTAATAAAGTTTGAACACATGGTTCTGTTCAATTTATTTGCATTTGATATTAATAGAATTTACGATTTAAAATATAAATTATTGGTTTAAATAAATTTTAGCTGCTCCTCTCTAAATCTAATGAAACTTTATCCATCGATTAATATTTCAAATCTGATTATGCCAATGATACAATTTTCTGGCGGATGCGCATCTTGCGGCTGGCCAGGGCATTCAAGTTGGAATAGTTTTTAGCAATTATCGCAAAAAGTAAACGTTCGCTCCTGACAATATCTATATCATATGGAAGCTATTTAAAATATGTCCCCATAAATTAACCCATTGATGGCCAGTTTCGTAATATTTTATATTTTTTACTTTGGTTTTTTTTGGAGAAAAGTTATATGAAAAATTTATAAAAATTGATAGCCAACTCCGCGAGTTTTTATAATATGCCACCATATTTCTAGAAATATAACAATTATTGAAGTTGGATTTTTGGAAGAAGCCACTAAACTGCCTATCAATTCGAAGAAAACACCTAAAACCGTTCGGAGGCCAGCTATACGGAAAAACTACTCAGCAAAGCCACCAAACTGACTATCACCGCTCAGAAATCTCTAAGCCCAGAAAAAGTCCAGTCACGCAGAAAAAATTTCCTCAGCGAAGCCGAGCTTTGGACGGACTGCAGTACAAAACCCATAATCCGGCCAAAGGCCGGTTACGCAGAAAAACTTTCCGAAGCCACTAATTTATGGATAACATCACACATTTAAATTGTTACAAAAACTCCCATTTTCCAAATTAAACCAGCTTAAAAAGTTCTATTAAGGTCAAAAAAGAAATCGAAGCTATGTAAATAAACTTCACTTGTTCCAACTCAACAACAACAACACACGTTGAAGTAATGTACTTTATCTAAAAAAAAATCCATTCATATACAAAAAAATCGTGACCTGGATTTCAACGGGTTAATGAATTAAAATAATTTTTGGTTCTGCTGATACATATTTATATTAACTATTGATATATTTAAACATTATAACACGTAAACATAAATAGCAATTAATACTTGACCTAAAAATTGAAAAAGTAAACATTTCAAATCTGAACCTTTATATAATATGGTGTTTATACAGCTACGGGGTCAATAAAAAACATGAAAAAATGCAGAAAAAATATAAAATGTAAAGCTGGCTTGTAATGGGTTAATGAATGGAACATTATAACTTGTTGAAAAGACATTTGAGATATCTTTCCGATGGTGCATAAATCGTTTCGATACGTTCACAACTTTTGGTTGAAATCGCAAAAGAGTATTTCAACTTTGAAGCCTTCTCCCGGAAAAGGGTCGTGCCCGTCAAAATTTGACTTCAGATTTGAGCTCAGCGGGGTCAAATCTTCAAGGTCAAAAAATTGCAAAAATTTTGCTCTTGTGCGGCTTAGCAAAAATAGACTATAAAAGCACCTGTAAACTATAAAAGCACCTGATAAATGACTATTTTGCACTTCATAAAAACGTGTGATTTAATTGTATAAAAGATCGATGCTTGGATGTTCTTTTTTATACTTATAATAATTACTTTTTAAAAGTGTTCAAAGAGTGATGAAAAATAACTTCTTGTGAAGGCATTAAAATATGTATTTAATAAGCTATGTTTATTGCATGCTTTAAAACCACTTTTTAGAAGTTTTGCTATTAAAAAAGAAGAATAAATCGAAAAAAAAAAAAATCAAAAAAAAATTTCAAGTAGCGAATTAAAAATAAAGGATTCAAATTCCCTTAAAGTTTTAAATGAACTATTTCTGATTTAAACGGATCTTTTTAACTTCTATGTTAGTATTAAATAAAAATTTTGTTTGCGAAATTTTTATATGAATTATATATTAATTATACATTTAGTTTTCTTTTAAAAATACCAAAAACATATACAGTTGAACCTCGATTATCCGGGCCTCTATTAACCGGGTACATCTGTTAACCGGCATGCTGGTGGTTTGATTTATACCTCTATTAACCGTGTTTACCTCTGTTATCCGTGCTATTATTTTTTTTCCTCTATTAACCGTGCTTCACCTCTATCATCCGTGCAGCACAAATATTTATTTGCTTGTTTTTTCTTTTCACCTACATACAAAGAGTTAAAATTCGGGAAAAATAAATAATTTCTATTAACCGTGTTTTCGATTATCCGTGCTGAGTCCGGTCCCGTCCAACCCGGATAATCGGGGTTCAACTGTATTTCATATTACCCCTGTATTTATAAAAATATTAAAGAGCATTTCAAATACATTTTAGTTCATAAACGAATATTAACTTTTATACAAGGTTTAAAATAGGTATTTTAAGCTTAAAATGTGTTTTTACTCAAATGCATTTGAAATCTGAATTAAGATTTTTTTATGAATACAGGCGTTAAAATATAAATTGTGATGTTCACACTGCAAATTATAAATTAAAGAATTTATATATTATTTTTTTTGTGCGCCCCGGTATGCTAGTTGGTAGCGTGCTGGCTTATTAGTGCGAGGGTCGTGGGTTCGATTCCCACTAGAGGCACTGGTCTGTTTTCGATATAACGCGCGGAAGGCCACAGTAGCTAGTCCTCGTTTAGGGTAACAGTATATAATTTGTAATTATATGATTATTGATTAATAAAATATAAAATAAAAATTTGTTATTTTTCAATAAAGTGTGTTTTAAACTAATCTTGATTTTGATTATTTTATATTTTATCTGTAATTTTGTAAGATAAAATATCATATATTTATATGAAATACTTCAAAAAGAATTTTTTTGTTTCTTTTTATCCATTAACTTAAATGAACGAGCTAATGAAACCTTCCATTAAATTAATGTTTAGCTAAAAAAAATATTTTTAATTGTATCATATGAAAATAAGAGCAATTACTTAATTTTGATGCGGTTTAATTTTAAATTAAAAGTATTTTGGTAGCCATTTTAAATAAATATCTTTGTACTAACTGAATTTAAATTCGGTTGGCACTTTATTTCTCTGTGTGTAGGATCTCGTTGATAAGTCGGTCAAACTGTAATTTGACTGGAGCAAGGCATAATCTTAGTACTTTTTCCTTTTACTTACCTATCAAGTATTCTATATACCACACATCGATTCTCTAGCTGTCCAAAAAATAGAAAACTATATTCGATTTCCTCAAAATTTAACAGGCCATGAACAGGTATGAACATGTTAAGTTAACCAACGCCGTTTATATTTTCATTTTATCAGCTCTTTTTATATGTTATTGTATACCATTAATTGGATTTTAAATTATGGTTTTGTCCCATTTTTTATCGAAATTTTAAATATTTTTTAGGGAAAAAATCATTTGGTGCCAAATTCCAATTTTTAGAAAATCTGAAACCTTACTAAACTGCAGTTTAGGGGCATTACTCCTATCACTTCATTTTTATAATCGATAGACATTTGTATTATAATTAAATTTTTTTGTCGGCCACTCCCGCATTTGGCTGGGTGGTGTTTCAAAGTTCTAAACAAAAATTAAAATAAGTCCGGACAAAACGTACAACGAAGGTCTCTGAAATATGGTGGTTTCTCTATAATATTTATTAAAGGCGTTTTATACAACAACATTTTTTTTCTGCTCCAATAATAGTAAATCTTGAAAATTATAAAAACAAGGACAACATTAAAGTATCCCATGAAAAAAAAAAAACATTCTTTTAAGAAAAATAGTCTATTTTTTGCTATTTAAAATATAAAAATCGGCAAAACTGCCATTAGAGCACGCAAGATAATGTTTTGAAAAACATTCATTCAGTCCGTTAATATTTTTACAAATACAGTAGGGCGCCACGATAAATGCATTTCTTGTGAATCGGTTTAACCCATTAATGCCTGACCCCCGATTCCATTGTCCAATATCGATGAAATTTCACACATTCTTTACTTAAGGTTTTGGAAGTTATTTGATATAATTTTCTTTTTGATTTCCCATACTTGGGACTTATGAATTAACCACTAATATAAAATAATTCCTCAGAGGTTTTTTAATTAAATTATTTTGTTATGCTCTTTCATGTAAAACTCTTCATTTTTACTTGAAAATAATCGATATTTCAAGCAAGGGTACTTCATAAAACTGTAAAATACGTATTTTAATGGTCATGTCATGAAATCATACTTGTAGCCCAAGTGAGTGGTCCTACTCAGCCACAAATTTTTTGCACTTTAAACAATACCTAACACTATTAGCCAACAATAAAGTTTTCCGATGTGTCGCTTCTCCAATTTTTCAGAGGCAATTTCAATTCTTTTTTCAATTTTTCAGAATATGTAAATTTGCAGTCAATTGAACAGATAACCCCCAATTTTTACACCAATATTTTTCTAAAGTATTTTAATCCTTTCTCTACCTACCTGTAAAAATCAATTTGATGCAACTCTTACCTGGCTTTAGCTATAATTTTTTTAAGATGACTCCTTTTTGGGTATTTAAATAGGCAAACCAAATTTCGAGGGTATTTTTAGCGATTGTAGATTTTGATGTTAGTGTATTTTGTTAAGGACGAGATTGTTATAAGAAATGCAATCACATTTTTTCATGAATTAATTCTATTTATAAGGAGAGTCTTGGTTTGTGGTTGGACAATAGTTTAAATTCCGAGCGACACGTAAATTATGTTTTTCCTAGGTTCAACTACTCTTTGCGTAGGCTCTATAATGTTAATTTAATTTTACCTTTGAGAATCAAGGTTATGCTCATAAATTTTTTAATCATGCCTTTATTTAGTATATATGGCATTGAAGTACAGTGGTGTTCAAAACATTTGCAACTGAAATAATGGTTTAGGTAATTATAATTTTTTTGATCAAAAAGATTTGTGGTATAAGTTTTTGTTTTTTTTTTTATTAAATTCAGTTATAGCATATTATTTTACAAATACAAAAAAATATTCATAACTTCTCAAAAATAAAAAAAAAGTAATTTTAACAAAATAAGTCGATAGTGCAGTGTTCAAAACATTTGCAACTCTTAAAGTAATTAACAGGAAATACAAACAATGGTTTTAACGCTCAGTATTTTGTAGCGTAGCCATTATTTTTTATAACTTCTGAACACCTCTTAAGCATTGAGTAAATGAACTTTTTAATATAATCGTCAGAAATTTCATTCCACTGCTTCTCCAACTCGACTAAAAGTTCATCATCATTTCGGAATACTTTATTGCCGATATTCCGTTTTACAATCATCCACATGTTCTCAATCGGGTTGAGATCGGGAGATTGAGCCGGCCACGACATGATATTCATTTCATTTTCATGCAGCCAAACTTTTACAATCCCCGCCGTGTGTTTGGGGTCTTTGTCATGCTGGTCCATGAGAGTGGCATTTCTCATTCAGCATACGGAAGCATAACTGAACTCAAAAGATCTCTATAGATTGTGGCCGTCATTATACTAGTAATGCTGTGAATTGGGCCAATCCCATTTCCTGAAAAACACCCTCACACCATAATGTATTTTTTAAAATCTTAATGTCAAGGAATTGCTGGTAATGGATTTTAAATTTAAAAATAATCCTATTTATGTATGTATAGTATACATTGTATACCTATTAAACATACACTTCCACTCATTTATTTTTATGTTAATTTGAATATGAAAACATTTTTTTCTTATATAATTTGCGGTTTTGTATATTCATATTTGCCACAATGTACTTCTTAACTGACTGACAATTTTCCACTTGATAAAACATTTTCATTTGCATAATAATCTTTACAGTTAAGATAATAATGCATGCAGCTAGACCATTCTCTTAACCGACAACTCCCAAACAAATAAATATGCTGTAACTATCATCGCCATCAGAATCATCACCATCAACTAAATTTCATCATACATACTAATCATAAATGCAAAGTATTTTACAATGACAATGACAACGACAATGTAAGGAGTAGGGCAACCAAAAATAAGCTAGAGCTTGTTTTTTATATGAAAGGATAGAACTATTTAGAGTAAATACAAGTTCTGAACTTCTAAGCTTAGGAAGAACAATTTCTCTATTGCACCTTTGTTTGACTGGCGAAGTTTCAAGAAACAAATTTTACACAAATTTTGTTTGTAGTTACAATTTTAATTAAAAACGATTTATTTTTATATTTAACGGATTTTTTAAGCTGTTTTTTTGGTTGCCCTAGTATGAAATAAAGATATGTGTGTATTATACATATGCTACAAACTTATTTTTACACTTTTTCGGTAAAGTTAAAGGGGTTTTTACAGGAGTTGTCTTTAGAGAAATAACGAGTTGTACTAACTATATAAAAATGCATTGTAATCGGAATCGTAAAGTTTAGTGTAGCAAATCTTCCAAAGAGAAGCCAAATTAATGCCGATATCCGAATTTATTGGCAATTGAGTGACTAGGGAATTTTGGTTTTAGGCAACCGATAATATTATATTGTTACTGTCAAATGTTTGGTGCCTCAGCTGATTTTCTTTATATTATCATCAGCACAGAAACGATTCTTTGTTGTGTTGAAATATGAACGATTTCATAAGTACCTAAAATTGGTTGTTACAATAAAATTACTAAAATTATGGTAATATTTGATCGTCTAGACAATTTTTTTCTAATCACAAAACTATCCGGATCACAAATATGTTACGAATCTTAAGTTCCTTTAAGTTGCTACTTACAATTTTTGCACAATTCCATGCCACAAATTGTTCGGCCATAACACTACATCCAAAATAAGGACAAACATGTTTTTGGTCATAATACCTAACCAGGCAGCATACTACATCGGCACAGTGCTGGCAAAGCGTCGGCTTCGGCGACGATCGGTATTGTTCTGTTACCCGATTAATAACAGTGTTATTTTCTTCCTGGGAATATACCAATTAAAGTATTTACCCGTGTGCATTCCTTGTATAGTATTTTTTGAGCAGACGGCCTGCGAACGAGCATTTTGGTCATTATACCCAAATTGAAAATGGGGATAATGTCTTTGTCCATGTCCATAATCAATAAAATTTTAACTTATACTACAAATTTTGTGGTTCACCTAATTCAAATTGTATCAAATAATTTTTATTTGAAATTTGTCATTATTTCTTAGTTTTTTTCTACATGGAGTGATATTATTGGTTTAACTAAAGCCAACATTATACCAGATGCGGAGCCAGGGTGAGGGAAAATGGGACATTTCCTAACCAAATTTCACAAGAAATTAGCAAATTTAATAAAAACTACTTTAATTTCCCTCCCCAAAATCTTTTCCAGGATCCGCGCCTGTTTATACACATGTAGGAGAATTTTTGCCCTAGGTGAGCACGTTACTATTGTAAATTTTCTCCTCCTTAATCCGCCCTTTTATTCGTATCTTTTATTTTCATATTTTTTGTAGTATTGCACATAAGTTTTCCATAAGTATGTAATGGTATTTTCGGATAAATGCATGATGCATGTCTGCAAGGCTGAAGATAAAGTTAACAAATACTCTACTCAAAAAAGATGAGCATGTTTAGAATTTAATATGAGTTTAAACCAAGAAAATATTTTTCTATGGCAATAAACATTGTTGACTAAACTACAAAAATTTCAATAGAATTTAATTAAAATTCTTTCAATCATTTTGATTGACCAATATTAAATTAACCGATTGCAATAGGTAAAAAGGTAACCAAGTAAAATCGTACGATCCAAAATGATTACTTAAAAAAAAGTATACCTATTTTAAATATTTCTTTGGTGCGGGTAAAAAAATTTCAAAGTAAATAGTCTCATTTTTTTATTAGGTAAATTAGAAAATATTCTGCAATTATCAAAAGAAGAAATATTTTTTTATTTGTCAGTCTCCGCTATTTTAATATACCACAGATAAAACTTAGAGTACTTTCGTAGTTGTATAATACCTACTGTTCCATTTCAATATAAAATTAATCCTTCTTAGTAGTTAGTAAAAAAGCACAGTATAGACTCCTGTCTTCCTATATAGTTTTAAATGCATTTTTGAACAACCCAAGTAAGTTGAAAAAAAAGTTCGTTTGAAAATAAACACTTGTTAGTTTACTTAAACTTTGTGAAAACATTTTGTATATGGGAGAGGGTTGCAAAAGTTGCTAAGTGTCATGTCATGTTAAGACTCTGGTATTTAAATAGCAATTTATTGTTTAAGATGTTTAGGAGTTGCATATAAGATTCCAAAAAAGAAAGTACATGTACAAAAGTTAAACAAAATAGCACTTAAGGTATAAAATTACAGATTTATTTTAAAATTTAAAGTAGTCTGAATATATTTTACCTCTATAAAGTCAAGTTCACACGTTTGAGGATCCACTGAGAGAATTATCTTCACTTAAGTAATGAAGTTTTTCATAGCATTAATGAAAATTGTCACTGGAACTTGTCTATTGAACCTTTTCATAGAATCTATGAAACAGGTTACGTTAAAGTCTAATGTTAATGAAAACCTTCATAAAACTAATGCATCATTCCGACAACGAAGCGTTTATAGAATTTATGAAACAGTTTCATAAAATTTATGAGCTTATAAAATTTTATAAAAAAAATAAAAAAATAAGTTTTTGAAGTAATTTCATAGCTCTAAATAAAAAATTTTATTAAATTTATGAAGAGATAATTTATAAAATCGAATGATTATTAAAGTTATGAAAAATTTCTTAATATTAATAAAATTTCTTGGATATAATAAAATTCTTCATAGAATCTACGAAAAAAATTCTATGAATGTGTTTTATTAATATCATGAAGGATAATTCGTTCAGTGTCCAATACACATTTCTATGAATCTTAAATAAGACGCGAGCTTTTAATGGTGAAAATAAACACTTTGTAATAACCTTCTTAGAATTTTTCTACTTTGGAGACATTAACAAATGACTGTACAATTTATTTTCAAACAATAAAATCATATCCTTAATATCTAGCCGACTATAGACATTTCGAAACTGTTGCTTATTACCCAATAATTTTTCATTATATCAAACAATAGACCATTCACATACTCGTACGTATTCATATGCAAATTTGCCCACATTTGAACTTAAAGAATGCCGTATCTAAAAACGACACAATATTGTCATACATCCTTTAATGTAACACTAAAAAAACAGAGTCCTTTGTATGTTGTGTCTTTGAAGTAAGTCAACATGCAACTAATGTGTTTCAATTTATAGAAAATGTAATCGACATCATCATACATATACAAGTACAAACAAAGCAGTTCTACTATTGTTTAGTTAATGTTAGAGTATTTTTTTTAAAGGAAAAAACGTATAGAGTAAGGCGGCAGTAATATATTGAGCGCCAAAATATTAAATTGCGTAACATTAATATAATCCGGCCCAATGTAAAAAATTTCGTAATGAATTTTAACGCAAACACTAACAGAATATCATCTTATCGTTCAGCAGAAACAATTTGTTACTAAACAATATGCTGAACGATCGCTCATTCATCGCTCAGTCAGTTACGTTATGTATTCGCTCCTACATATATTTTAGTAGAATAAAATATTTTGTATTTTTTTTTTGAATTTTCGACTGCAATATTTTTAATTACAAACGATTTTTGTGTGACAACTTGTTCGCGTAATATCGTTTTGAGAACCTAAAAAATATAATAATTTACATAAAAAAAACATTTCCTACTCGCGTATGTGCCTTCCTAATGTACATACTTATGTCTAGGGCAACCAAAAACAGCTATAAAAACAATGTTTTAAGCGCTTAAAAAAGCTCTAAAACAGTAAAATATGCCGTTAAAATTAAAAAATAAGCAGTTACATTTTAATAAAATGAAAAACGTGTATTCTTCTTCTTAAAGCTGTTGGCAAAACTTGTAAGAAACGACGAAAATAATTCATGTTCTTCGGGTAATCAATTAACGTCCTCGATTTTCTGTGATTGGTTGATATATTACCTAATTAAAAACCTTGAGTTTCTTGTGTGTGGTGGACAGAAAAACCAGCCGACCCTAAATTTTCGGCGGTGCAGCCGCTTTAGCTACGGCGAAGGCGGCTTAAAATGCTGTTTTTTAACTGTTGTTATCTTCAAGATTTTTAGATAAATTCTAGTGATGTATCGCTATATTTTTCATCAGATCTATTTTCTTGTTAGTAATCAACAAAAAAAAAAAAACATTTCCAAGCATAAAAAAAACATTTCCATTCTGTGGTATAGCTTTGGGGTATGTTAGGGAGAAGCTCGGGTCGTGGAGGGAGTCAGAATTCTCTCTCTATTGGGAAAACTCTCTTGGCCAACGACAGGCTAAGAGATTAATTTCTTTTTCCAGTGCAGGATCGAGGAGACTCTTGTCCCTCGGGAGGGGTGACTTGAGAACCCTGGTGTCTTACCTGACTGGACACTGCAATCTCAGATACCACCTGCGCAAAAGGGGTCTTTCGGACACGGATGAGTGTAGGTTTTGCGAACTGGTAGCTGAGACATCAGAGCATGTTCTTTGCGAATGTCCGAGGCTATGTGAAAGGCGTGCCAAGTTTCTTGGCAATCGCTTTGTCTCCCCTTCGGACATTATGAAGATTTTGCCTAATAGGATTATTGGCTTTATGGGTAGCTTGAATCTTTAGGGTAACTTTAGGCAGCACAAAAGACCTAAGTTGGTCGCGGTGCATAGTGCCATATAATCTAATCTAAGCATATGCACAAGTTATTAATTATAAAGATTTAATTAAATTTGGTTGGCTAATTGTTAATAAAACAAATAAAAGTTCATATATATAAAAACTGTAAATTTTGCAACAATTTTTGCTTTTCTAATACTTTTTTATTTGATATTTCCAAATGCACAAAATGGTTCCAGCATTCTGAGCCACTGCTAAAACTAACACCAATTTTGGCGTATTCCTTTAATTTT
Organism: Delia radicum; assembly: GCA_021234595.1. NCBI lineage: Eukaryota > Metazoa > Arthropoda > Insecta > Diptera > Anthomyiidae > Delia > Delia radicum. The sequence continues at coordinate 240,746,253 of CM037853.1, forward strand.
TTTTTGTTTTAATATTATCTTCTGATAATTTTGGTCCTTTGAAACACCAAAAACTTCTTCAGAATCCGATTCTGAAGATTCAAGATTTTCCATACTTTTATTAAAGTAAAAATCTAATTTTTTTTTGGCATTTTTCCTTCATTTTTAATTGTTTCTTCTTTCTGTGAATTTTTGTTATTTTATACGCGTTTTACAACCAAACACGACTGATTAAAATGTTAACAAGACTGGTCTATTACGCTCTAATCAAAAAATTATCGGCGCAAATAAAAATTCTGCTGCTGCCGATGCGAGCCGATTAAAACGGCGGCGGCTGAAAATTAAAAAAAAATCGGCGGCAGCGGCGCGCAGCCGATTTTGGGCCGATCGGCTTGTTTCTCTGGTGGTGGATTAGAATGCGGCTGAAGAAGACCTAGTCGCTTAGGTCGAAAATTGTTACTACAAATAAATTGTTCCTTGGAACTTCGTCAGCCAAAAAATTTGTAATAGAAAACTAGATTTTCTTAAGCTTTAAAATTCAAATTAGTTTCACAAAATATTTTGATTAACAATCAAAAAAACCAAGTAGTATTTTAATTAATTTTGATAGAAAAAAGCAAAACGTCCTATTTTAATATAAAAAAGCTAAATTAAGCTTAGTTTTTAAAGAAATAAGTAAAAAATAAACTTATATTTACAAAATAATCTGAAATAAGCAAATATAAAAAAATAAGCTAAAAAAGCTCTAACAAATATAGTTCAAAACTTTCATAATTTCAAGATCATAACTTGATCATTGTTTTACCCTTTCAAATAATATATTTTTGGTTGTCCTACTTATGTCATTCTATGTGTGTATGGCAAAGGATTCAACTTGTATTATTTTTGTGCTTATTTTTTATGCATATCAAATTGTTTCTAAAGTAAAATTATTAATGTTTAACTATTAAAGTGATAAATAGTGTTTAATTTGCATGCTTATGATATATGCATATTTGTACATGTGTATGATGTTTCGTATGTAGTGGTTAATATTGTATTCAATTTTCTAACAAAAAATATTTTTTTTTGACTTTCACAAAAGATAACGAATGGTCATTAGTTTTGGTAAATGTAAGGGTGGGTGTTTATCATTTCAAATTTTTATGAACATTTAATAACAAAATATATGTTCTTACAAATTTCACTTAAAGTTTTATTTATGTTTTATATATAAATCAGTATTTTTCATTCTTTTAACACTTGAATCCTTTTTAGCAATTCATAATTGTTTATAGCTTTGACCCCTTATTGATAAAATAAAACTGCTCATATGTTGTTTTATTTCTTAAGATTTATGGAGTGCAAATTTTTATGTTAAAGGAAGTCAAAAGGACATTTTTTGTATGTATAAACTACTACAAATCATTAATTATATCCATGGACAAACTGGCAGCATCTTAAATAATTAATATAAAAGTAGTGGTTGGTCAAAACATATTAGAATGACCTACAAAAATGAACACAGAACAGACACAAACTTTTATTTCCTGTTCCTGCCACTAGTCCGCTTTTCTCTAATATTGATTATGATCTTTTGGACAGCAAATAACAAAATAACAAAATGTATGAACAAAAAAGTAAAATATATTAACATGATTAATTGTTTTTAAGCAGAAATAAAAAATCAGAACTTATTAGAAATAAAAAAGTAACATAAAGTAAGTAAAGACATATTCATACTTTTATGTTTATTTTTCGAGTGGTTTGGTAAATTTTTTAACAGCATTAAAATGAGGAATAATCTCTAACTAATTTATTTCAAGGGATTTTTCCGTGCTTGGTGTTTCTTGCATCCTTTTGATTAATGATGTTACACCAAAGAATTTTAATTAGTCTGTATGTTATGTTCATAGCATTTTAACTTTTAACATTTATTTCGTCTACTTTCCTTAAAGCAATAGCAACAATTAACAATAATAAAAAACAACAATATGAATGACGAATGAAACGTAAATAATTTATAATGTAAGATAAATAAATCCCAACAAAATAGTCACAAATAAATATGTATACCCAAAAACGAAAGAAAATTAAAATTCCAACTTAAACTCCCATAAATTTGAAATGCTTTTAATTTTGATTAAAAGAAGTAGAATTATTACAACGTTTACCCCTTTTTCACATATGAAAGTCACATATTTCTAGTCACATGTGAAAGACCTACTAGGATTCCTATTTATAAATTAAAGAGATAAATGATGTTTAGATTAACACACAATGATAGTTTGAATAGGCACTTAACTTAAATTAAAATTTAGCAACCCTGTTAGTACGGTAAAAACAAGTTGACACCCTGATTGTTTTTTTCTTCTTCAAAATAGGTAGAGTAAGGGTATTCATGTCAGAAACTTTCCTCTTGCTAAAATGGAAAATTGCTAAATTATACTATTGCTGACGGGAGCGAATCTTTTTTATCAATTATGATTGCGAGACCGCAAGCAGCTCATAGTAGGATATATCACAATATTTTTGGAAATAATTCGGCCTTAAAAAGAAGTAACTTTTGAAGATTTCCTGTTAAGGAGTTTTAAACATACCATAAAAGTGTTTGGTAAAGTTGAAAAGGAAATTACCTGTAGATAATGACATTTTTAAAAGATATCCCATTTAGCACTCTCGGTAGAAGAAAAACTTGGGTAATCCTAATAGGAAGGTAAACATTTCAGTTTTTGTTAAAATGTAATTTTTCACTATTGAATAAAATATTTATTAATAGACATAACCCAATGATTTTTTGCACTTTAATAGACTTTTAAGTCAACAATGTGAAATTTATATCCGAATTTATGATTTGCATTAAGCAATAACACAATTCCCATAAATAAAAATTAAATTTCCAAAAATGAGATTTTTTACATTATGTGCTGACATGTCTACATTTAAAGCATGGATAAACAGAGACTTACCCAAAAAATTAGGTATATGCTAGAGTATCTACAATCGCTTCCAGTTCCTAATTGGAGGCGTGCACAATTTTTAACAGTGGGTTAAAGTTGATATTTGCCTTAAAAATTTGGCAACTTAAGAAGCGGCTGGTGGAAAAAGTTTCATTATAAATCAAAAATTTTTTTAACACAACTTGCTTTAATATAAAAATACCTTTCAGAATAGTATGCACACTTTATATGTTCAGAAATAAGTATTTATCTGGAGGTAAAAGGCTGTTGGTCCTTTTTGGGGAAAAAATCGCAAAAATTAGTTTTTTTTAATTGCTAATTTAAACGAATGCAGTTTTTGAGTGGAACAAGATATTGCATTCATTTATTATATTTAATCAAGAATTTATTTAGTTAAATAACCAATATTTTAAAAAAGAAATTGGTCGCGATTTCGTCCTGCTATTCGCAAAACACTGAATTTGATTTAGACTCAATTTGGAATTTCACATTTTCCAATGGGAATATCTCTGGAATTATTAGTGATAACCCACACATGTAAGCATGTTTTTAGTTAGTCTCTACTAGCAGATTTCAAATATCAATTTGTTGAAAATCGGATTAATAACAAATAAAAAGCTATAAAATATTACACATTATGCTGACAATTTCGCAATCCCTATGACTTAGACAATTTTACAACATTTGCGGGAAATTATTTTCTTTGTATTTGTTGTTGTACTTTTGAAAAATTTTACACTTTTGCATTTTTCCAAGACCTACATTTCTGACATGAATACCCTTAGTGACAGTTTAAGTAATGAAAAATCTTAAAAGATTTTCCAAAATTTTTTACATATGATTAAAATGATTTGCATTTAAGATTAATGATTGGCTTTATTCTCTATCGGGCTTAAAACCTAAAAAAGTGTGTAATTAGAATTTACCACTTTTGTCTCATTTAACCCCCTTCCTTAACTGTATACTGTGCTGCCTTTAACTGTCACTGTATGTAACGTTAAGTAAATAAAAACTTAAAAGTCATTTTCATATCTACACACATGTGATGACACTTATCAAAATTATTTATAATTTTTCATTTTAATTTATCTTTAAACAAAAAACCTCAATGATTATGGGGAGTGTGTATTCTTTTTCCGACATCCATTTATCACTTGTCATTTAAAGCTTTTAACAAAAAAAAAACATGTCTGAAATTAACACCAAATATTGTAAGACGTAATTAAAATTTTGGTTACAATTAATGGTTAGATTTTCTAAAAAGATGATTATACAAAAAGTGATTTAAACAATTCAAAGAAAATTTACTATAACTAACACAAACCCTACTAGAATCCTGTATGGAGAACTTCAACTCCTATTGTTTATTTTTCTTCTTTTAATTTCAAATCAAAGATACAAGTATATAGATAGGTATGTATTTGTTATCTTACAAATGTTTTGCGGGCATTTAATTGCATTTTCGTAAAAGGCATCATCATATAGCACTTTCAATTATATTGGCTGGCTTCGGTTGTCTCGAACTCATTTTCATTAAAAAATTAAAATGCAACACTTCAATATTTGTAAGCAGGATGTTAAATGCATTCTCAATATGGCCGGTCATTCGTATAGTGCATCTTCTTTTATTGCATTCTGTGTGGGAGAAACGGAAGTGCACTTACTACGTAGTACTGTAGTTAGTCTATGAATTGTTTGTTAATGGGAACTCGTAGACATATCATTTTACCAGTTAAATGTAAATATCTATAAGCTAAATACAACTAATGTTGGGGTAATAAGTGGTGGCTACCATTTTAATTGAAAGGTGAGATGCATTTGTAAATTGCATAAAATCATAGACTACAATCATTCATACCAATATATCGTTTGGAAAAACAATTAGACAAACCAATATAAATTCATATAAAAAGTTATGACTTGTAATAATAGCATAGATGTTGTAGTTTCTTATACGATAGATGACTCTTTGAAAATTGAGAAGGGTTCTTAAAAAAAAAAATTTATAACTCTTTTGTAATACTACTTATTAGTTTATAAGCTAAATGTGTTGCCAGATTTTCATCTTAAAAGTATAAAAATTAATTTAAATCCAGTCTACCAATATCCAGTTTAGTTTGATCGATTTAAAAAAAAATCTAAGCGGCAAAAAAGGCAATTGTTAGGAACTTTTAATTTTTAGTGTAACATTAGATATGTCCTCAAAATACCTATTATTTTCTATAGTTTTTTTTTTTTTAAATACTTTTGTGTTATGTTAGACTTTATAGTTTATATACTAATTTTTAGAACAAAATAATTTTTTTAGTAAAAATTTAAAACTAATAATTACTTTAACAGAATCGTTGCTATTTTTCTAATAAAATAATTTTTTTTAATAATTAAGAAAACTCCACGTGCCATCCAAAATGATGCCGTCATAGTTTTGCCAGCCCTGTAGTTAATATAGTTTATATTCTCAAGTTTAATTTCAATAGCCTCTACATATGCCATATGCCACATAGCACATAAATCCAGAATAACCCATGACTCAATCGCAAAATAAAATGTCCATGACCTCTTTAAAAATCTTTCTGTTTCAAAGACGATCCCAACTTGAAAACGTAACTCATGTTGTTCAATTTTACCAACTCTGAGAGAATTGTCGGTATGATACTAATATATTTTTTTTTAAGGAATGAAGTTGCACTGGAACGCGGTCATTGAAACTTTTCATTAAACCAATGCAAGTTTTCATTAAATTTTACGAAAAATATCACTTTATTTATTAAAAACTTTATTTACTCATAAATAAGTTTCAACAAAAAACTAGTTTCATAAAAAGTATGATTTTAAGAAATTTTGTGTTTACTTTATAAATAAAAATTTGATTACTTAATTGAAAATTTTCGTTAATTTTCGTGCACTAAAATTTTCTCTGTGTATATCGTTTGTTATTTTTCGTTCCGAATTTTGAGCATACCTTTTAACAAATTGACTTTCTGAAAATTTATTCAGATATAACTTGCCGAGATTTATTTAAAATATTCTAAAAATATGATATTCCTACTAGGACCCTATGTGGCAACTCTCAGTTGTTTACAATACATTTATATTTTCCCATCTTTATTTTGCTAATTGTAAGTGATTTCAGTTTTTTTTTTCTTTGTGGCCAAACAGGGAGTAAATTACGGTTCATAATAATCAAGTAGAATCATCTTCTTCTATTTAACTACAACTTTGACTATATTTCTGTTATAAAGTAAACATTTTAATGCATTTGCTACGGAAATTGATTTATGAGTTTTCTTTTTAACAAACTAACTTTTACAAAGAATATAAATAAATGTGTACAAAAGGATCTGGAGGATATTTGAATGCATATGTATGCATGCAAACAAGCATGTCATGCCATGATATAAATTAAGGGTAACATTTGTTTGATTGCCATGTTAATTACGGTTTTGCACTCACAAGTGTAATCACTTTAATATTGATGAGGAATAACTACATACACAAAGAGGTTTTTGAGTATGATTAGATTTTATACAAATATTATAAGATAATAATATTGATATAAGTAATAAGTTGAAATGAAATACGTTTCTAGAAATTCAGACAAATTAGACTTTTGGAATTAAACTTTTACCCGAGGTTTCAAAATTGGAAGCTAGAAGCAATCGCCCTACATTGTAGTTGCAAACTGTAAAAAGATTTTTTCAAACGAGTATTGCCATAATAATTTCTTAAAAACCAACGATGTGTAAGCAATTGATTTAACTTTTTATAAAGTTCACACATTAAACACCTCTGAAACGTCAAATCAACACTTAAAAATATGTTTTATAAAATAAAAACTTGAAACCACAAACACCACATTTTATACTCGCATTTACTCAATGTTTATTTTTGGGATTCAATAATATGTTAATAAAGCAATTTTTTATTTCTTCAAACACAAATTCCAAGATTTCTAACAAATCTTTTAGTTAAACACTTGTAAAAACGACAATGTCGAACAAAAAAAAATAAATGGCATTTAAAGATTTTTACACTTCCTTTATTGATTGATAACTATTTAAACAAAATCTTAATTTTTTTTCAAATTCATCGTGATTTTACAATTTGTGTGTTGTTTTTGATGACTTTGACTGTTTTTGAATAGGAAACTCTTTGTATTTTACTTATTGTTATACATCGTCCCAAATTATCTAGATATTTACAATTTAAATTCATTATACTAGGGTGGATCAATAAGTCCGTGACTTTTTGAATGAAACATAGTTTTTTTTGCAAGAAAAAAAATTAATTTTCAACATGATCTCCTTTTAGCTCAATACACTTAGTCCGACGTTTCTCTATTTTTTTTTATCCCTTCCAAAAAATATAATTTTTCGAGGTCCATAAAATAGGCATTTGTTTGATCAATAATTTCATCGTTGGAGCTAAATCTCTTTCCACCGAACCATTTCTTTAGGTTTGGAAATAGGAAATAGTAACTGGGAGCTAAATCCGGAGAATATGGCGGAATATCTTAGCCCAATTCATGGAATTTTGCCATTAAGACTGCAAACGTGTGCACCCGTGCATTATCTTGATGAAAAATAACTTTTTTCTTAGTTTTTTTTAAATCCTCGTTAAATCGGTCCAATAAGTTGGCATAATATTTGCCGTTTATTGTTTTTCCCTTTTGAAGGTAATCGACTGTTGCCATCACCTTATTGGACAACAAACTTACCTTGGCCTTCTTCGGAGCCGGTCCACACGGAGAAACTCATTGTTTAGACTGCTGCGTGGTCTCCGGAGTGTTGTAATGGATCCATGTTTTAACCACAGTTACAAAACGCCGCAAAAACCCACTCGAATTGCGGTTAAACAACTCCAAACAATCCTTTGAAGTTGTCACACGATTACGTTTACGGTCAATTGAAAGCAAACGCGGCACCCATCTTTCAGACAGCTTTCTTAAACCCAACTGATTATTTAAAATCGAAACCACACTGCTATATGAGATGCCTATGGCATCAACAATCTCACACACTTTTACTCTTCGATCGGCCAACATCATATCGTGGATTTTTCTGTGTATTGACCTCAATTGGAACGTTCAGCGTCATTTGTACTTGTGCGACAACAACGAAAGTCAGTAAACCACTTTTTTACCATTGAAATCGATGGTGCAGAGTCCCCATAGTATTTATCGAGCTTTTCCTTGGTTTGATTGGCGGTTTTTTTTTTCGCAAAAAATTATGTTTAATGAGCACTCGAAATTCACTTTTTTCCATTTTTAAAAAAATCCACGAGGTTGTATATTTTGAACAGCTGTTAAACGCAAAGTAAATAACGGAACTTCCTCAAAATTTGACAGTAGTCTATTAACAGGTGGTACTTGATGGAGTAGTGTTGCATTTCATATAACTACGAGGGAAGTTCGAAAAGTCACGGACTTATTGATCCGCCCTCGAATAATGCAAACGAGCTTCAACAAGTAGCCGATAAATAACCATTGTTAAAAATAAAAAAAATATATGTAAACAATTTAATTTTAATGAAAGCAAAACTATTACAATTGATGTAAAAAATAATACTAGACACATTATAAATTTTAAAATAGTTAACAGGGTTGTAATTTTGTGGTACAAAATCAGAGTTACCAGAGCTGTTTTATATTTAAAGTGGATTTTAGAAAATTATTCGTTATGTAAAATTTATCGACGTTTTTATTTAAAATATATAGACGTGTTAACTTATCTCACATTAATCAAAGTTTAGGGGTTAACCATAGTTCTGAATGTCAAATTTACATATATGAAAATATCTATATCAAAGTTAAACTCTGGATATTTATAGAAAAGTTACTAGACCATAGAATAAAAAATAAAGTACATGTATAGACAAATTCATAACAAATTAAAAATTGAAATGAAATTAAATCATGTTTCAAATGGTTTCCTTTCTTTTGCTGCAGTTGTTATACGATGTTATGAAAATTCATGCATATGTCAATGGTTAAACTAAGCAAAAAAAGAAAAAAAGTAAAAGAAATGTTGGCAGTATACCCAAAGGAATATACAAAAAAAAAAGAAATACCGAACAAACCAACAATGAATTTCCAATAAACATTTTATCAAACCACAAAATCACAAATAACATTTGGAAAAAAATATAAAGAATTAACAAATATTTAGAATCCAATCGATTAATCGGCTACGGACGAAAGCGGACAATCGGCCAATAATCGGTATTCGGCCCAAACCAACTTTTTTCTGTTTTCAGTTACCGCGGTAAAGTATTGCTTAAAATATGCCTCTTTACGTACACTAAGAAAAACGTTTGTAACGGTTACTGACAATTCTGCTATATTTTAAGCCTTGCGGTCCGCTGAGTACAATAAAACTAGTAGAAAATATTAATAACCCCAACCAAATTGTAGTAAAGTTTTTGTAAACTGCAGTTTTAAATCAATTTTCTTAAAATCAGCAAAAATCGTACTTCGTTTAAAAACATTTAATGAAAAAGCTCAAATAATTAATAAAAAATGTGAAAGAAAAATTAAAATACATACATATATTATATTTTATGTATTTGACCAAAAAAAAATTCCAATTTTGATCGCGTATGCTATTTTCCTAATAGGTGAACATTCCTTAAGTTTTAACTGTGTAATTAAAAGTTTTATTAATTTTATTAAAATTGTTTCCTAACTTTTTTAAAAATTGCTCAAATGAATACAAAAAAGTTTACTAAAATAAAAAATTTTACTAAAAATTAGTAGAAAAATAGCAAACTGGGATTGAAAATCTTTTACAAATTGTTCTAACTTATTATTTTAAATGCAACAGTTCTCACGCAGATCGTATACAAGTAATTTTATTTTTTTATGAAAATCAAGTTTTTAATCGACTGAATTTTGTTAAAAAAAGCCTTTTAGGTCTAGTCATCCTAAATATACAATGAACATGGCATTTAAAAAAAAAAACAAAAGCTACAAGAGCGAAATTATTTAAAGTAAACATTTTTAACAACAATTATAGGTTTTCATAAATTTTTCATAATTTCCCTACTAATGTTGTAAAATTATCTGAGTAAAAGCGATTGCAAAATCATCAGGATAAAAGTTATTCTGAACGTATGTTTTGTGTAATATTTTATATCGTTGCCAATATTGACAAATTTTACAAATAGTATTTAGAAGTGCAACTCAAAAAAAACATTATTTTACGCAAAAATGAATTCTAAGACTAAAATTATTAAAAGAAGTAAAACATGCAAATAAAAGAAAAAACATAAAAAAACTTGAGCAATCGTAAATGTTGAAAATACTGAAAATTTGGATTTTCTTGAAAAACTAATTTTATATTGTGTGTTTTTCGAAGTATTCTTCGGCGGCTCAAATCTACTACAAAAAGCGTTTCGAAAAAGCAAATTTAGATGCTACCTGGGTTATATAAAAACTTGATTTAGAAATGCAGAAAAATTGAGATCCACCATAATTGATAAAAAAGATGCGCTCACGTCAGCAATAGTGTAATTTGACAATTTCCTTTTTTTTGCAAGAGGAACATTTCTGTCATGACTACCCTTATTATAAATTTAAAATACATTTCAACGGTGCAACATTTCTTAAGTGTAATTTGTTACCCTTTTTTCTGCTTATTTTTTAAGATAACTAAAAATTATTAATATCAAACCAAAAACCAACAATGGTCATGCTAAATGTGACATTTCAAATGAAACGTTTTGTAAGATTAAGTTGTGACAACGCCCTTTGTTTTGAGATTCTTCACAAAAGCTTTTCCTGTAAATAAAAAATAAAAATTTTCATTTCAAGAAAACGATGATTTAAGTCAAGCCACATTTTAAAAACAATGTGTCAACATAAAGACAAAACCTAGATGAAGATCTTTGTAGGATTTTGTTTATTTGTAATTAATCTAAAAGAAAATAAGGAGAATAACAATATTTTGTAAAACACGAGTTGGAAAATTTTATTTAAACATTATTGTAATTACTCGAGCTTTTATTATCGTGTTTTATAAAATTGGCATAGAAAATACATAAATAGATGTATTATTATGAAGAAACAACTTCATAAGAAACTCGAAAAAAATCTTACATTTTTATTTTTTTTTCAAGGCATATAAATTTAATGTTTAGTATTTTGTTCTTACTCAATCTTATTTGCAATCAAAACAATTGTTTTCAGCTCTTTTTGAGGAAATTTTAAGTAGTAGTTTAAACTGCATATTTAAAAAATTATACAACGATTTCAAAATAAATTTGTCTTTGATGTAAACTTAGTTTTAGAACTTAACTGATTCATTCAATTCAAAAAAATAAACATTTTTTTGAATTGAATGAAATGCCAAAAAAACTTGAATTTTTTAATTTATACTTTTCTTGTTTGAAATAAATGTTTAAAATAGTATTTTTTATTTTAATGATCCAAAAATTTTTTTATGGCAGAACAGTAAAAAGAGGTGTGTGTTCATTTAATTATTAAATTAGTGCATTTCTAATTACTTTCAAAAAATTTGCATATTAAACAGGAACAAAAATAGTAATAAAAATATTCATATTTTTATATCAAATTTTCAGCTAAATATTTTTTTTATTATCAAGTCTCATTGGACTTGCCAGATAAAAAAGTAATAAACAAAAATTATTAAAAGTCAACAGTAAAAGAAAACATAGATTTTTTTATTGTTATAAATATTTTTATAGTCATCTGTCCTAACAAATAATAAGTAATACACTTAAGAATTAACCCCTTTGAATTAATTTTCTTAAAACAAGCCCATCATATTAAACATTTTTTTATATTATTTTTATTGTAATATAACAGAAAAAAAGAAATAAAATTTATATTTTTCTTATTCACTATAAAAATAAAAAATGCAACTCTGTAATATTTTTTAATTACCGTTAAAGCATAATTCTCGTACATATTTTATGATTAACCCTTTTTTTTTGAAATACTTGTACTGGTTCGGTATTGTGTGTGAGCCTCAAGGCAAAATGTTTTAATTATTCAACACAATTCGTCAAAAAATTAAAAAGGAATCTCAAGTCAAAGTAAAAGTTTTATTTGTTTTTTAGAGTGATAAAAAGTAATGCAAAACAACTACACAAACATAAACAATAAGGACACTATAGTGTCTGTTTTTGAAATTTATTTGTATATGGCGAGTCTATGTTTTAAAGGGGTTATTGTGGCAACCCCATCTGTTTTTAAGGTGACCAAGGGTGTAATTTTGATGATTGTTTATTTTGTTATAAAAGTAACAACAATAAAATATTGTAGTTAAATGGCAGCATACATTAATGTTTAAAAAACATTAAAATGCTATAAAAACATTCTTAAAACGGATGCTACTGTCTATTCCTTTAAAGCAAAACAAAACCTTTCTGTTTATCTCAGTTTGTTGTCATTTTAAATAGTGGTATTTTTTTTGTTCAAAACTAATTTTAATTAAATTACAAATTGTTGCTTTTGCATGTCTGAGAAAAAAAGGATGTTTTACTATAAAAAGGTGTAGCGATAAAAACTACAAAATAGAAAACTATATAAGAAAATCTTAAAAAATAAAAAGTTAACATACAAATGATATTTAACAGCTTGGCTGCACATACAAATTAACTTTTCTTGTAACCGTAAAATACTGCAATATCCTGTTAATATAATTTTTTATATATTTGAATATAGTTTCATACACTCAGAATATTCCCACAGTAACTACATGTAGGTCATTCGGGTAGTGACCAGTAGTAGTTGTTTTAATAGCTATTGTAGTAATTGTTCTATGAGAAAATGAAAAACGACTAATTTAGACAGTCATTGCAAAAAATAACCAACCAAAATACTGTACTTCAGTAACAGTTGTTTTGAGTAGTTATTTTAGTATTTTAATAAACAACTACCAAAACAGTAATTTTACAGTATAGAGTTAATTTTTGTTAGTTATTTAAAAATAGAAGATTAAAAATTGCAGTTTAGTTTATATTTGTTATTATGTTATAGTTGCAAATAATAGGAAATACACAATTTTAAAGAAAATAATATTTTTCAATACATTGTACACATTTTTAGAAAAATATACAAAATTTAATAATGCAAATATAGTCGCGATATTTGTTTGTTTTTTGAATTATCCATTATCGATTAAAATAGCGGCGTTTGGTGTAACTCCTAAACTAGCAAAGCTAAAATCGCTGGCATGTAGCTTCATCTAAAGACCAGAACAAAATCCAACAAAGCATTTTTGGATTTGCGAATGTTTAAGTGGTAAAAATGGGATGAGAAGTTTCAAAAATTCTACATGTAATCCTTTTTCTTTTTAATTTAATGACCCCTAATAAGTGTCTTAAGTCCAAATAGAAATATATCCGCAAACAAAAAGTCGAGTGAACGGGTTAAAAAAAGATTGCTTTGTTGCTCGTTTTTATGGTTTATGCATTCATTTAAGGCTAGTTGTTTTTGACCGCTTCGATAGTCGTTTCTACTACCATTGTAGTTGTTTTATCAATAGTTAAAATTATTACATGGTTAGTAATTTTTATGACAAATACAGTCATCGCATTTTTATTACATTTGTACACTCACAATATTTTTTCCGTAAAGACTACTGAATATACACATTAAATTAACTGAAAATCAGTTAAAAACAGGACTACTTATTTTTCGTTTAAAACAATTGTATTTTTTAGTTTATTTTCAACTGTTGAAAAATTAATGGACAAAATCGACAATAGATTGTTTTCGTTATTTCAATACTCAATATAATATAACAACTTTTTGTTTTGAATAGAAAATTTTAACTGAATATTTTAACTATTACGAAAAGTCCGTTTTTTTGTTTATTTTTTTTTTGTTGAATAACAGACAGAACGTTAAAAAATATATTTCTTTGGTAATTTAACTGTATATTCCATTGAAACAACTTTACCAATTAAACTTTTAAACAACTGTTGATTTTTTATGGAAAAGTTCTTGTGAGTGTAAATATTTCAACTGTAATTTTTAGTCATTTCAACCTTCTTAATTTCTGATTCCACATTTCAACTGGCAACTGATAAAACATTTCAACGGGTTTTATATTTTATTATTTTTAAATATAATACAAGAAACTTGATTGTCACATACAACAAATTTACGAGTTTCCCTTTTTTCCTATTATTAATGGCAAATAAAATAAATCCTTAACAAAATAAAGCCGCCGTCTACAAAAATAGAGTTAAACAAGATCTCTTAGAGAAGTCCCTCCATAACAATCCATATTACTCATTGTACGTATTAAATAAAGTGTTCATATAGAAAATATGTTGATGTTCATCTCAAATGTAAGAAAACAAATATTTTTTAATACGATTACAATGCGTTGTGCATGTTTATAATAAAAAAATATATTAACTATGATGTTAATGTTATAAAACTGAATCCTTGTGCAAATTATTGCTTTCTTATTCTTCTCTTTCGTCAATTTCTTTTTAACCAGATGCATTTATTTTTTATTTAAATAACTTTTATGGTCGTAAATTACATAGCGACGATATTGAATTACACAATAAAAAAAATAAAAAAATTGACAGAATGGTTCATTGAAAGATGGGATTGGTTGGTGTGTGATGGCTAGCTAACAATAAAATTCGATATCTTAACTTTTAACTACCCACCTTTATTTAAAATCTATAAATGGCTGGTTTTCTGAGATTATCATTTTATAATATTGTTGTAAGCAACAAAAGATTTTCCTCTATACAATTTCTTCATATTTTTTTTCTTTGCATTGTACAGAGTTAAAACATCATATATACCCATGGCAAGGAATTAAAAAAACAAAATATTGAAGTTAACAAGTTCAATTAAAAAATTGAATTTCTTATTATCGTCATATTTAAACTTTCTTGAATTTTTATAATATTGAAGCCAATTTTCTTCTTTATCATATATGAGAAAAATGTTTACATGTATTTCTTTTACATAAAACAAGTTTAATGTACATAATGAACTTCCGTTTCCTGTTAAAATTTTCTTTGTGTGGATGAGTTAATATTGTATGAAGGCATGTGAGGGTATGTTGAATATCATTAAAATTTACAAGTAAATTTAATACATTTTTAAAAAGCTTTCTTAAGTTTCATGTTGAAAACTTTTTCTTTGGTTAATAGTAGTAGTTTTTCATTATACTTAATTAGAGTTAACGTAATTTTCTGCATTAAGATATAATTGTAGAATATCTTTTTAAAAAGAGATTCAATTTCATTAAAGTCTTATAGCTCAAAGTAATAAATTTATAAATTAATTAAGATTTCTTAAAAAATCTTCTAAATACTTACACTTTAAGGGTATTCCATCCATTAGCAGTTATAGCCTGTAGTTCTTATGATACCACAAATCCAAAACAGAAAAAACACGGAATTGCAGTTAAATTTTAATTTAAAAAATGGCGTTGTTGAAATCAAAAGAATCATGTTTTTGGTTCCACAATAATAAGATTTATAAAATAAAGATCACAACAACCCATAACTTGCTCTGTATAAATACATCTCGTAGAACATATTCAACTTATGCGGTTTCAAATTGTGACATAAAATGTCTTCTCTTTCTAAAAATTGCATAAATCTCTTTAAAATCCTTCTTAAAACAATTGTACATACAAAAATACAATTTAAATAAACCACAACAAATAATGTGACTTAGGGCAATTTAAAAGGCTTAATAATGTCGTAAAATGGTCTTAAATCAAAGAAAAAGTAATACTTCAAATATGAAAGTAAATATGTGTATAATTACAACGACATATAGTATGTATGTACTAAATTCATAATGTATCGCATGTGTAACGTGACCAACTATTTTTTGTTTTTAAAGATTATTCAGTGAGCGAAAAATCAGAATTCCAGTACAGAATCTGACTAACTGGAACTTTTCAAAATTAAAACTTAATGTGACGTATAACCTAAGGAATATTTTAATTTTAATGACGCATCCACAGAACTAACTTTAAATCACTTTTAAGTAGTAATTTTATTGCGTCAAAGTGTTGTTATGGATTGAATTTATAAGCAAAATTCTTGAAAAGTTTTAAATTGTAGAAAATAATTTTATTTTAAATTATTCAAAATTTTCATACTTCACTTTTTAATGCTGAAATCAATTTTTTGAGAATTTTGCTAAAATTCAATTACTTTTTTCGAAGCTCTGACTCTAAACCACAAATAAAATCTTATCAACTTTACAAAGGTCTAACTCTTTCCCAGGCACAATTTTTTGTGTGCTTTTTATACTTTTTAATATTTTTTATACATAAAATTGATTTTTTGTGTCTGGACAAGCTCTTTTAAGACTAACTTTTTTGTTTTCCCAACGTTGGAAAGTTGTTTCCAGCAAACCTTATGCCAGTGCTAACATTTTTGTGCAACCATCGGTTACCCAGCAGTTATCATTCACTTACATTTTAAGCTATCAATTATTATATGTCTTGTTAGTTTAGTGTGCAGAGCTGTCGGCTGACAATCTAGCGGACAGGGTTCGAATCCAGGCAAGACCAAACAAATTATAAATGAACTTTTTTGTAATTTAAATTTAGAAAATCTCTTTTTAGACTGCCGATTTTATGGTTTTACCAACTTTTTGCCAGCGTTGGAAATTTGGTTTTCTCAGTGCTTTTCCGCCACTTTTTGATCATTGTCTAATGATGTTATCATTTTGGTATTGGGAAAGCACTTGTACCACCTGTTTAAGTGCCCTTCCTGCGGTGGTCCGTTTGTCTTTTTCATCCAAAAAAGCCTTCTTTTTGGACTTAAAAATTACGCGGACAAATTTGTGTATTAAAGAAAATTTCCCTCAAGGATTTAAGTCTTTCATGAGTCATTTTTGAGTCCCAAAACTGAACGGAAATTTCCCAAGTTGATCAGAGCCTTTTATGAGTATTTTTGACTAATTTTGGAGTCTAGTCAGAGGGGTTTGGATTTAATATCAATTCTTTTTATGCGTTGGAGTTCTTATTCTTTTAATTATTATTCATAAAAATACAACCAATATTAAGGGGTGTTGTTTTGCAATATATTTTTTATTATAAAAACGAGAACGTTAAAAACACCTTGAATTCAAAAAAAAAAATTTTAAACTTCAAAATTTTCTATAGGTTCCAAAGTGTATCTTTTTTGAAGCCTTTTTGGATTGCTCGTAAAATATTCAAATTCATTTACTTCTCTAAGTCATTTCTGAATCAAGTTTTGGATTTTTTAATTTCCTTTAAACTTTTATGCCTTTTCCGATTCTTTTTGGAATGCTCACATTTTTGTCCAGAATAAAAAATTTTTGAAACCTTAAATAAATGTTTCTAATTTGAATCTTTTTCGACTCCAAAAAAAGAACCCTTCTATATGTATCCTATATTTGAGGCAATTTTGTAGCATAGTTTTTGAGCACTCCGAAATTTGTTGGCTGGGTAGCATCAATTCAATCGAGAAATCAATTTTTTAAAAACAAATTTTCATCATAGTGAATTATTTTTTAAAAGGAGTCTGTTTGAGTAGCGCTTTGTTCAAAATGTAATGTGATTTTTTTTTGTTTTACAATAGGATGGTTGGTCTTGTTAAAAAGGTATATGCCACAAATGTATTTGTTTAGCTTTTTTATGGCCAGCCACATTTAACCATATACTTAAGGCCATTTCCAAAGGATTAACAATGAAGTTAAGAGAGCTAATAGATGTTAAATATGTGAATATGTGAATGTGAGCATATGAATGTGAGTGGTTTAGTATAAAAAACACTTTAAAAAGTTTCTTTTTCAGATGTGTTTAAATTTTTAATAAGAAGTTTTGAAGAGTTTTTCTTTTGAATTAAGTTTTATTTTTATTTTAACAAGGATATCATCACATATGTTTTTATAGTTAGCATTTTTCGTTAGAAGTTTTTTTTTATGACTTTTTTATTGTGCATTTCCAATTTTCTGTATTATTTAAGATTTGTATTCTTTCTATTTTAAAATGTTTTTTTCGATTTTTTTTATAACATACCATTAAAATTGCATAAAGAAAAATAAATAAAATCAATCAAAATAACAACCTCACATTCATACGTGTTGGCTTCAAAATTTTATGACAAATTTTAATTGATTGATTCAATATAAAGTTAAACATTTTTATGATGCCATACCCTTTTTCTAGAGTGTACTCAATTTCCGGCAAAAAAAAGCAAGATGTTTTATTTTATACTAGGATTTACAACCAAATTAAATCGTTTTCAATTCTAAACATTTAATTTATAGTGGAATGCTTGCTAATGTGAGTTGTTCGCTAAAGTGGACCTTGCGTCAAAATTGTCATCAAGTTTACTTTGCGCTATCTCTATTTTAAAAAAGTTTCCACTTGAATGATCAAGTTTTTCCTGGTTTTATTGTGTCGTTGTAAGAAAAACCCAACAGTGTTTTTCGTTAACATAAAAACTGAACAACAAACGAGTTTTAAAACACTTTTCAAGCCGTATTTTTGCATATGAGTTTTATTCACAATTTTAATAAAACTGATTAATTCCATAAAAAAGAATAATAATTAAAAAACAAATTTAAAAAAAAATATTTTCATAATGTTTGCTAATGTGGTGCCTTCCTTGTTTGTTCGGTAAAGTGGGCTGTTGATAAATTTTTTGAAGTTTTGTTGTTGGTTTTACAAATTTGAGTATTTTTTAAATGCTTTACTCATTACTTTTATTATTCTTGTATGTTGTATTGTATTTTTAAAATAGATAGCAACTAAAATTATCGATTTTTGATTCAATTAAAAAATTTTGCATTATAAAATAAATCCAGCATTCTGTTCCACTACATATGGCTCTAAACGATACATAAAATATTTTATAAAACAAAGTTTCAATATATTTTAATTTGCATGATTTTCTAATTTTGTATACCATTTTAGAAAGTTTTTATTATAAGCCTATTTAGCGAACATGTCCCTTACGATATTTTTACATTATTAAAGTACCTCAAAGTATATTTTAATTTTTTATTTATTTGTAAAATCCTATAGCGTATGCAATTATTATGAAAGCTTTTTATTTTTGGTGTGTAAATTTATTAATGTTTCCATATATTTGTTTATAAAATATTTTTAAATTTTCACAAATAAAATTTTTTATATATTTTTTTTCAACACCAATTCTTCCTTTCATATTCATTTCGTGTGTGTTTGCTATGTAAGCTATAAACCATCATCGAAACATGTTTTTATAGCCTTTTCACGCGATTTCATACTATTTGCAGCTCAAATTTGTTATAAATCTCAACAATACACAAATTGCACATGAACGATTTGAAACTGTTTAGACGCCATATTTTGCAACATACACACACACACACACACAAATACAAAAATATACGATTTTAATGACTTACAAGTCTCCATAAAAATATCTTTAGCTATCAAAACCAATCGTTTTATAGCTACTTTTTATGTTTTAGGTTTTAATATGCCAACATTTTAATATGTGAAATGGAGTTTTAAAGTAAAAACTAATTACCTAAGAAGCTTAGATTTATTTACATATGAGCATTTTCGTTAAAATAAATGAATTTGTAAACTATTAAATATTTTTACTGTCTATATTTGGAGAGACTTTTTACGATTTAATTTAATGGCTGCAATGACTATCAAAGTAATACAACATTTAAGATAGTCGCAGTAGAGTTTCGATTATTTTAAATTTATTTTTATGCCACACTACTGTGTGAGAGCAGGGTATATATCAGTTCTCTCTTCTGTTTGAAATACTATTTACGAATATTCATTACCATTATGCAATTTGTGGCCAATTTAGCAATGTTCGTTCATCTATATTTGGAAATCACGATCACATCGCGAATACACAACCAGATTTACAAATTTGTACTCAAAATGATGCATTATTCTCAGGTGCAGTTTGGTATTAAAAATTATCCAAATCAATCAACGTTTTAAGTAAAAATGTAATTTTAAAACTGGGACATTTTTTCATAATATTTTGCAAAAATTTGGGACTAGATAATTGAGTAAACTTATGCATTGTTGATTTCATTAGAACTGCATTGGTACAAATTAAATGAACTCGTCAGTTTAATTTTAGATTGACCCATATGCAAAAAAGTCGCTACCGAAAAAAAAAACATTTTGATTTGTAAATTTTTTAATATTTAAAAATTATATTGTTTCAGAAAAGGATATTTACATCAAATGTATAAAAAATCCATTTCTATTGCAGTTATTTCTAAAATGCTCAGTGAGTCAAACTAATTATAAGCTGGCAAAAATATCACTAAAATTTAGGCTTGCTCCATTTTATGTATTGCTCCATTTTATGTATTGCTCCATTTTATGTATTGCTCCATTTTATTTATTGTTCCATTGTATTTAGTGATCCGATTCCACTCATTGCCCGTTATTTTTCATTTAGTTTTCCTTGTCGAGGATTCAATTCCACTCATTTCCAGGTTAATTCAATTCACATATAGTTAAATTTTAAATATCACAAAGATGTTGGGAAATTACCTGTTTTTTTTAACAGCAAGTGGACTCATAACACTTTCAAAATTAACATTTTATCATTTTGTTATTTTCAGTGTTATTATTTTCCCATGCAAATATAATTTCAATATTATTGTTTATTTAAGTTGATTTCTATTAATAAAAAACGAGGACTCATAACGCTTTCGAAATAAACATTTTTCAGTCGTTTTTGAATTTTTTAAATTTTTTCTCTTACATGTAAAAAAGATCGTCTTATATTGTACCTAATTCCAATCTTAACTATTTTTTTTGAAAATGGACTCATACCACTTTCAAAGTAAAATGTTCAATTATACTTTGTTTTCTTCGAAAACTTCGTTTTTTGCGGATTTTTTCATGCTCAAACATATTTAAGAAACATTTTACTTTGTTTTGAAAACACTGTGTATCACTTTGTTGGTTTTGTATATAATATTGAAAAAAATGAAAACATTTTTCAAAAAAGTTTATAACAACTACACATGCAGTTAAACCAAAGTGTATGTAACTTTTTTTTATAAAAACTAGCAAAAGTTAAAACACAACAATAATACCACAAAACCATACATGCAACAACTAAAAATGTTGCCTAGGATTACCCACAAAATTCAAAATACAACTAGATATAAAGTTCGCAACAAAAACATAACATGTAAATATTTAGAAAAATATCGTACAACTAGTTCAAAAGTGACTCAACTCAAAATTTTTATTTTTTCGGGTTTATATGCTTAAACTATGCACAATACACTTGTTTATATATAAAAAAAATATCAATGTATTTTGTAGTTGCTAAAAACAGTTATGTCTTTCTTTATGTTCAATTGGTATAAAGTTGCAAATATTTTTTATCGATTTCTGAAAACTGAAAAATTTTGAGTTAAGTCACTTTTGAACTAGGTGTGCGATATGTTTAAAAAATCGGAAATTGTGTATATAAAAGATGAAAATTGAAGTAATGTAACAAATCCAAAAAATTATTTAAACAAGAAAACTTTATTAAAATTAATTCTAAAACACGTACCTAGACTTAGAAAAGTAAATTTTACATGATTTTTCGCATACACATAAAGATGATAAAGTTATAAATTTTATATGAAAGTATTAATATTTTTACACATAAATTTGACACTTCTTTGTTATATTATTGTATAAAAAAATATATAAAAACAAAAATGCTGTAAAATGTTATCTCTTTTATGCACTACTTACTATACATTATTTACGTACACTCAAATAAAAAATCTTTAAAAGCTACAGAAAAGTTTGTAATTTTACAGAAAAATAACTATTTTTAGGAGCAGATAGTTTATGTTAAATCTGTAATTATAATTATTAGTAGTGAAAGTAGTAAAAAAATTAGTAAACTTTACTAGAAAAAGAAAATGAGCAAAAATTATTGCTAATTTTAACAACTCGGGTTTAAGATATTAATACAATCAGCACCGAAACTAAAAAAACTTATTTTATATAGTAACTTTTTTGTATACTAACTTTTTTGTATACTAACTTTTTTATTTGAGGTTATGCACCATGTGAAATATTAGGGAGTTGAAACAAGTAAATGAAAATCTTAATGAAAAATCTTAAGTAAACATTAGAAATCAAGAAAAAAAAAAACAATACAATTTATAACAGACATACAACAACATACATAAATCTGTACACACAGAGAAAAATTTAGCTATTTGCCAACTGACATTCGGTTACTTCGGCTCAAATTCGCTTATTACGAATTGCTGTCGGTTGGCACAACTTAACATTAGTTACAACACCCAAAATATTCAGAAATCTAATGCAACTGAATTTAGAAGTTGTTATCATTAAAATACACTTCTTAATTCGGTTGGCACTTTATTTCTCTGTGTGTACATCATATTCTTACAATAAAACTACAATCATAAAAGTGCATTACTTTTTCTACACAACATGTAAAATACACAACATTTTTTATTTTTCATATAATATTTACAAAGGTATCTGGTATTTAGGAACCTATTCACATTGAATTCATAATATAACTCATATTAATCTTTAATTTAAATTTTTTACCAACATTTCTTACCAAAATGTCCCTTTAAAGAAAGTTTCCTAATATAAAATTTATATAGTGTGAACAGGTCAACAATTTTAGTCAGCCCTAAAAATTTTCCAAATTTTATTATAAAGGCACACAAACTTGACACTTTATACTGAATATCTTGTTTTTAAATACACTCAAGAAAAAAGTTTAAACAAGCAATTGTCTGAAACTCCAATTTATTTAAAAAGTTTGCTAAACTTAAGATAGTTTTGGGGTCACCCACAATTTACGCTGAAATTAAATTGAAGATTAAGTAAAACGTAATTTCAAAGAGCTATCTTTTTATGTACAAGTTTAATTGATTTTCCTACTAGTTTATATATTGCCGGTAATTTTTAACGCCCTCTTTACTCTTATATATATATTTATTTAAGATGTCACCTATCATACTTTTTTAGGATAGGTTTACTTAAATATTTTTCTAGCTATTTATTTAAGTGTATCTAAATCTTATACTATTTAATATTATTAAGAATGCAACTATTGTTTCCATTACCATCGTCGATACCAATGTCGATAAAGTTGTCAATATTGACTCAATTTTCCATGTTCTTCTATGCTCTGCAATTTTTTTGTATCTATCTCAAAACAAATTTTATGGTCACTTTTAACCTTATCCTAACCAAGGAATTTGTATATATATCGTTTACGAATATCCACCCGGGTAACCCTGCCTTCTATGCATAAAAATTTTAAATAAAAATGTTAGCCTGTTTTTGCAAAATTTGAAAAACTGGCCAATTTGTTGAGTGAGTCAAAATTTCCTCTATATGGGACCAAAATTAACCAAGTCATTAAATTAATACAACCAAAATGGTCACCTGGGTGGGCATTGGTAAGGCGAAGGTTAACAGAAATTTAGCAAAATATTCCATTATCACTTTATTTCTCAAAAAAAAAAAAAAAAACACACAAAATATAACACTAAAATACATATAAACCCAAATTACACTTTATATATAAAAACATATCTATAGATAATGACAATTGTAATAAAATGTGTGACAGCTGACAATATACAAAATCATTGGTATTTCATTAATTGTGACTTTTACCACTATGTATGTACATATTTTTGCATTTTTACTACTTTGTGTATGGCTACCGGAACTAAATTCTCTAGCAAACAATTTACGATAATAAAATTGAGATTGAATTAAATTCTATGTAGTTTTTCTATATATTATAAACATAGAGTGTCCCGAAATTTCAAATATTAATGAGCTGATATTTTTTTCAATATACTTAAATAAAAAAGTCTGTAAAAGTTACAGAAAATCTGCACAGAAAGTTACAGAAAAGTTAACTATTTTTAGTCCAGCAGACCGTTTAGATAATTTTAGAAAACCTATCTGTAATTATTTGTATAGTTAGTGAAAGAAGTATGAAAAATTAGTAAACGTTACTAAAATTTAGTAAGCCCTTAATTTAAATCCAACCAATTTTGTTTACTAACAGTTATTTGTTTTCCACGCGTACGTTTCCACTTACGCGTTTTGAACAAAACGTGTGTTTTGGTAAAAAAAAATGTATGAGAAAACATGTTTTTAAAATTTTTTGTTTTTAAAAACTAAATTTTAACATACCAGTATTTATACATACGTATGTATATGTCGCGTATATTTTTCGGATTTACATTCTTAGACGATCTTCAATAGGCTACAATTCGGGACATCCTATAATTATCTAAAAAATAATTAACTAGTATTTGTTAATTAATTTTTTATGTTTATTTTAATAGTGTTATTTTTATAGTAAACAATAAATTGTTGTTAAGTACTATATTTTATTAAAATTTAATTAAAAAAACCACAATATTTATTAGCACTTTTTAAAATATATTAATATTGATTTACTTTAAATCCTTTTTAATATTTTTAGAATGCATAAAAATATTAAAATAGTTTAATATGGTAATAAATATTTGCAAAATAGTTGTGCTAACAGGAATTCTTAATTCCTTATTTTTGCGAACCAAACTATTTTTATTCAATAGTGCCATAATCCAATTTTAAGGAAATCATTTTTTGAGAAATGGTCCTTGCATGTGATTAAAACTTGGTTAAATTAAACTGAACCACTAAACCAAATGTTTGAGAGCCCCAGGTGTTGCAAGTATTAAAATCATTTTTGCAAATACACACATCTGTGATAGTGATGAATAATTTTGGATTTTCAATGCAATTTATGTATGTGTTAGTTTTTTTGAAATATAAATGTCATATTTTATAGTTTTCTATAAGTTTTTATTACAAAGTTATATAATTCTGTTTTT
This sequence comes from Delia radicum, assembly GCA_021234595.1. Taxonomy (NCBI): domain Eukaryota; kingdom Metazoa; phylum Arthropoda; class Insecta; order Diptera; family Anthomyiidae; genus Delia; species Delia radicum. Next base: position 240,771,036 of record CM037853.1, read on the forward strand.
ATATGTTTTTTTTTTGGGGGAAGTAGCAAGAAAAAGTCATAAAATATTTGCATTTATTTTTTATGTTCTTTGTTTAGAGAATGAGTAATATCACAGTATGGTGATATCCTATCAATAAAATTGATGTGTGAGTGCGACAACACTTGTTGGTAATATTTAAATTATTTAACAGTTTCACAGTTTAATAACATAAAAAAGTAAGGAAACAAAAAATACAAAATTTATGTACATGAATGAATCTATCAACACACGGAGAAAACACATTGATTGTGATGACAAAATTTCTTGCCAACCAAAAGTTTGGTTACAACAAACGAATGATTTGTTTTTCGCAATCCAAAATATGTCCGGAATAAAATTAACTATAATGCTCCAACCTAAATTATATTAACACACACAAAAATGTTGGTGTCTGGTTTTGTTGTCACAATGAATCGGTTTTCTGTGTACTGCTTCTAAGGTATTGACTTTTTTCTGTGACTAAGATATTCATTCATTCATATTTATTCATTCACTCATATTCATTCATAAATATTGTTTTTTTTTATTTTTGTTCTCTGTGATATTTTTTTATTAATTTTATTTTTGATTTCTGGGATATTTTTATTTTCATATTGACACACAATTTTTTTTTCGATTTTCCGCTTTTATTAAATTTGTTTTATATTAGTTTTTAATTGTTAAAAAAAAATTGTATTAATCAAATTATAACAATTGTTCCCTGAAGAATTCGCTTTATGCGGGGACGAAATATTGGAAAGGAATAATTATAAATTATTATAATTTTTAAAAAAGGATCTCAGCTCATTTAAAAAAAATATATATAAATAGAAAAGATTGAAGAAAACGTAAAATTTTCTAAAATCATTTTTATTATGTTCCTATGTGTGCGTGACTGCATACATGCATACATAGTTGCATTATGTTAATAATTTCAATAATTTTTATGAATAAAACTGGCATTAACAGAAATCCACGTTTTTTCAAATGAAAACTTTTTAGTCGATACATATGAAACAGTGAAATTTGAATAACAACCATGAGTACTAAACATGTGGCAACAATACTTACACCATCGTACACATGCTATGTATACTTTCAAGGAAGGTTTCCTATCAGGGACACACTGATTTCGAAGATGTTTGGAATGCGATAAAGGAAACAAAATACCGATTTTGTGAACTATTTTATTTATTTTTATCTAGCACATATCCAAATTTCTTTGAAATCGTTAGATGCCCTGTTAAAGTACATTCGTTGTTAGTAAAGTTAACACGAATACATTTTAATATTTTACATTAAAATTTAAATTTAAAGTTATGTCTGAACGAACACTCATTCACACATTCAGCCAGTGTTCAGTGTCGTAAAACCAAAAATATTTTAAAATATCACCCAGTGAATTTGTAACAATTTTGCATAAAGATTGTTCACAAGGGGTGTGCTAAATGTTGTATGTGGTGCATAGTCGTATCGAAAATAGAGATGGTAAGATTTAGTTTTAAAATATACAACTATAGATAATAGTACGATACAACTTTTTTACCTAATTTTAGTGTACTATGTTCAAGTGTGCTAACAGAGTGCAAACCCAACCCAAAAAACCCAAAATCTTCTCAAATTGACAATCAAATTTTTCCATCTCTATTTTTACAATACAACATTCAACATATACTTCACTTAGCACTCGTACACCTTCTGAAACCCCTTATAGTAATACTGAAACAGCATAGTATATGAAGTATTTCATAGCTATTTTTTAATACGAAACCTACGAAAATTATGAGGTTTTAATAAACATCATGAAAATTTTAATTCGAAGAAAAAAGTCTAACACTAGATTTCAAAATGTTAATTTTTCGGCAAATCGATCGGATTCATTTAAAAATGTTTTAAAATTTTCATTTTTGGGGATGGCTATATACGAATTCTGTGACAAACTTTTTATGGTAGATGATTTTTTAAAAATATGTTTTAAACATACTTAACATAAAACACTGACAGGATCGCTGAATACAACATTTACAACATGTCAAATTTTTAAATTTAAAAATCGTGTTAATCATAAGCCCTACATAAAGTTAAATTCGGTTTACAAAACAACTTCGTGAAGCATTTTTGAACTGAGGGGCAACAGTTTAATTAAAAAGTTTTTTTTTTTTTTAAATAAATTTTGGTGGCACTCAAATTCCAAAAAAAAAATAGTTAACAAAAATCTGAAGTTAATAAATTATGTTTAAAATGAAATAACCCATATGCAACAGTAATACGGACTGACATACATACAGAAATGTGAATATTGAGTTGTGAAAAATATTTTAGTATTCAAAATACACTAGAGTATTTTAACATATTCGAGAGCTATACGAGATACATGTATTACAGTTAAGAGAACAAAAACAGGTATAATGATTTAATCCAAAAATTTTTGATAAAAAAAATCTTCTTATTAATAGAACTTTTACATTGGACGGCTTAAACACAGAAAATATCTTACAAAATTTTCCAAAATTGCTATAAAATTTTGTCAGTAAGACAACGGATTTGTGATGACAACTGAATTTATTTCCAATTGAATGGTTCGATTGTGACAGACAATAGAACAATTGTGACAATATAATTTCTGTCGTCGTAATAAACAATCGGTACACAGAGAGAATTTCTTGGACAGGTTTTAATGAAATTTTTTCACTGAGCTGATGAAGTTTTCTTTACAATGTGAATAAAAAAGTTCTTAAACTTTATGAAAAATGTAACTATTTTTAATCAAACTTTTTCATTAATCGTATGAATTTGTTAATAAATAAAATGAAATTTTTCATTATATTTTATGAAAAATTACATTAATTTAATGGAAATTTTCAATGGACAAGTTCCAGTGATACATCATAGATCCAATACAGAAATTCATTGATATCAATCAGATAATTCTCTCAGTGCATCATAGATCCAATACAGAAATTCATTGATATCAATCAGATAATTCTCTCAGTGCAGCCAAAATAAAAAAAATTGTATTTCGTAACAAATAACGAATCGGGTTTTCAGGTGATGGCTTTGTTTATACAAAAATTTTGATTTTAATATAAAAACAACCTGCACACCACACTTTTCATTAGTATTCCAAATAAAAATCTATTGCTATTTTTCTGTCCATATCTGAATGTTGTATAATATCCCCCTATAGCCATTCATGTTTAAACATGTATTTATGTTTGTGGTTAAAACTTGAGGTTTTTCCAGGGATAAATATAGCTGACAAACTTTGGGAAAAACTTTAAAACTTTCATTCATATACAATAAGGTGGGTCGTTTCAGAAAAAAATTTCAGTGGCTCCCTGAAAATAAGCTTTGACATTTTCTAAGAATATTCCCGAAATATTTCGTGTTTAACCGTAACCGTTAGTGAGCTGAGCCATTATTAAAAAAGTTCTACTTTTTATTTTTTCAATATATTTTTTTTTTCGATCCAAGAAACTGTATACAAAAGAGGTATACAATTAAAGATATTTTGAAGACGCATCTAAAAAAAAAATTAATAAAAAAAATAAATGTACATTTTTTTTGAAATGGTGCAGCTCACTAACTGGTGTTACAAAAAATTAAATATTTGGGGAATCCTCATAAAAAATGTATGAGTTCATTTTTAGGGGCCACTAAAAATGTGTTGTGTTTCGACCCACAATAGTGTTTGTATAACATAAATATATTTATGTATAGTATAATAAAAGGGGAAAACAAATATAATAGTTTTTGTTGCATATATTAAGGGGCCAGTGCATTAAATGCAAATGTTGCATTCGTTACAGTCATTGTAAAATTTTATATATTTTTTGTATATAAATATTTACATGTGTATGTGAGTGTAAATAAAAATCGTTATATCCTTGTGGGTATGTGTGTTGTTGTATGTGTTATTAAAGTAATTATTTTTTGAGCTTAATTTAAATTTATGTAAATTACAAAAATATGCAAATTTATTTATTTAATAAAGTGACAACATGTTTTTGTTGTATGAATGAAAAAGTGTTTGCTTGTGGGTGAAAGTGCATGTTTGTTTTTGTTTTATTCAATTTGATAATGTAATACTTTATAAACATGTCCTTTTTGTTTGTTCATATTTACATGTAAATTGTAACTAATTAAAATTGTTTTTTTCTCCCTGGATTATACGTTAGATTATTAATAATAATTGTCATAATTTCAAACTTTTTTCGCACAAAGTTTATATTGCATAGTTTATGCTTTTAGAATTTTTTTTAATGATTTAATATTGAATTTCTATTAATGTAAATTAATTATTTAAGTATGTTTATTAGAGTTCGTCACAAAAATTTAATTTTGGGATATCATCACTTTTTTACGGTTTTTGCATTAATAAAAAAAATTAAGTTATTATTTTTTTAAAATTTCGTTAAACGAGTAGTATTAGCTTAAAATACCTATTTTAAAACCTTGTGTAAAAGTTAATATTCGTTTATGAATACAGTTTTAAGGCTAAAATTAGTGTTTTAACTAAAATGGATTTATATCGTTAGCTCAAATGGTGAAACCCGAAGATATTAAAAAAAATATTAAATAATGATTTGTTTGATTTATTATGACTTGTTTTGATAAAGGTAGTCGAAATGAATGCAAAAATCAATTTTTTGTATTTCAGCTACCGATATACATTTTGACACATTGGAAACAATATTAGGCATATCTTTATGTTTTTAACATTATTTTTTCTTGAAAGAATGTTATTTATATAAAAAGTTTCGTTTACTTTGTATCAATATTTTTATTAGAAAAATAAATATATAAATATTTACTTTTTAAAAAAATTCAATTTTTAAAATTGATTTTTTACTAATTTAATGCAATTTTGACATAATTTATGCAACTTTTTGGATTTGCATCAAAATTATACCCCAAAATCGTGTATCAAACTTATATTGTATCATACTTGCTCATCTTTATATTCTTCAAATCCTAAGATGAAAAATAAAAATCCCAATTCGAACCTGTGTACCGTATAATATGATGAGTGATACTGGTTTAGGGTTAAAAGTTAATTTTTTAATCACATACAATAAAAATGTATTACCAACTGAGAATAATGATACAAAAGTTTTCGACATATCGCGAACCGCTAAAAAGTTATTAAGGTATCAATTTTGTAAGAAATAATAAAAACTATTTTTTTTAGCTCTCACAATGAAAAATTAGTTCGAGCTAAGACAAATGTCACAAACATTTTCGATATATCGCTGCCCGTTAAAAAGTTGTTAATCAATAAAATATTGCATTTTAGTTAAGACATTTAAAAAAAATAAAATTTTTTGCACCATTTTTCTCAGCTAAAAATGCTCTTTGATTGTGTGTAATAAAAAAGTACTTTATAAGTTTTTTGAAAAAATTAAATTTTTTCGACCTCTCTATTTCCTAAATGGCACACATTAAAAAGGGGGAACAATTTTTTTTTTTTAAATAATTTTTGGTGTAGAATCTCAAGTTGAATTAAAATTTCATATAAATACAGCTCTTTTTGCTCTGCAGGAAAAAAGATCCTAAAGCAGCGTTTTTGGCCGCCGCGCGCCTATGGAAGAAATTGAATTTAAAAAAATAACGCCATCTTTTATTGATGCCAAAACATTTTAAAAAGTAATAATATCCCAAAAACAAAGAAACTACACTTATCTGGCGAACTATAATGTTTTTTATCCAAATACTATATAGTATGTTAATTAAATAATTGTTTTAATTTAACTTACAAATATTTATGTTTTAATTAATAATTATGTTTAATAATAATGAAACACTTAAATTTGGTAACTTATCTCTCAAAATAATTAGAGGTTAGTGTTTAATTAATGCTATAGATCTCTTTAAATAACTGAGATTCGTTTTTTAATTTGGTAATTTTTTAACCTCTCTCCTGCGTAAGACGTATAAATACGTTTTATCCAAACTCTATCCTGTTGCGTAAGACGTATATATACGTCCATCTTAGAGCATCATGCTTTTTTTATTTCGACGCAACCAGCGAAGGGTTTTTTTATTTTGACGACGCTGTTAAATAGATAAGTAGAGACGTTTAATATAGGGAAAGACGTATGAGCAATAAATAGAATAAAATTCATCATACGCCTAGGGCTCCTTTTTTGTTAAGTGGAGAGCAGTTTTGCAATTTCCCTAAATAATAGCTTGTAATTTAAAAACAATATGTTTTTATACTTTCTTTTAACAATTCATTTGTTTTAACTATCAATTTTGCTTAAATTGAATCGATTTTCTTTGTTACGCTACTTAAACTTAAAGAAACATAAAAATATCTACCCTTTAGAAAAGCTTTAAAATTCACTATAAAATGTAAAAAAAAAACAACAAAACAAAAAAAGAAAAAAAAAAAAACATTTCATTTCAATTTAAATTTAAATAAAATTACATTTGTAAAAATCACAGAACAATTCCATTTAACATAAAACTGAAATTTTATTGGAATTTATTTGAATTTATTGGAAAATATTCTTTATACAAGTACATATATGATATACACTATTACATGCTACTTATAATAACAACATCATCATTAGCCATTTACAATGATATGTACACATATATACTCCACACTTTTATTGCCTTTTCACTTCCAAAAATATAAATGCTGGCGCATATAAACACTTTGCCGTACATCCTCTGAAATGATAATATTAGTTTGTTTTTATCGAAAATAGACAATAAAAATAGCAAAATTTTATTGCTTAGTGTATTATATCAAATGTTTTTGAAAACACTTACTCATTGTTTGTACATATCGAGCCCTAACCGCCAAAAAGACGTAAGCGCAAAATTAAAATTTAATAGGAGATGCTGTGTTGCTTATTTTTTTTAACTTCTCTTTGGTTTATCCAATTGCTATGGAATATTTAATAGCAATTTGATAAACCCAAAAAAAGACATAGAAAACTTGAAACAAATAAGTAAGAAAACATCTGTTAAAATATGATTTTGACGCTAACGTCTTTTTGACGATTTGGGATCGATATTTGGTGTGGTTGTCTATGCTTAAATTTATGCAGTACATATTTACGAAATAATATTTTCTATATTATATAAAGGGGTTTTTATAGCCAAAATTTTGTGATAACACACAAACAAATTTTTTATGACTAAAACGTGAGTCAGTTACATTATTTGCATACGAAGATATAAAAGTCATAGAAAAGATTAAATAAATTTAAAATATAAAAATAAAAACTATTGAAAAATATATAAAATATATAAAATTTTAAAGTAAACTTTAAAAAGCAATATTAAATAATTAAAATTACTTATACGCCGAGGTTTTTAACAAAGATAACTTAATAAAAGTTTATAGGTATAACAAATTGTATAGCATACTCTTGGGATTTTGAAAACATTTACAATGCAAATTGATTTTTTAAAATCTCTTGTTTTAAAAACATTTAAAAATTTCTTTTCATAAATCCTTTTGCAACAATATGCTTCTCAACTTTCTAGCTTTGAAATCTACAGAAAAATGTTTTACAAATTGTCTTGTACAAATCCCTTAAAAACTAACAATAAATCGTTTGCCACTAACATATGATAACGAGTAGAAGAAATATTTACAACACATGCATTAGAAAATAAGCTTAAAAAGTGATATATTTTTGCTTTACACTTTGTTTTTTCTTCTTTTCTTTGCAGTGAATTTATTTAACGCACAGTGTAATAAACAATATTAATTGTGAAATATATTTTTATCAACTCAAAAATTGTGTTAATGTGTAAGCTGAAGCGAAAATTCCAAGAATGTAAGTACAACTATATATAAGTTTGTAACCTGTTGAACAAAAGCGGCATTTCAAACCAATTATTCGGCATACAAAAAGTTTTTCTCATCAATACCCCACTTACTCTGTAAAGCTCAAATATGTAAAATATGTAACAACCTTTTTTTAAATTTTATATTATATTTAAATGTTGACAAAGAAAATTTCTATATTTACAATTGCAGCGAAACATTTTTTTTTATCTAGTAAATTCAAATTTAGGAAAAAATTCAAAACTCTAAAATCTTTGAATTTAAATGTTTTGTTTTAATTTACCTAAAAATCGTAAAAATTTTTCATACAAAAACATTAATATATTTTTTATTACTACAGAAAGTGTTAGGATAATATTAAATTTTTTTTTTGATAACATACTTTTAATCTTTTAATTCTATGAGAAATCGCCACAAATCTGACTAAAAAACTCGCAATTTAATTCACGTTTTTCATTTTTCAAAAAGTTAAATGAAAAAAGTCATGAACTTTGAAGCGCCATAGTTTGTTAAAGGAGCATATACACGACATGTATTTGTCATCTGACATGTCAAATTTCCCACTGCAAAATATATACATGTCGTGTGTGACCTTTTTAACTTTGCTTCTGTAAAAGTCAGACGCAAAGTCATCTGACAAAATTTCAATTAGAGCGTGCTCTATTTTCTTCTGACAAACCATCTGACATCAGCTGTTTTAAATATGAAACAAAAAGTTGTCATAAATCCATGCCGTGAGAAAACAAACAGCGGCGGTCCCCTATTGACGGAATCATTAGCCGGCTAAATTTAACATTTTACAATACCAATAAATGTATATACATTTTCCCATTTAATAAAATTATGTACATATATATGTTTATAAAAAGTTTTATAATTATATCCCAAATTGGTACTTGGCTGAACTATTTTGCGGCGCAAAAAAAATTTTTGCTGCGGCAGCATGCCATGTTGAAACCCAGATCGACTTGATTGTTGGCTCCACAGAGAACGGTTTCTTTTCCTCTTTTCTTTTTTTTTTAATTTCGATTTCATTGCAGTTATAATTGAAATTACACTGCACACTGCAATTGCATTATCCTTTGATTCCATTTGACTATCACTTAAAAAAAAAATTATTTTAATAAAATTTTCGCACTGATCAGCTGTTGAAGAAAAAAAACAGAGACTGTGTCAGAAGCAAAAAACATGTACGTTTGTGACCAAATATTATAAACCTTATGTAAAACAGCAATTTTGACAGACATGCACAATTACATGTGACTTGAAAATTTGACATGTCAGATGACAAATACATGTCGTGTATATGCTCCTTAAAGGAGCATATAGACGACATATATTTGTCATCTGACATGTCAAATTTCCCACTGCAAAATACATACATGTCGTGTGTGACCTTTTTAACTTTGCTTCTGTAAAAGTCAGACGCAAAGTCATCTGTCAAAATTTCAATTAGAGCGTGCTCTATTTTCTTCTGACAAACCATCTGACATCAGCTGTTTTAAATATGAAACAAAAAGTTGTCATAAATCCATGCCGTGAGAAAACAAACAGCGGCGGTCCCCTATTGACGGAATCATTAGCCGGCTAAAGTTAACATTTTACAATACCAATAAATGTATATACATTTTCCCATTTAATAAAATTATGTACATATATATGTTTATAAAAAGTTTCATAATTATATCCCAAATTGGTATGTCCGCATTTAAAGAAAAATTATTTAAGATGGCTGAACTATTTTGCGGCGCAAAAAAAATTTTTGCTGCGGGAGCATGCCATGTTGAAACCCAGATCGACTTTGGTGTGTGCTAAAACTATAGCAAATTTTGCTTGATTCTGATTCCTCTTTTCTTTTTTTTTTAATTTCGATTTTATTGCAGTTATAATTGAAATTACACTGCACACTGCAATTGCATTATCCTTTGATTCCATTTGACTATCACTTTTAAAAAAAAATTATTTTAATAAAATTTTCGCACTGATCAGCTGTTGAAGAAAAAAAACAGAGACTGTGTCAGAAGCAAAAAACATGTACGTTTGTGATCAAATATTATAAACCTTATGTAAAACAGCAATTTTGACAGACATGCACAATTACATGTGACTTGAAAATTTGACATGTCAGATGACAAATACATGTCGTCTATATGCTCCTTAAGTATATGGCCTATTTCAAAAATTTAAAAAGTGTCTGAAAGTGCCTGTTGTCTTCTTTTATGACGTTAATCCAAAATAAACCGCTTTTTTCAAAAAATTCTTTTGTATTGCAAATGCAATTTTTTAAAGCATTCCGCATATTTTTGGTAAATACATAATTTTTTATAAAATATATAACTTTGATTTTTTTCATAACTTTTAAAATTTTTTTAAGTTTTTGGGAAATGAATAACGTGAAAATATTGCGAGTTTTTTTTAATGTCAAAGATCTAAAAACGGTATTGTCAATATGGCTCCTGTTCACATTATAAAAATATTCGTATGACAGAGGTAAAAAATGCAATTAAATATAAATCATTTAATACTATACTAAATACAAAATTTATACATAGGATTTTTTAAGATAATTTTATAAATTTTCTTTATACATGAGTCAAACTTTTCGCGACACTGTTAAAAAATTACAAAAAAATGCACTGACAATTTTTACAAAAAAAAAAACAACTACACCAGGAAGAAAACTGTAATGTTTTTTGTAACGACAAAGTCCTTGACATTATGAAACATGTGTTCTTTTTTATGTTCTTTACTTTCCCGAATGTATATATTTGTAAGCTTAAAGGATGAACGTTAGCAATTTTTAACAAAATTTATGGTCTGATAAAAAAAATATTTAACAGATAAATCAGAGTGCAAAAAAATAGGGATATAAACCATAATAAATGTTGATTTTTGTATTATTGTTAACAATGCAATTGTAGTTGAAGATGTAATTATATTAATTAATAATTGTTTTAAAATAAATATGTATGTTTGTATTATATAAAGTTGCAATTAACAATTTTTTTTGTTTGTATTAATAATAGTAATAATAATAATTACTACATATTGTGATTAAAAATGAAAAAATATATATAACACATTGCGAAAAAAATAGATAGATTTACAACGAAGTTGATATACCCCTATAGTATTGATCTGCCCATATAAAAGTGTGCATTGGAGCGGTATTTTTTTCCAACTTTCGATTTTTATCAATTATTGTTGCAATTATTGTAGTAATACGTGCGAATTTGAGAAAAATCAGCTAGCATTAATCAAAAAGTTTTCGATTTTTGAAAATTTTTCTTAAACTGCTTAAATAAAAATATGTCTGGCGACACATCATTTTTAATTAATGTTGGCATGCTAAGCACCAATATTTAAACATTTTTGAAATTGGTCTAACGGTTTGCGAGATATTGCAACTTGATATTTACTAAAAATGGAGTCTTTTCCTCCATTCTACAAATTTTTTAAAAACGATCATAATTTATTTTTGCACTATAAAAGTAGACAAAACTACTTTACATTTGAGCATATTTATGTCAATATTGGTTGAAGGATAACTTGTAAATTTACCTACAAATATCTCGAAAAAACAAAAAAATTTCATAGTAAAATTGTTTTACTTTTCAATGTTTTACACTAATCATGTGTGAAGGAATATTCACTTTAACGTTTGCTTCTCATTAATTAACGTTTCAATTGTTGTAACACTTGGTCCAATAGCTGTGTGGTGCGAAATTTAAGAAAAATAGAATTACATACATCTTGGCGAACTGCGGACAAAGCCTATAATACATAAAAAAATGTTATTTTATGAAATATCAGCTCTAATTTCAGACATAATTATGATTAAATGAAAGCATGTTTTGTGTAGTATCTGAGCGCAAAAACAAAAAATTCTAAGATAATTTTTAAAAAATTTCTAGAATAGGGGAAAAAGTGCCATATTTAGTGAATATGAAATTGCAATATCTCAAACCGTTAGTCCGATCTCAAAAATTTTAAAATATTCGTCTTAATTAAAAATGATGTGTCGCAAGACATATTTTTATTAAGGCAATTTCTAAAAAATTTTCAAATATCTAAAACTTTTGTAGCGGGGCTTTCCGGGTTAAAGCTATCCGGCTTTTCTCAAATTTGCACCAAATAACTTTTAGACCTACTACTAACTACAATAATCTGAACAAAAAAAAGTTTTTCTTTATACAAAAAAATTCCGCTTTAGTGTGCATTTATGGTTTGTTTCTGAGCTAACCAGTGTTTTCTAGTAATCTTAATATTAATTTAAACATTTTCTTACTAAAGCAACACAAAAAATATTTCTTAAATTTCTCAAATTAGAATTTTTCGTGGAATAAGTAAATCATTGTCAATTAAAATTTTGTAATTGATTCAATGAAAAAATTTATTTTTATTAATTTTACAAATGATTGCTATTACGCAAGAAAGTTTTAATATTGACAGTTTTTTAAATTTAATCATTACTTACTAACTACTTAATTACTAACTATATCTTTGTAATTCCTCAAGATTTTTTATTAAGGAAATATTTAATTGCTATGCAGCAGAAGCTACAGTAATACTTTTCGGTGGATTTTTCAGGGGTTTTATTTCAAAAGAACATTAAAAAAGCAAAGGAAATTTTAAAATGTACAAATTAAACTCATATAAAAGATAAAACAAAGTTTTAAAAATTACAAATATTATATAGGCTTTAGAGTTAAACTCTAAACTTTGAAATACAGTTTATAAAAATTCAATCTAAATAAGAATTTTTTGCATTGCATACCCACAGAAGTACCCGCTAAGTATAACAAATATTGTTGCAAATAGAGTAACAAAATTTTGACATTTGCTTCCTATTTAATATTATTAATCATATTAAATAAAAAATTTTAATTTTGCAAATAAATACCTACCTATATGTTAAGTAATTAATCAAATTAAAATCAAACATACGTATGAGTAATTTAAATACATGTATTTATATTACTCATACGCTTCAGAGGATTTTTAAAAACTACGTTCAATGCAAATTTAAAAATCCATAACATTTCATGAAAATTCCATAAACTTTTGTTGTAATATTTATTTTTAAAACTCATTTCCTTAAACTGAATTTCATGGCACGTACCAAATCTTCATAAACACTGATATAAAGAAAGTGTCAAATATAGTAAATGTAAATTGGCAGGTAATTTACTTGAGAATGACCCACACATACAATGCAATACACACACTCTCTGTTAGTATTATCTTAATAAATGTCATTGAAAGTATAAGAAAACATAAGACTATAAACCAAGAAATTGCAGCTGCATTACTTTCAAACTTACATACATATACGATTGACACTTTTGTTAAATGTCTTATAAAAAGCCTTAAGGATATTTAATATTACTTTAAACCAGTTTACATTTATGCTTGTGTAAAATTATTGTGTATGTAAGTTTCCTTTTAAAAGGTAATTGTAAATATATATATGAACATTATTAAAACAAAATATAATTACATATTTGCATATGTATTACATACCTACATACATGCACAAACGCACAAACAAAAACAAGTTATACCCATACACTCATCTTGGTATGTTTAAATTTTGTAATTATCGTTGTTGTCAATTAAACATATTTACATAATATCCATTTCTATGTCTACTTTTGTTTGTATATGTGTAAAGTTAAACATATCCGGCGTATAAGGTTTTACATTAACCCGTTTGCATACACCGAAAATTTCCAGCCATTTTTTTATATCTGTAATGATTGTTTTAAATTGTTTTTCCAAAATTATTTGTTAAATTCAAATGCGATTAAAAAAGAAAAATTCAGAACACTTAAAATTTTATACAGAATTACTTTTGATTTTTGGACAAAAATAAAATTTGTTGAAATTATAAATGATTTAGCCAAAATTAGAAATTCTACAAAAATTTTCTATTAAAATTTTCGTAGCATTACTAATTTCAAATTAAAATTAAAAAAAAAAAATTAAGGTCGATATTTATTAGTTTTTGGTTGTGTGTAACATGGTTAAAAAATCTATATGTTTGGATGTGTAATAGATTTTTTTTTTTTTGGTAAATTGGACATGTTTATTCTTGTTGTAATATGGTAAATAATATACAATTTGCGTCGTCTTCTTCATTATCTTCATCATAATGAGCTTAAACAAATTATTATTTATTTAGAAGAAAATATCCTTTTTCATTCTTCTTTACCCATTCCTGTTTTCCTTCTTATATATATTGATAATTATAACATTATATGACACTTTACATAAAATTAAAGGTGATATGTTTAATTATATGTGTTACAAGTGAAGCCAATAGACCCCTGAGGTGTATATTTATGTACAAACTCATATGAATGTGTTTTAGACCTTTGAGACCCAAGCTGCAAAAAGTTTTAGATTTTTCAAGTTTAACATAAAATACTTTAAATCGTATTGCACTTCCTCTGTAGTTATACATATTTTATGAAATATAATTTAGTTAAAAATTTAAAAGGAATTTTTTCATCTCAATAAGTTTATAACTATTGGAAATATTTGCAGTTTTAGGAGAAAGCCTCTAAGCTCACAATCGTGAGCGTGCGTCTCAGAGGGTTATTAAAGTTTATTTGGCACAACTTGTGGTTTTGGTGACTAATTAAAATTTGCGATTAAATGTATTTAAATTCATTTTTCTATTTGCAAATATTTTTTTGTGGGTTTCATTAATTATATATCCCTAGAAGAGCTCACATTTGCGTTAAACAATTTCTTTAAAGCATTTTATTTAAATGTTTCTGCTAATAACGGATAGAGAGCCATATTTATGTGTTAAAATTTTGTTAGATAACGCTATATCTCTTAACATTTTTCTCACAATTCACCGTTTCTAGAAAATTGATAAAGCAAATCTTACGGACTATAACAATAGTTTACAAAGTTAAAATTTTTTAATTAAATATTTTGTACAGATTTTTAGAAAAAAATCTAAAAATCTACTTCAGCAAAGAAATCAAGGTAAATTTAAGAAAATCCATGGATAAATAAAATATATGTTTGATATCGTCCAGTAAAATGTTTGGATTTTCTTACGAGTACTACTAGGCGTATGAATAATAATACCAAAACATATTCGTGATGCGCCTAGTAGTACTCGAGTATGTGTAAATTTAGTAAAAAGTTCGCACATTTGAGTGGACACACTTGGCCATATCTTCGAAATTTGTCCATGGATTTTCCCAAAATATATTTATATTTTTTCGTTAGAATATGAACTCGTTTTTTCATTCTTACGATGCTTTTAGAATTTAAAAATGTTAGTTTTTGCAAATATACTGGCATGTTATGAAAAGTGGTAGTTTGTTTTCATATCCATCGTTTTTAAAGTTTTAATCCCGAATATTTCGTATTGTTTTAAATTTAAAGAAGATTAAAAGATGTAAATCGATATTTCAGTTAAAACAATAAATAATAATTTCAATCCTCCTTTTTCTCTCTATTCACTTTTAAAATTTTGATTTATAACCAAACCGATCGGTTTTCAGGCCAGATAGAATTATTTTTTAATGTGTTTCTGCCTCTGCACTGAGTGAAGTCTCTGTCAAATATTAATGAATTTTAACATAGAAGTGCACAGGAACTCGTCCAATGAAACTCTTCATTGCACAAATGCATGTTTTCATAAAATTTTATGAAAAATGTAATTTAACTTATTAAAAGTTTGATTCACTAAATAAAGAAATTTAATGAAAAAACTAGTTTCATAAAAGTATCAAGCGAAATATTCCGTTCACTTTGTGAAGAAAAGTTTCATTAGTTTCGTGAACATTTTCACTATTTTTAAACTATAGATAAATCGGAAAGTGTCAGTCAGTAACATTAAATACTGCTGTTTAAAATAGAATTTCAACCTCTAATTCTCCCTGTTTTATTCTGACCATAATATTTATAATTATGTTTGACATCATGTCTATTTGAAGTAACCACATTTTGGTGATATTATATGTAAATACATGTTTAAATTCTAGTGGTTTTGGTTTTCTTATTGGTTGTTCATACAGCTTTTTGAAAGGTCTATGTATGTATGCATTTCAAATTGTATCCATTTAATTATAAATTTTGTGTTTAACACATGTAACAACAAGGTATTGTATTGAAAACATACAAAGGACATAATAACGACGGTATATGTTGTATACAATAAGTAACTAACGTTTTTGTTGTTTTGCTGTGATGACCATTATTATGAAAACATAATAATGTTGACAACACTCACCAACAACAATAATTGCCATCAATATTAAACAACAAGCAACAGTTTATATATTGGTTTTGTTAAAAACCCAGCAAAAAATGGAAATACCTAATTTAATTTCGATCTATTTATACGGATTTTGATCTAATTTTTACTCATTGGCTTTTTAAAATTCCTCTTTTAACACTTAAATGCTTAACAGTGCCGATTTGAATAAAAATCTCTATTCATGATGTAAAATGCTAAATAAATAAAAACTGCTTACCATGATTTTTTAAATATTTTTGTTACGCTTTTTTATAACCGAAAAACAAAAAAGGTCAAAACTTTCTTTTACTCTTTACACAAAAAGAAAGTGAAGTAGGGACAAACAAAAATTTGTATTTAAAAGCTTTCATTTGCTCTTAAATATTTATATATTTTGTTTAAACTTTCATAACCTATTTTTGGGTTCTTCTTCGATGTCATAACAAACGCGATTTTTGAGTTTTTAATTAAATTCGCACGTTTTAATTTTTCTACATTCACTATTAATTAAAGTCGCAATTCTAAAAATTTATTAAAAAATGCATATAATTAAAGAGCGCTTGATTTTTTTTAATTGAGCTCAAATTAAAGCCGAATTTTTAAATGGAAATTAAAAAGGAATTTTTTTAAAGAAACACGCAGAAAGAACTGGTGGAATATTATCGAAGTACTTATTAATTATACAACTACATAAGTTTCAAGTTAGTTTAAAAAAATTCTTGTTTAATATAGGCTTGTATATAATTTACAAAAATTTGTGAATACTTTAGTACAACTTTGTAAAACTGTCTTGAAAGTTAGGTAGTTGTATAATTACTACGCCCTTCAATAATATTGAACCAGTTTTTTTTTTCTCGTGTACAGTGAGCATTCAAAGGTTAAGCAAACATGTATGAAAATCTTATATTTAATTTGTAACTTTTCGGCATGCTTCCGCACAAGAAAGGACAAACTATAGTTATTATTACCGGGTTTCTTAAACATATTTAATTTTAAAAATAACCAAAAGCGTTAACATTTTAAAAGTTTGCCAATTGGCAGTGCAAATAACAATCTGTTGTTTCTATCAGTTTTTGCTGGGAGTACAAGTATTAACAATTATTTGTTTATAGGTAATTAATAATATAATACAAAACTTTATCATTAGCCCAATGCGAAAGTTGAAATTTATGGCTATAAATGTAATTTAAAACAAATTTTAACTCCCGAGTTGCCATGTAGTGATTTAAAAATTCGTTTCACAATTTTCTTTTTCACAGAAATTTTGTTTTACTAAACTATAAAAAATAGTGTTTTCAAAAAACGTTTGCTCTCTAAAGGCATATAAAGCGCTAGTTGAGTTCTAATTAATCATAACAAAATTAGGCGTGCGATTATATAAAAGTTTGCTTAGAAAATGCACATGAACTGTCTAAGATTTGCTTCTTTTATATGAAATTGATGTGTCACATTTAATCGACGTCTAGGAGCGGAAAAAAATGTTAACTTTAAAAAAATTTTACTTTAAACTTCAATTTAGAAGTAGACACGCACAAGGATAGTTCTCTTACATTATAAATATACTAGTACGAACATTTTAATAAATTCAGGCATTTTAATAAATTCAGACATTTTAATAAATTCAGGTAGAGACTAGGGTTGTCATTAAAATAAAAATTCTTGATTAATCGAACGAACAGAAACCAAATTCGAACGAACAATTTAATGATATCATGATTTTCGAATAACGAATAATTTCAATAAATTTTAAAGATTAATCCAACAATACGAATAATTTAAACAAATAATTTTTTTTAAAACCTTTTGGAAAAATTACCAGTTTTAAATTTTTTTACTTAAATTAATATTGGACAAGAGAATTAAAATAGCACACTAAACAAACCTGTAACAGTTGTATCGTCGTATCTTCTAAGTCTTGTATAATAACAATTTTACAACTTTTATTAAATTTTAGGATAATGCGACAAATACAACAGTTTAGCTTGTTAATTGTTTTTCAAATAATCTTCCATTTTAGCGGATTTTTCTGGACTTTTCTTTTAAATAAACAGATTTTTATTTGTTTTTCTTTTCACCGACTAACTAAAACTATTAAAAGAATCTGGCATTCGTTTTTAGTGTCCGATCGTAGTATTCGCCTTCGGAGTTCGGACA
Source organism: Delia radicum (assembly GCA_021234595.1). Lineage (NCBI taxonomy): Eukaryota > Metazoa > Arthropoda > Insecta > Diptera > Anthomyiidae > Delia > Delia radicum. Next base: position 240,789,269 of record CM037853.1, read on the forward strand.
AAACCGAGTATTTGAAGAAATTGACTACATTTTCAGATTATATTCTTTAACTTCAAATACAAACACAAGAATTTGTCTTATATTCGTTACATATTTTAGTAAAAATTAAAAAGTTCAAACGTTACCATATTTTTCAACAGACGTCATTAAAATAATTAACTCGTTATTAAATAGTTTTCAACGAAAATTTCTAAATTAGTTTTTTTTTCAAATTTACTCATGTTGAAAAATTTTTTGTTTTACTTTAAAGAAATTACAATTAAAATTTGGCCGAAATTCGGCTACGGCTTCGGCCAAAAAATGTGAGTTCGTTCGGACACTATTAATTTTGTTAAACAGTAAACGAGTTTTGTATCACTTATTTTCGGCTAATACACATTGTTCTTAATGATAATTAAATTTCTTGTAAGTTTTGAATAATTATTTAAAAAAAATTTATTTATCTGTATATTAGGCATATAACTTTTTTTTGACTAAAAATTTAACAGGCACTACGCTATGGGGAATATTGTACTGATAATAAAAAACGTTATCCTAGGTCAGTTTGAAACAAAAACCTTCCGCACCGAATGCGATTTCTAAAACCTTTCAAGATTTTTTGTCAAAATTTCATTCAGGTTATGAATTCTATTTCCCACTATTGAAACAAAGAGTAACTAAAATCAGAAAAATTATTTTAAATAGTGCCATCAAAAAAATCCTAATTCCAAACATCATCGCATTTGGTGAGGTTCCGCAAACGATTGCGAAAAAGTAAAAACGCAATTATTCATAATTTTCCATGGACTATCAGCCTTGCCTGTTAAATATTGATATTTGCAAAAAATGCCAAAAGTTATATGCCTAATGTATATCTGTAACAAAGTCAATATTTAATTATTTGCAATTTGGTATAATAAAAATCAAGTTTAACTTAAAATAAAGTTAGTTTACAATTTCTTTAATAACTAACTTTTTTTGGTTGTAATGTAATCATTAGTTTGTTGTATGTATTTAATCTGTATGTTTAACCTTTCCCTCACTTTTGGTTTATAATGTGTAAGTTGTTCATGTCCAATGGTTGGTTACAAAGTTTAGTTTTACCAGAATACATGCTTGGTTGCATTTGGGTTGTTTAAGCAGTTGGTTACATTTTATATTCGACATACCGGTTAACCTTCACTTTGAATTGAATACAAGAGCTTTTGAGTTTATGTTTTATTTTTGTTTTAAGACAACACAGAATAACACGGGCTTCTAGTAGGTTTTTTAAACTAATTTTAAATAATTTAGATCATATCTTGTAAGATTGCCCTAAATAATTACAAATATTTTTTTTAAATGTTGGTTTTTTAAAAAAATATTCTATATACAGTAAAACTCGCTTAAGACGAATTCGGTTAAGACGAACCCTCGGTTAATACGAACTAATTTAAAAGTCCCGACGTTTTGGCAACAATTTCCATATAAAATACATGTTTTAATACGAACTCGGTTAATACGAACCCTCGGTTATTACGAACTGTTTTAAGCAGTCCCAAAAACTCGTTTTCATACAAATTAAAATGTTTAGTAAACTCTTTATCCGTTTAATGGGATAGACCTAATATGAATTTCATATCCGTGGATGACTTTCTAGATATAGATGCTAATGTTTTGACGTCACATACTTTATCAGGTGAAGAAATATTGGAAATTGTTAATCCTCCCGATGTTGAAAATTTGTCAAGTGATATATTCGAACAAAATCGTGTGCCGAAGAAGCTGACCATCATATTTTGGTAATAGAAAAACTTATAACGAATGAAATCGTTAATTCAGTCACTCAGAAAAAAATAACAGATTTTTTTTTTTTTAATGAAGAATTTTAATTGAATTTTTAGTTGGGAAATGCTAATTTTATTTTTTATTTATGTAAAAATCTTGTTTTTGTTTTAATAAATACATTTTTTAATCGTTAAAAAAAACCCGCTTAATACGAACCTCGCTTAAGACGAACTAATTTTATTGGTACCTCGGAGTTCGTCTTAACCGGGATTTACTGTACTATGTTCATAACTTCTGGTTTATAGTCTTGTTCTATGTAAATTTAGAACAAACATTTTAAACGGAATTTTTATATTACAGAAATTACATGTTGCATGTGAAATATAATGTCAAAGTTGCTTTTAAAAAATCCCAAAATAATGCATTGCGTTCTTAACGTATTTTCCGCAGCAAACGAAAATTTTTTTTTTTCGTCTAGTGCTTTGATTTTTAAAAAAATTAATTTTTACGTTAAAAAAATTATTTGTAGTTCTGTGTAGTTAAACATATGAATTCGTTTACTTAAAAAAATTTAAACGGATTTTGTTTGTTTTGTAAATGCATTCGAATTATTTTTTAATTTAAATTTAGTATAAAAAACGAGGAAGATTTATTAAAAAAAAAAACTTGTTCTATATTTAATTTAACCTGATAAACACTTTCAGAATTACCTTCTGGTGTTGATATAGTTTAATTTCATTTCAATGTTGTTAATATTTTTGATTGAGGGTTATTTCGTTATGAAAAATGCACGATTATTGTTTTTATACTTATCAAAAGCTGTGTTGTATTTCGAGTCACGTTTTTTAATTTCAGTATTCATATTAAATAGTTTTGTGTATCAGCTCAAGTTATTTAAAGTCATATCGAAACTTCATTTATAAGAATGGAAAATTTTTTATGTATTGAATTTAAAATGTAGATTCTGGACTGTAAATTTTTTAATTGGCAAAGATGTTGTCGCATTCTGTTAAGATATGCATTAACTATTGATTTTTTTTAACGTTTTCAATATTATTTTCACAATTTAAGTAATTTTTGTTTTAAAAAGTGGTTAAAAATTAAAAATTACGAATAAACATCGTCAGAACGTTAGTACTTGCATTTTTCTGTTATTATTTTTTTCGTGATAAAAAAAAATTAAATGTATAAATTTGAAAAATATTTGATTTATAAAATTTATAAATTGTAAAAATTTAATTTTTAATAACACATCAAAAGGTTTTCTTTAAAACATGCATTCTAATTTGTAAAAATATGCATTTATAGCTAAATATGCAAAAATATGCATTTATCGCAAAATATGCAAAAATATGCATTTATCGCAAAATATGCCTTAACAAATCGATGCCATATTGTTGCAAATTTGTTGATTCGCAAAGACATTTGGTTAACATTGTTCTCCAACTAACGACAAAAAACTAATATAGTCTGAGACAACCGTTTGCACGCACTATGTTTTTATTATTTTTTAAAGAAACAAAAAGGTTGAAATTAATTTTCTTTTTTTATAATTAATTGTTTACTTCATAGCTACCTAGTAAAAGAACAATTTTACTAAAATAATTTTTTTTGAGTTATTTATATGGAAAAATCTTAAAATTGGGTGGGACATTCGTTTGCTCGCACTCTGTTTAAATAATAAAAAACGACACATTTAATGCTATAATGCACTTTTTTCCGATATATTTGTGATAAGCGGGATTTGAATATTACAAAAATACGCAAATAAAATCGATTTTAGCTTTTTCCGAAGCCATACACATTAAAATCTGGTAAATTTTCTGGAAAAACATATTTAAGCTAAATTTAGGACAAAAAATGTATTTTATATTAACAAAATAACTAAATAATGTTCTCTAATAAATATGTAAGGTGTTTTCAATCAGTATTGAATTCAAGCAGTGTGCAAAAGTTGAACCATTTATATGCAACAACGACCTTTTTTGTTTTGAAAATGAATATCAGTACGGTTTTAATACAAATAATTAGTTTAATAAAATAATTTCTGGTTTCTTCTACAAACAAATCAAATTTTTATCATTTAAATTCAAAACAAATATAAAATTACCTTAGCAACGCTCCCCATACCATGAAAGTTTCCGCACTAATTTCACGACCATATCTTTAATATCCATTGAAATCACAATCATAATAGTCGAAAACCTTCTAATTTGAGTAATACAATACAAAATGAGGTTAAAAAGCAAAAAATTGAAACAATTTAATTTTCATGGACTACCATGCGAGGTTTCTCATGCCCAAAAGTAAGCCCTTGCAAACGTACTTTAGGCGAAAATGTAATCAATCTTTTTGTTAGATTATGGCTTACAGTGCAAGAAACATTCTGTACACTTACTTTGATGGCGAAATCGTCAAAAATTCATAAATATACATTCGCTTTACCGTCAACCTTAACCTTTACAAACAATTTTGCTATTTATTTGGAATAAATTCCAATTGAATATGAAATAAGGCAAATGAATAAAATGCAATTTATTAATTTTAATATTTATTTTTATTCATCGACTTTGAACAATTCATCATTATTTAATTTTTCGCGATAACTGATGAACTTCCTTAAAATAAGGAAAGAAAATGACCTACAATCTTAAAAATGCTTGCATTCACTAAAGAACATTCTGATGTAAATTTTTGAGGACCAAAAACCATACTTAAATCGTTTGTAAAGCACGCAAAACCGATTTTTTGGACACTGCAAACGAATGTCTCACTTAAACTTACAAAATTCTTTTATAATTTTACACAGGTACAAATGTTTTCCATAAAAATTCGGATATACTCACAACTGTTTTTATGTTTGAAAGCCTATTAAATTGTGTAAACAAAATTACAAAAGGTGAAAATTTAACAGGTTTTTTAAAGTGCGTGCAAACTAATGTCTCGGACTGTATTTACGTGAAGTTCTGAGCCCAAAAAATAACAGATCTGGGTTGGTATTGTTTTTTACCCAAGCAGCTTAGTTTTAAAAATGACCAAAATCGGTCCAGCAGTTCAAAAGTTGTTTGTGCAAATTTGAAGACAATTAGACATTTACTATAGAAAATATTCCCTTTTTTGATTTTAGTTTCAGAAATTTTTTTTTTGCTAAATATTAGTAAGATAAGAACAACAAAAATATTACTGTTAAATTTACAAAATTTTAGTTTTTTTGAAAGCTAAATATTTGTACACAAAAACCGCAAACAAAAACTATAATATTAAATAAATTTTTGCTATACCTTGATATACCTTAAAATGTATGCAAATAACAGTATATTTAGTAGGGTGATCGATTATTCGACATTTTTCGAAAACCGGTTTTCGATTTTTCCGAATAGTTGAAATTTAAGAAAACCCGGGTTTTACTTGAAATATTATTATTAATTTTGAATCATATTGAGAAAATTTTTTAATTGATTTCAAAAAACAATAATAATTTTTACAAATCAGTTATAATTTTGTTTAATGAAATATATCTTTTGCATTCAAAACAATTTATTAAAAAGAGTTCATTATTTAAAACGACTTTAATAAAACAAATTTTAAAGATAAACAATTAATAAACAAAAATTGCTTAACCCTTTCACTATGGATTTTTTGTTTGTAGACATATTTATATTTGACTTCAGATTCTTGTTAGGGGGAATGTATGCCCCTCTTCCCATCCTACCCTACAAAAATGGATCCGAAAATCGAAGTTTTGAAAATTCTCAGCAATTTTTTTTCTACTTTGGGAGATGTGTACAAAGGTAGTGAAAGAGTTATACAGGCTAACAAAAAAATAGAAACAATTATTTACAAAAAATTTAATATTTTTTGTTTGTATTTATTAATATAGAAACATATAAAATGACAGAATCATAACATTTCAAAAACCCAAAAAATGACAGAAAAATAATAATGTTTTTAAAGTCTTTTATATGGGTAAATTTTAAGTAAAGTTCTCTTGCACAACTTTAATAAATAACAGTTTTTTAAGAAAGTTTTTCAGAATATTCCGTTTTTAGCAATGAATTTTGTAAATTCACTTTTTCTAATATATTAAAGCTAAAAAGAATAGTTAAGGAAAAACCGATTATTCGACAAGAAAAACCCGGTTTATACGATATTAAAAAATTTAACTTTTGCGAAAAACCGAAACCGACAACACAAAAAGCCGATTTAAACCGGTTTTCAAAAACCGACTCCATCAACCTAATATTTAGCTAAAAACAACAGAATTATTTGCAAAAAAATTTAAAAAAAAGACTATGATTTTTTTATGATTTTTTTTTTCTACTAATATTTAGCAAATGTTTTGATGATTTAAGCAGATAAATTTGTTACTTTCAAATAAACTAAAATTTAGTTTAAATTTTTGTTATTCTAATCTTAGCCGTTTTTCCTGCAAAGTCATTTCGAACTAATTTTTAGTAGTTTTTGAACTCTTGCTGTACCGAATTTGATAATTATGAATGCTAAGCTGCTTGGAAGAATAGCAAACAGCAACCTGGATAAAAATAAATTATCGAAAAGTCGGAAAAATATATGTGTCCTTGAAACCACAATTTTCAAATTCAAATATCTTTTTTCAAGGGCTTACTCAGAAAAACGTTAAGCACCACTATCCTTATCCGAAGTTATTTGAATACAGTTTAAATATTTTCTGAAAAGAAACATACATTTTTTTAGTACCTACAACATATCATATGCAAAATGTTTAATTTTATGTTTACTCATTGTCTGTTAAAACCAACTGTTTTAACTCTCTGTTTACCTGTTATTAGCAAAGAGTGTTCAACTTTAAAACGTGTTCATACTCTGGCTTATATACACTGAAATGATATTGTTTTTTTAGTATTTGAAATTGCTTGACTGAAACTGGCTTCAATTTAAGTTAACATTTGCTAAGCTTAGTTGAAAAATAAACGAGCCATAGAGTGGACGAGCTGACGGACAGACTTTAAAACGCATACGCCAAACGTTAATAAAAATACAATTAAAAACGGAAAAGAACGGTTTTGAATAAAACCGTCAACAAAAAAAAAAAAAAAAAATTATTTGGCTTATAGCTTGAAATTTGCAATTATTTTTTTTTTAAACAAAAAATAACAATAAGTAATAAATATTTGACTAACAAATCAAATAACAAATGCTAAACGCGTATTAATGCCAAGTTTGAATTTAAAACAAAAAAAAAAATAAGAAAGTCTAAATAAGAAAATAATAATAAAATTGCGAAAGTGTAATTAAATAAATTGCAATAAAAAAAAATATACAACAAATAAAAAACATTGTTCAATAATTACAAGAAAATTGTTTAAATTTGAATTTATTATAAAATTTTAATAAAAAGTTTATTTAACAATGGATGTGGCTTGGCGCTTTCGCATAATGTTATTTACTGCCTTGGCATTGATGGTTTTTGGTGATTTTTTCGGTTATAGTGGCATAATGCGTGGTGTTAAATCTGATCCAAATCAGCAGACTGCGGGGGCTGGTAAATTTCAACAAAAAAATGCCGAAATTGAAATCAGCGAAGGTAAGTTAATTTTTTTATTTTCTATTCAAACAATAAACCAAAAATATTTATTAAAACCAAAAAAATAAACAAATAGTTGCCATCAATTTATTAACCAAAATATCTACATATAAATATCTATATTAACCTTAAACATTTCCGAGTTGGTTTGACTGTTTTGTTTTTTTGTTTAATTTATTAGTTTACAAAATAGGTGTGTTTTTATAGTTAAATTCGTATAAATTTGCATTAAATTATCATAATATATTTATTCATGTGTATATTAAGTAATTTTAAGTAATTTTTAAAAAGGGGTCATTTCGGTTAGCAAATTATGTAAATTACAGTTGCAGTTTTATTTTCTGAATAACTTTGATATTCATAATTAATTTCCTCAATATTAATATGTGCAATCAATGTTATCTAATCTATTTTGTTTAAAATACAAATATATTGTATCTTTATTGCCGCAGGTTAAAAACTATTTAAAATATGTTGTAATAACTTGCTTTTGAATAAAACAATTTTTTTGTATTATTTCCTATTCGGTTTGTTGTTATTCAACAGCTAAACATCCACTTTAAGTGTCTGTCTGTTATTTCATAGTTTATGAAAAAACTTGTTCAAATTTCATAAAAACATAAAATTAAGTAATGTTGTGGATTTTTTTGTATCAGTTTATTTTTTTTTTTTTTTGTAAAAATTCACGATTTGTTTACTGCTCTATAGGTTTTTTTCTCATTGTCAGTTAGTTGCTGTTGAGGTTCATTGAAGGTGAAAGTGAAAATTTATTTGGTTTGTTCATGAAATGATATTATAATGCCAATGATGTGTAAAATAAGAGAAACGTGATGTCAATGAATGCAAATGAAAACAACAATAAAAAGCAGCGAAATATTAGCAAGTTGTTGGATTGAAATTGTGGCTTATAAAATGTTGAAATCGAATCGGTACACATACAATAAAATAACAGTAAAACTCGTCTAAGACGAACTCGGTTAAAAAAAATCCTCGGTTATTGCTAAATAATTTGAAAGTCCCGACGTCTTGGGAACAATTTTAATGTAAAAAACATCTGTTAATAAGACTCGGTTAAGGCAACCCACAAAGAAAATTTCATATAATTTTCCATTTTTAATACGAACTACCCAATATTTTACAAAATCGTCTATATATTCTTTGAATTGTAATAAATTTTAAACCGAACACACATACTTTTTTCAAATGTATTGATTTCATAGATGATAGAAAAAAAAATGAATTTCTGAACAAAATTCATCAATATTTTTTAAATTTTGTGAACAATGAAAAACTTGTAAAGAAACTTTGCCCCGGTCAATACATACTTTGCTTGTAACGCACTAATTTTGTTGGTCCCTAGGAAGGAGTTGGTCTTAACCGGGTTTTACTGTATATTTTTTAGGCTTCCAAAGATGTTTAAACAATAACTTTCACGACTTGAATTTATTTCATATTTAATTCATAAAAGTTCAAAACTTAAAATGCTAGGCCTGTTTTCTATAACACCACGTTTTCTAGTGGACATGGCGTGAACTTTTTTGTTTTTCAAGTTATCTACTTTTTTGGAATTTTTTTATCAATTTTTAAATGATGTGATCTTAAAATAAACATCTATAATTTGACAGAAAGTGATTTCAATTGTTTACTTTAAATGAAATTATTTAACTTTTAAAAAGTTAATAAAATTTTTAGTAAATTTGTTTAGCTTAAAAAATTACACAAATGCACTCACTTAATTGTCTTTTATAAATAGTAACACAACTGAAAGTTAAAAGCAACAGATCAGAAAGAAACAAAATTAAAAAAAAACCCCAAATACTGGTCTAAAAGACCTTTATTAACTTTCTAGGGTTAAATTTAAATTATTATGTAAAACTTGTTGGTTGGCACTTTTTCGAATTTGTTTGAATGTGCTCGTAAAGGCAAAATATGCAACAACAAATCAATGCTATATTGTTGCAAATTAATTCGGAAAAATATTTGCTGACTACAAACATGCATTTGCATAAAAGTCGCTGCCCTGATAAATATATATAAATTTGTAGACCATATATAAACATATACAAATTTGTATAAATTGATTGAAAAAATTACACAATTCAATTAGATCTAAGTTGTAGGGTAAAGGCTTGCAGGTTGCCAGTGCTTGCATATTGCCAGTGCTTGCATATTGCCACCCACCAGGTATTTCGGCATTCCAGCAGTGTAATGACCTAAGCTCCTACTGGAATCAATGTAACTAGAATAGGTTACACTTTGAATCTACTTCTGGAGCAAATAGGTGAAATATCGCAGCTTTTGCTTAACAAAGTTTAATTACTATTGCTTAAAAATTGAAAAATCAAAGTTGTGCCTTCTGTACTTATAAATTTAAAGTTTATAGCGATAATTCAAGGTGAATATTTTTTCTGTGTTTATTTTTCAATAAATTTTCATAATCCAAGCAGAATTCCAAATAAATCGTTAATGTGCAATTTTGATTTTTTAATAATTCCAAATCTCTATCAGAATACAGGTTGCCCCCTTTGAACGCTTGCAGGAATATTTATTAAAAATTTGTATACTCCTGATTTCAGAAGGGTAAAATTGTGTTAGCATAAAAAAACTTAATACAAAATTGAAAATTTAATTTTTTTTTGTATATTTTTTTTTTTTTTGTCTATGAGCAAATTTTTGACGATTTTAGCAGATTAATTTGTAATTTCTGACTAACTATTTAGTAAAAAAAAATCTGGTTTTTCCTGCAACGTCGTTTTGAACTAATTTTTAGAAGTTTTAGCAAACATTTTTACTAACATTTTATTATTAGTGTAAAAAGCTACTTTTTAAGTTGCACCAAAGTTGACACATAAAAAAATAAATTCAAGTTAGCTATTTTCGACAAAATATATTGGGCCCCCTCCGAAACAAAATCCTGAGTATGCCACTGGTCACGTGACCACTTTATATTTGTACAATTCTTCTTAAGCACTTTATTCCGTGTTTGTGCCTTACAACAGTAGTTTACTGTGAGCGTCAATAAAAAAAATTATACTATATAAATTATATAATTAAATATTAAAAAAAAACCATTTAAAATAAAACTACATATAAATATAATTATTTGCCATAAGACCTTTCCACAGTGTTTAAAATAGAAAATGTGAATCATATATGTTGATTTCCAAGCCAACTGTCCAGCAAAAATATATATATATCGCAGCAATGCGAAACTAACAGTATTTGTATTCCTATAAGAGACTACGAAAAAATGGAACACCTTTTTAAGTTTTTCCAAAAAAAAAAAAAAAAAAATGGGCAAAGTATTTACAAAGTTTGAGCTCATTTTTGGTTTATTATTTATTATTACTTAACTCAATTTGACAAATGCTAGAAATTTGACTATAGATTTTCTTATGGGGAATTTGAAGAAAATTTTTTTTTTTAAAAACTGAACTAATTACGAATATTTAGAGTAATACAAAACTCAATTTATCTAAAAAATTTATAAATAAAAAAATGTTTTACCGATTTTGAGATACTTTGAGTTTTAAATAACTATAAATTCGGAACTACTTCTAATTTTTTTTAATTCTACATTTAACAAAAAAATTTGTCAACATTTAACCACGCCTACTTCGCCCATTTTTTAAAATAATTTAAAAATGTTTTCCAAATTTTGTAATCTCTTATAGGAGATCAAATACTGTTACTTTCAAATTGCTGCGATGTACTTTTTTCCTGTAGCGGGGCAGTTGGCTTGAAAAGCAACATATAACAATTAGAAATTAATCTAAAACAAAAGAGCTAATAGAATACATTTAAATTAATTAAATAATTAAAGGCTGAAACAAATTTGGCTTAAGTTACTTAAGTCAGGTGTAGGAAATACAATTATTTAAATCCAAACAAATTTTAATTTTCGTTTCATACCAACAAGTGACTTAGGTCAATTATGTTCCAGCCTTAAGGGTTTTAATTACAAATTATAAGAAATCTTAATTCAATTAGCTAATTAATTTATTTTTTACTTTACACTTATTGAGCGATTTAGTTCTGATACAAATTTATTTGTTTGTGATAGACCGGCAAGGTATTAGTGCTGGTAAACTCGGCTATTTCTCAATACTCGACACTACCAACATTTTTTTTTTTTGGATACTCGATATTTAATTGACACTTAACGGTTTTTGAATTTAAAATTTAATTAAAATTTCTACAAAAATTCTTAAAGTTTTATGTAAACTTTAAATCGACAACACAGCATGACATAGAACAAATTATTAAAGATTTTCCCATTATTTATATATATTTCGGACATTCTGATTTCAATGGTACAGATTTCGAGAAAAATGTCTTTAAAGTTTGCCGGTTTTGCATTTAAAACTTTTCGAAAGCAATCAATCTGGTCTTTTGAAAGCAATCACTGGTCTTGCAATTTAATTTCATCGAAACAAAATCAAAATGATTGCTTTCGAAAAGTTTTGAATGCACAACCGCCAAACTTTAAAGACATTTTTCTCGAAATCTGTGCCATTGATAAAAAAAATAAAGTACACCCTTGAAATCAGCATGTACGAAATATATATAATTGATGGTCAGATCTTTATCGTGTACCAAAAAGTACTACAAAGTATGACTAGTGTTAACAAATACTAAAGTTATTTAAAGTTTTTTCCCATTTACATGCTAATTTAAAACTTTTACTTTTATTCTGCAAAATATTTATAAACATACAACAAATTCTACCTCCCGTTTTACTTTGACTCCAGACTTGGAAAAAAACGTGTTTATTCGCTGAAGTTAATAAATTATATTAATTATACATACTACAGATGGCAAAATACAAATAAATTGATAATATTAAAATTAAATATACATAAATACATTTATTAATTTTTTTTAACATCACCAAGGTTAAAAGTTTATTGAACTTTTTTAATGCTGAACAAAAAAAAAAAACTAAATAATAACAAAAACTATATAAAATCGAAATATTTATAGAACTAAATAGTTAAGTATACATAAAAAGATACACATTATAAAACATAAGCGTTTGTATTTAACCAGTATTTTGGCGATAACTGCCTTGTAATCTACACTCCAAAAAAGTTAGTAGAAAAGTTCGTAAAACGTCTTATAAAACAAGTATACTATTTATCAGCAAATTTTTTTTGCTGAAGTTGTGTTTTCAGCTAAAATTTGAGTTATACTTATTCAGCACTTAACTGTTTTGAACTAATGTTTTACTAAGATTTAACTAACGTTGCACAGTGGTTTATCGTCATAGTAGAAATGGAAAAAAATAGAAGGAGTCATCGTAGAACATCCAAATTTTTTACAGATGCTTTTTTTATCATCATTAGGAAATATATGAAGAATAAAATATGTCCGCCCACTTTTACGCCCACTCCCCATACAAGTGAAATATATAAATGGCAATATTTTCATTTGAATTTATGCTATTTCAACCGAATTCGGTATATATATGTTTTGTAGCAATTAAAATCAATGGCTAAAAAATTTACGAAATTCGCCCACAACCACGCCTACTTCCCATATAACAAAATTGTTTAATATGATGTATATCCCTTGTTATCAATGCTACAATCCCTAAACTTCATAGGATTATTAAAAATAATATCATATCCAAATCTTCCATACACACCCCTCCTCTAATACCCCAACTTTCACCATCAATTTTCTAAATAATTAGAAAATTAACATGTAACCTGGTTTTAAATCGAACACGCTTTTAATCCTAGTAATAATAAAAAAACATTAAAATGAAATATGTATATATAAAATTAATATTTTATTATAACAACAATTCCTTAACATCTTCAGGTAGATCTAATTCCTGCTTTTTTTGAACTTTTCGAAACTTATTTATAAAAGGATCCGAAGAAGCTAAAAGTAAGTGCATCACATCTTCATTTGTTGATATCCTACTACATTTTCTGGCATGATACCTTCGATATTCACGATAATCGCGATTCCTCGCTTCCTGGGCTTCTTCTGATAACATTCCGATAGGTAAAATTGCTGCTGCTATTATTTTTCCTCCATGTATCAAGACTTTATGTACGGTCATTGGCATGTAGTACCAGCTATACAACCTAACATATAATTGGGCAGTGTTCGAACAATATTGCTGAAACTTATTCGGACATATATCAGCGTTGCTGTTAATAGTTATTAAAATTACTTTGAAACGATGAATAAGATTTTCATCTACACCCACAGCTTCAGTAGTAATTCTGGGATTTTCAAAAAACCTCCTTGATGTATTTTTGACGTAATATAACGAGAGAATGCGTAATAAGCAATAAAAAGTAGCTTGTTTTCTATTTAAACGTTTACTAGACAAAGGCTAGCAAAAACTAGCAGCTGAATTTAACTTTATTGTTTAAATTAGACTTCAAGCTTTCATTTGGTATAAGGTAGAGCACCGCGCTCGAACGCGCACAATAGTTCTAGTCCATCAAAGTTGAAGAAAATAATAATTTTTAGACTCCTAAGATGAAGCAAATTTTTGTCAAAAAAATGTTTTTTCTTTAATTTTTTTTTTTTTTAATTTTCATCTTAAATACCTAAATTATGGGAAAATACACAACAACAATACATATTTAAAGTCATTCCAAGAGTTTTTAGTTTCCTACTATTTTTTAGGATTTTCTTTCAAATGTTGTGTGTTAGACTTGGCACACTTTGAGGAAACGCCTACAAAAAAGTAATGAAAATATCGCCCTAGCATTTCAGATACATGATATTCAATATGTTTTTAATGAAATTAATAAATTTCATCATGAGCGGAAAACATGAAATTCAGTATTAATTTCAACTTTTCAACCACTGTGCGTTGTAATAATTTCTTGAAATTCCTACGGGAATTGCATGAAAGAGAAAAGTCGCCCTCTTGACGGCTTGAACAAACAGCTAAAGCGACGAAATTGAAATTCGGTGTGTTGCTTCCTATTGCCGCGTGGACATCCGCTTAGACGGTATTTTTAGCAACCCAAAAAGGAAAAGCCTGGCCAAAACACTAAATCCCAAATATAAAAACAAAATCATCTGATCATTATGGAAAGGATAAAAGTTAATTGAAAATGTCGACCAGAAACGTTTTAAACTGTTTTTTAACTTCTTCCTTTGTTGATTCTTTCAAATTTTTTACTTTAAAATCATAAACAAATATAATTTAATTAAAATTTGTTTTAGTTTTCTAAACATACAAACAAAATTTTTCAATCGTATGTTTTTTCTGCTTACAAATTTTTAATGGGAAAATTGTATACAGTAAAAATTTGCTACATTTTGTGGCATCAAAGTGTCACTTTACCCTCTCTTTTTTCTATTTTCTTACTGAGTATTGGGTAAACGGGCACCTTCCAGAAAAAACTTGTACGAATTGGTACAAATTTTTGTGTTATCGAACAAACTTAATGTTTAATTCAGAGATAAGGTGTATTTGGAATTAGTAATTAGTAAAAGTGAAGCTTATGAAGATACACATTTTTAATTTTTTATAAAATGGGTTTTCAAAGATAAATATTTTAAAAAGTTTATTGACCTATAATAAACCCATAAGTTGGACATCTGAGACTTGTAATTGAAACATACACCACAAGCATTAATAAAAATATTAAAAGAATAAGTTCTTTGAAAAAGAATTTAGTTTTCTTTTAAATATATTTCGGTATTTAAAACTACCGGTAACGACATATCGGATATTTAAGCTAATTTTAGTTATAAATATATCCGTATATCTGGGGAAAAGAATTAAACTTAAAATATTTTTACAATATCTAGGTTTTCTATATTTTTCTATATTAATTTATTTTTTATTATTGCACTTTTGCTATTGCGCTTGTCATCAGAATTTGAAACGGGTTCACTGAAATCTGATAGAATAAATATGCTTTTTAATTACATTTTTACTACAATTCAAAAATGGCGATTGTTTTATATATTAAAATATATTTTTTCGTAGTACACTATTTAGCGCTTTACAATTCAATTTTATTCATTGACAAATGACTTCATTTGTCTGTCAAGCAAGTTTTATTGTTAAATTTTTTTTTGTTAATTTAACATTTTATTGAAGGTTAAGAATCTCTTTACTAGACATTTTAAAAAATATTTTTAGTACCTATAACACTGTGCAACAAGAAAAAACATCCCGTACCATTTTAACGGGAAATAAAATGAAGACCATTAGTAGACTAAACCCCCCAAATGGTTTTGAAATCTTTGCTCTTGTTTTGTTTTTATGTGCCCTTGAATTTGACTCTTTTTTAGCATATTTTTGCTCTTTTTTTACTATGGATGAAAAAAAAAAAGGTTTAAAAAGGTAAAAATAAAATGCAATAACGACGAAAGCGGGGATGCTCATTTT
Organism: Delia radicum; assembly: GCA_021234595.1. Lineage (NCBI taxonomy): Eukaryota > Metazoa > Arthropoda > Insecta > Diptera > Anthomyiidae > Delia > Delia radicum. The sequence goes on from CM037853.1 coordinate 240,804,955, forward strand.
CACACAGACTGTTTGGTAGCTTCTTTAGAAGTGTGGTGTTCAAAATGAGTTAAATCGGTCTAGAGGCTCAAAAGATATGAGTGAAAATGTAAGGCAGCCTAAAAATGTTTCATACAAATTGGCGAATTTTACTAAATTACGTGACTTGTCCATTTTGTAACCACACATATAGAGATGAATAGTGTTGAATATTCACCTCAAGTACTTTTTTCACCAAATTTTTTTTTCACCTCGAAATATGCCAAAAATATGCTAAAAAAGAGTCAACTTCAAAAGCCTATGAAAACAAAACAAGAGCAAAGATTTCAAAACCCTATGGGAGTTTTAGTCTACTAATGGTCTACTTGCATTTCCATTGGAATGGTCCGGGATGTCTGCCATGACCCGAAATTTGTTGCACAGTGTAATTTGAATTAATTACTTATTTTTGTTGTACTTAATTTATTTATAAGTGAAACATATGAGTAATTGCACCATAACAGTAATCTATTTTTTTACATAAATATATATAAAATTATTAGTATCTGAACAAAAACTTGAGTCGTTCGTATTTGGTGTTCGGTCTAATTTAGCATAAACCTTTCCAAATACCGCTTGTATTTAAAAAAAGTAGGAGTCGTTGACTTTTAGGAAAAACGCTCATGAAATAACGACTGACAATGGCTAATCTCAAATTTTAACTAACAAAATAAAATATTTAATAATTTTTAAAAATGTGTGCTATTAAATCTTTTCTACTTCGAATTAAACTAATCACTTTAGGCTGAAATCGAACTTCAAAAAACTTCTACCGCTGGACTATTAGTATTAAGTGTCATATATATATAAAAACAGATGATTTTTTAAGTAAACAAGATTAGTGGCTTCTACTCACAGTCAAATAAAAAACATTATGGAATAACTTTTATATGCCAGAATTAATTTTTCTCGTTATTTTAATTATTTTAAATTTTTGAGAAAAAGTAAAAAAGAATAATAAACATTTTTTAGGAGCTATACACAGAAAAAATTATCCTTATTATGTTAAAAATATACTCCCGCTCTACATCTTGTTTTTACACAACACAAGTGTGAAAATAAAAAGGAGAATAAAAACAAAAAGCGTGTATTGTATATCTAACAAAGGCAGAGCTTGCACATAGCGAACAAGTTTTCAATTTATTTGTTGATCAATGGTGATAATCTTTAACTTCGACCTCATATATTAGTTCTCATTTAGTAGAAAAACTAGGTTATATGATTGTTTAATGTTTTGCATGGGATTGTCACTTCTTTCAAAACGTGTTCTGATGATGGGAACCTAGAAAATTTCCGAAATAGATCTATCAACACATTCCTGAAAGTGGTCAATTAATAAATTTGAAAACAAAAACTCTTTAGATTATTTGTTAGGACAATATCCTAATAAAGAAATATAGAGTATGGCCTAGAACTTTAATTATTTTCATTAAAAATATCTGCTTAAAACAAAATTTGTTTTTAAACAAATGTGTAAATAAATAAATAATTTAAATATTGATGAATATTTCATCATCGATGAGTTTAACATTGGAGGAATAATTCCAAATATGATTCTCTCGAAGTTTTTCTGCCTAAACAACTTCTTGCAATTTATTTAGGCATAAACTATTCCTAGGAAGTTGTTTTGCAGCATATAAAGAATGATTCCTTATGTTAAATTCATCGATGAAAATGCTCGATTACAATCATTACTTGACAGATCAGTTTTTGCTGGGTACTGTAACGAGTTTTACTGTAATCTTTTTGCTATAGTTACTGGGCAAACTGATTCCGTGCTGTTAATTTTTCTTAACTTGCCAAACAAATTTTAAAGCTTTACAGAATAAAACTGCAAATTTTATTAAAAATATTAAAAAAAAAAACACATTTCATGGTTTAAGAGATTTTTATTATTTTTTCAGAGTATATTCATTAAACAAAATAATTAAAACAGTAAAGTAAATAATTATATTAAGTAAATACATTAAATAATAAATAAAATGCTTTCCGGGTTATAGTTTGAATAATATTAGGGTATTCAAATTACTCGAGTTTGGTTTTGTTCGAGTAAACGAATAACTCGATTTTGAGGTTTTTAAGTTATTCGATTAATAGAGTAAGATTTTAAAATTACTCGAGTAACTCGAATAATTTCAATAATTTTATTTCATTAATTTTCTCATAAAAAAAATAATAATAATAAAACACAAAACAAATACAAAATCAGGAGTTCCGGAATGTATTTTATCAAAATAAAAAATATACGTTAGGTAATTAATTTAAAGTTAAATTCAAAGTTAGTAAAGTCAGCAAAAAATTTTGATGAGTCAGCAAAATTTTAGTCAGGAGGGTGCTGCAAAAAAATTGCTAATGTCAGCAAAATCTTTTTTTGAGCGTAGAAAGGTCTTTTAAAATTATATACAATTGATAAATTACATTTTTTTCTCGTTTTTATAAAGTTCGACTTTAGGAACACGTTAGGGATATAACTTAAAATTTTTTTGGAAATATCAATAATAATATTTCATAGCAGTATATGGCATAGTGTAATATAGTAACCCGACTCATTAAATGTAGGTGTAGTGGTATTAAGAATCATACATGCACGTAAAATTACAAATACTACTTTATTTTTGCAAATGACAGAAAAAGAGTAATGTTACTATATTATACTATGTTATATGCCCTGGTAAAATATAAAGAAAAATTATTTTACTTTTTCGCTGTCGTGAAAAAAATTGCAGCATCAAATGTGTTTTTTCCAGAAATTTTTCCTGAAAATAAGTTTATTTTTAATAATATAAACTTTATTCTTAATGCTAAAAACTGCTAAGCCCTAAGGCTTGCCAGTAGATAAAGTTTGGAAGACAGATTTTTCTTTGAAATTTGGAAGACAGATTTTTGTTCACTTTTATTTTTTTGCAGAATAGATTATTTTAATGAATGAAAGAAGAGAGCGAAAGTCAAATCCGAGCTGAATCTGGCAAAAAAATGTTCCAACAGTTTTGCGATTGTTGCAATATTATATTTTTTGTTGAATATTTAGAAATTTAAAAATTTGCTTAATTTTATAGTTTCAACCTTTTATTTGAGTATAATAATGTCTGTCGGTGCCGTACGTTTTTCTCCAAAAATTACCAAATAAAAATATTTATTTTATAAATACAGTATTGCCCGTATCGTGGTGGCACGTGAAAAAGTTATAACCCTACTAAACAAATACGTAAATTAAAACTATAACGGACACACTGCTTTATATTTTATAAAACAAAATTTTTTTAAAAAATACGAATCAATTTAAGTTTTTTTTTATAAAATATAAGTTGAAATAGAACATAAAGGGTCCGCCAAATAACTTTTTTTTTTGAACTCCTGAACCAATTGGACTTTGTATGGCGTCATACCAAGGTCTTTATGCAAAATTCGTCTCAATGATGTCTCCGAAATGTTCAATTGTTGAGAACGACGGTGAATTGATGTTTTGATGGCGCTTCACGCACACTTTCTGCCACAGCAGCAATATTCTCGGGTGTACGCACTGTTTTTGGCTTTTTACGCTTTGGTTTATCGATAAGGATGCCAGTTTCTTTCACTTTTTTCACAAGATAACGAACATACGGACCATATTCGTTCAGCGGAAGGATAAAACTAATTACCTGTCAAATCAGACATGAGCTAAGTGTTACCATTCACGAAATAAGCACTAGTTGAAAAAAAAACGTTAGATGGCGGACCCTTTATTTTGATTTACTCGATTACCTCGATTAATCGACCAAACTTGTAAGAGTTATTCGTTTCTCGAAATTTCGAACGATTGTTGGATTTAAATTCATCGATTAATCGAGTAACGGTTAACCGATGGAATACCCTAATTCATCTACCCCAAAATACATAATAACAATGATATCTTTTTAGCAGGTTTATGTAGGTACTTTTGTATGAAAATTTGTTTTCTAAACCTGCTTTTAAGCTCTCACAATTGTTATGCATATGGACTTTAGTATTTATTAAGAAAAAAAAGTTGAAACCACTTTTGAATTAAAAATTAAATTTATTTTAGAAATTTAAGTAAACAAATAATTTAAATAATATTGTTTATGAAACCGTTAAACATATGTTTTAAATTTGTGATTTATAAATTATTCCTTAATTAAAAATACTTGGCTAACATTTTTAAGTAGAAAGAAATAGTTTTCTAAATACAAGTTTTTTATAAAGCGAAATTAGTCATGTTTTTTTTTTTTTTTTTTTTTTTAGAATCCCATACAATGAAATATTATAATTCCAGTTTTTTTCCACAAAATATTAATACATTTTTGATGGCCTTGAAGTTTTTTCACTCCACTCAATATTTATTTGTTTATTTTTTTATATAAATATTTTTTTGGTTTATTACTAATTATTTTTTACCAAAGAAGATTTTTAATTATTATTTATTAATCTTATGAAGTTGAAATCCATAATATTATATCATTAAATATTATAGATACTGATCTAACTGAATTTTCTACTACAACTTTACAACAAAGACGTAATTTTATGAAATCCCAGCTGACGGATGCCATTAAAGATTCTTGCCTGCCAAAAATGTTATGTGAATTAGCATCGAAACCAGAATATATGTTAACCGAGAAAGAAAAAGATCTAATGAATTTAATAAGGTAATAAACACGATTCAATATTTAGTATTATTTTTAAACTGGATCTGATACAGAACAAAAATCATAAAAAACATCTTTTAGTTTTAACTGTCTCGTGATGAGAAAATTGCATAATTTCTGTGTCTTAATTATAAAAAACAACATGGAAATATTTTTTAAATCTAAATAGTATTTTGAAACAATAACTATTATATAAAACTGTTATAAATAACGCTATTTATGATTAGTTTGGTAACTATATTTCAAGGTAAAAAGAATATTAGGTATTTCGGTAACGGTATTTAAGTGTAACGTTATTTTATTTATTTCTGCAAGGATATTTTAAGAATATTGGTATTTGAGCAAGATCGGATACCGTTTCAGTTTTTAAATAACGGTATTGGTTTTTATCATGCCGTTATCAAAAACGATAACGAACATTTTATGCAAGGATAGTATAAAAGGTTATTGGTCACATATTTTAACGTTTTTAGGTTGCTATTTTTACGGCTCAAATTCAACATATAAATTACTGTTTACTGTTGAACCGGAAAAATAGCAAACTTCCAGCATTTAAAATAATGTGACCATTACCCCTTATAGTATCCGTTTTTTTAATGTTGATATCAGTTTTGGTTTCGGCATGAAAACCCTTTACCGTTGTTATAAAACTGAAACGTTATCCAACCTCGAACTAATAAAAAACATAACAAATATTACATTATTAAAAAAAAAACAGGGTCACTGACGAAGGTTCAATACCAGAAACTGCGCAGTCTGATTCAGAAAAAATTGAAAATTTGCAATGTAGTTATGATTTTTAGAAAATACACTCATTCTTCTCTACCACGCCTTTCCCAACCTTGATTATTTATCATTTGAATTGTTTCAAATCAGATTTGTTTGTACAACGCTCTTTAAATTTTTATGAAGGCGATGCCTTTTTAATTTCTGAACTTTGTATCATGAACAAAATTAATTCAAGTATTTAACAAAGACGCGTTTTAAAAAACAATAAAATTCGTATTTAATTGAAAAACATTTTTAAGAAATTTTTTGATTTTACGTAAGCAGCAAACAAATATGCAATTGTAATTGAATAAATGACAAACTCATTTAAACGCATTGAACTTTCGAAATTATTTTTTTTAATAATAAAATCTTTTATTTTTGATCAAGTTTGGCTTACTTTACATTTTTAAAACAACGTTACTAATGTCGGTTTTAAAGTCTTTTTTAAAAAATATACTTAACACAGAAAATTAAAGTGCCAACCAAATTGAAAAATGTATTTTGGTTGCTGCAACCAATAAATGCAGTTAGCACAACCATATTAAAATGTGATTTATGAATGCTTTGGGTGTTGCAAATAAAATTCGCTTGTGTTAACCAATTTCAACAATCTCACGAAAAAATCTTACTAACAAGGAGGGTCTCCCGATGATGAGAGACAAATTAGTATATTTTTTAGATGTCCAATCTAACGTTTAAGGGTTAAAAGGTGATATCAAATTTATTACTTTTTTTGTATGGACACATACCCGAAATTAACGAAATTCTGATTTGTTTGCACGCAGCGTTGCAGTACTCGAGAAAACAACAACAACTCGAGAAAGCAAACACATTGCCTATGTAGCAATTAAGGGTTGCCATTTATTTAAAATATATGGCCTTCAAGAAAAGTCGCATAAAGGTCAATCATTTACAAATATCGAAAAATGTTCAAACATACCCGCAATTAAATTAAATATTCTTTAATATACATTATTTTTAGCTTAAAACAATCATAAACCCCTAACAAAACGGCAGATTTAATGTCAGATTAAAATACCTAAAATTTATCGGACATGTTTTATATACCAGTTAATTCGTCTCCATTTATCTAAAATTTCTTTAGAGCAATGCCAAATAAAACGAAAAAAAAACAAAACATTGTTTATTTTTGATTCTACTTTTTTACCCCAAAACACGAGATTGAGCCGCTATAAAGAAATATGTGTTCATCTTATCTGCTCTATTATGTATCTAAATTTCGTTAAGATCTGAAAGAACCCATTGCGATTAGGGTTTGAGGGAAAAATTTTAATAATTAATTAATGCAGAACTATTTTATTTCTCAGCATTTGCATTTCTTTTTGCCTATGATTTATTAATTTTTAAAGGCAAGAAATGCTGATTATTTGAATTATCAAATTTAAGCTATTTCGATAGGAAACCACGCTTACAAAATATAATGTGAATATAATGTTTTTTGTGTGCCTTGCATAGTTTGGAAGCGAGAAAGTGTTAAAGTTCACATTTCGTAAAATTTCAAAAATAAAATTTGAAATAAAAATTATAAAAAACATATTTATTTTGACTCGAATCCGTTGGTATTAAACGCAAAGTGAGATTGAAGCATAAGCACTTAAAAAAAACTGTTATTTTGGTCTAAGGACATACAGGATTTCAACAGGAAACCTCCAAAGGACATCGCCTTAACTTAAAAACGTATGGACGAATTTTCATGAAATTTTGCAGAAAAATTATATTTGGTACTTGTACCTTGTGACTTTAAGTTTAAACAATATATATTTAAGTTAAGGTGCTTTTTCGTCGCACTTTTTCAAAAAACTAAAATCGCCATATCTTCTTAAGTAAAAACACAAGAGGTGTAATTTTAATTTTACATCTTGGTAAGAGTAATACTTGGTAAAGAATAATTTATTTCTAAACATATTTATTTTTATGAATTAGTTGCTGAGATTCACTTTAATATATCGCTTAAAGTACGCAACGCAAGAAATTACTAGAAGAACAATAAAGCCAACATCGGTAGATAGTGAAAGGGGTTTCTTCGTTTCCGAGACCTTTGCCACAAAAATTCGAAATCGAATGTCAAGGGGATTACTAAATGTTTTAGTAGACTTAAAAACTTATTTTTTAACGAACTGGTGTATTTGTTTTATTAAATATTATATATTTATTTTTAATTTAAAATTATCTCAAATCATTTAATTAATATGTTTTTCTTTTAGTTTTCAATGCAAAAATTGAATAAATACGAGCTTTATTATTTAATTTTCAATAAAAACTTCCTATTAACAAAAAAAAAAAAAAAAAAAAAAAAACAATCCTTACAATCAAATACTGGTTTTAAATAAAAAATTAAATTTTCCGGAATTCCTGCGAAATTTATATCTTTTCCCGGGAAATGAAAAAGTTCGGAAGTCCCAAACCCTAATTGGGATACTCTCCTTGTTAGTGCTGACTATAAAACTGGTCCTTGAAATATTCGGCCTGATTACGGTTGTCTAGTCGTAGTGAAAAATTGTTGTTTTTAAAAAACGGTATTACGTTTGTCGAAAACTACGAATGTACAACACTGCTAGAAAATCTATTACAATTTCCGTATTACGGTTGTCGTTTTCGACTGTCAAAATGTATAAAAACAGTCGTCTATTTTATTTCTCAAGACAGATTTAAAAAATTCTTAAAAAATGCAAATTTCAATCAAATTTTAATTAAATTTAAATACTTTTAGAATAAAAATTATAGCACCGAAGCTGTTTGCGAAATTGTCGGACGTTTTAGGGTAAAAACATAATTGGCAAAATCTGGAACAAGTGCAGTTTAGAAACATAACTACGATTACTTCAAAACTTTTATCCCAAAAATTAAATTTCGAGCTGAATGCAAGAAACAAAATATTTGTAGTCGCCGGCGCTCCCTTGCGGCTGGGCTGGGCATTAAAGTTGAAAAAGTTTTTTTAAGTATCTCAAAAAGTACAAGTCCTTTATAACAATATGCATGTACAATATGTTAATATAAATTAACCCATTAAAGGCCGGTTTAAAATTTTCTTAGTTTTACTTTAGTTTTTTAGATAAAATGTGCTTTTTATTCAAAAATTGACCTGTGTAAGTACTTAATAAGTTTATAGAAATAGATAGCCGGATTTATAAGCTTTCTTTTGAAGTGCAATATGATCACATATCTATTGAAACAAAAAAAAAATATCAAAGGTTAAATTTAGACAATGTGGATTTTTTGCGATATTTTTAACCTTTAATCTCTTTTTTATTTTAAAAGATATGGTATTCCATTATACCTTTAATGAAAGCTTGTGAAATTTTCTTTAATTTTTTTGTACAGTTTTGATATGCTTATATAGGCAATTTTTTTAATAAGGTGATCTTTTTACACAAATAAATATAAGGAAATTTTGAATTGGGCTGTAATAGGTTAAATCGTCATATCGTACATCATTGAATAGATATTTTAATAAGCTTTGATATGACATTTATATTGTAATGATCGGACTTGTACTTTTTGAGATAATTGTAAAAAACTTTTCAGAATTTAATGCCTCGTCCAGCCGCAAGGGGGCTCTGGCGACAAAATTTTGTTTGCTTCTTAAAATCGGCACAAAAAGTACTATGCGAGGTAAAAGTTTGGACGTGATCGGAGTTATTTTGCTAAACAACACTTAGCCGTTTTCTTCGAATATCATTCTTCTTAGCCATATGCACTCATATTTTTCATCTGAAGTTAAAAAAATAAGTCCAAACTTAGCATTTTTTATATTTTTGATAATTTAACAACAAATTTAAAAATTTCTTATTGCCGCCAATCAGCTGTTTTTGACAGATCGTCAACAGAGTGTCAACACTCTGTTGTTTTCAATCTGTTACAAAAACTTTTTAGTCGAAAAATTTACGTAATACCGCAACAAATAAAAATCGACAACGACTTCGGCTAGAGTCGAAATACGACTACGACAACAGTAATCAGGCACATTAAATGTATAAGTTCTAAAAAAATTTATATATGTAAATACTAAAGATGGGCACTTGAGTGAATTTTGACTCTCACTCACTCACGCTCACCAGAGACCAATTCCAATCATGCCAATCACTCACAAACAATTTTTATCTACTCACACTCGCTCTCGTGAAAAATTTAAAATCGGTGAACAAATTAAGGAAATATTCATTAAAACAAAAAAAAATTAGGAGAAACTCTACTAATTAAAATTAAATTTCACTCACGCAAAAATTTGACTCACACACACTCACTCACGAAGAATGTTTTTGCCACTCACACTCACCCACGTTCACTTGAGTAAAATGCCGCTTAATTCACGTGAATCACACAAAAATCTGCTCACGTGCCCATTTCTAGTAAATACTAATCACTAATTACAAAAGTTAGAACTTTAAGTAAAGAAAAAATTAATTTTGTAATTAATTTTGTTTCCATTTCACTGCTTTTCTAATACAAAATGATTACTGTAATTTTTTTTATGTATGCATAACCTCGCACTTGACTTGAAGGCAATTTGTTTAGAACGAACATTTTATACGAAACTTAATATAAAATAGCAACACATTGCGAATACTAAACATGAATTCCTAAATTATTCTAGCAAAATACACGCAGCAAAATCATGAATCAATTTTAAAAAGAGACTTTTAGATATTTTAAACAAATTCAAAATAAGACTAAACTAAACAGATACAGAAATGTTTCATCAGTTTGATATGAATTGGTATTGATTTAAATAAATCTACACTAAAAAAAAAAATACGTTTGCAATGTGATAAAAATTGTGATTTCCGGTTTATAATCGAAAAAAAAAAATTAATTAGTAAATATATAGCAATGGCTCAGTAATCTAAAACCGGGGTTCTAAAATCACTTCGCGATTTACTAAAAATCTGTTGAAAATATATTTCTTTGTTTGTATTTCGAATTAAAACGTATTACACGTTTTTAAATTTATTAGAATATAGTGCATTCCCGAGAAACATCAAAAACCGTATTCAAACTATACCTTTTTTTTGCAGTGTAAAAGTAATTACTTGAAAATGTTTAGCAATTTTATAGACAAATAATTTTGTATTTAGAAACTAGTTTATATATAAATACACTAACTTTGCGTTTCTAGGCAAACTATGGAAATTTCATTTAAGTTTTGATTTAAAAACCAAGGTTAATATGATTTTGTTTAAATTAATTTAAAAAGTTCATTTTTTTATTACAGATCTTCATCAATGTCTTTGGCTATGAATGGTGCGCCCAGTAAATGGCACTTTGCAGCTCATATGGGTGAACTACTACGATATACGGGTGATGAATTAAGTGGGCCCATGGGCTGTGCCAATTTATGGCCAAGTTGTCCTATTAGTTCTAAGAAATTAATGAAATTGTCATATAAAGTTAAAATTTAAAACAAATTGATGTAATTTAAAGGAAATGTGCAAATTTTTATAATCTTCTTACAAAAGTTGCTTATATCTTAAAAATAAAATCGCAGCATTGCTTAATGCTGTTGTATACGATTTTGACAACTTATGATATGGAGATAATTTGTCAAACTATTTGTAATTTATATTTTAATTATTTAGCTTTTTTTTGTATCCATCTTATCAAAATTTATTTATATTTTTAATTTCTTTTAAATTGGATATTTATATGTTTTGTAAATATATTTCCAAAATTTTTGATAGAATATCTGTTAGTTTATTTTATTTTTAACGATAAGAAAGCACTTTGTGTTAGATTTTTTTTAAGACTTATTTTTATAAGAAACTTTACTTAAATTTTTTTTCTTAATATGAGAAAATTGTACACTAGTCTGTAATACTGACAATTAAAGCTAAGTTTAAGTTCTAAGTTTATTTTAAAATATTTAATATTTTTTATAACAAAAATTGTTAACTACTTTTGTAAATAAAGATTGTGAATTTAAATACAAATAAAAATATTTTTAGAAACCCATTTAAAATAAATGTTTATTTAGGTGGCTATTTTATAAATCACTTAGGTGTAGCGTTGTCACAAAAAAATGCATGTAAATAACGCAACGCCTTACCTAAGTGAATTATAAAATAAATTTATATGAATAAATTTAGAGTGTTTTCATATAAATATTTTTAAATTATGTTAAAACATACGAGCTGTGATTTATTATTCAGTAATAAAAATATTTGACAAATTTACTTGATAGGAGAATATAATCTGGAATGAAACAAAGAAATGAAATATGTCTTAATAATTCGTCGGTAATTTAATTATGATATTCGGTTAAAAAAATCGTTAAAAAAATTATTTAAACATTTTTTATATTTTGAGTGTGAATAAGATTTTTTTTTCTAAATTGTTCATTTTAATAAAATCTAAATAATTTAAAATAATAACAAATTTAAAATTAATAATGTGTGCGTTCGAAAAAATGTTAACACAGAAAAAAATTAATAAAAAGTTAAACACAAAATGTATACCCAAAAAATGTATAAGGGGCAGCATCAAATTCTATTAAATTATATATAAATTAGATAAAATTTGATCCAAAAAATAAGAACATATAATTGTATCTATAGAATTCAATACAATTGTATCGAATTACATCTAATTATATGCAATTAAATACAAGTTTGTACAATTGGGTGTATATTAGATAAAATTTCATCCGAACTTTGTCCCCATACACATTTTTGTGTAGTATATATAATTGCATCGAATTAGATATAATTGGTACAAACAGTTCCTAGTTTATCTCAACAATTATATCAAATTTCATAAACTAAAATATATATTATTATTTTTACAGTTTTTTTTTACGAATGTCAAACTGGAGTCAAAAATTCATGGCTCTTTTTCAACAACAGGGTTCAAATATTAGTTTTTTAAGATTTTTGCGCTATTAAAATGCATAAATCTTTTCTTTCGTCCGTATGAACTCTTAGCATATGTTAAGCTTTTTATGCTAACTAATGTGGATCAAAAAAGAGGTATGCTCCGACGGAGGCTCAACTTTTTTTTTAATTTTCATTAAAAGTACAAAGCGCCCGCGTTAGCTAGAGTTCTTCTTGTAGACAAAATTGTGTAACTAACTCTGAAATCTTAACTCCGGAATTATATAAATATATCTTAAATCACTTAGAAAACATTTTTATTATGGCAGCACATATAATTAAATGTGGCTTTGTAATGGACCATATATAATCATATCTGAATTCAAATAAAAATATTTAAAGCATATTTGAGCAATATATGTCTATAAAAAATTATAAAAAAAATATTTTTTATGTTGGTTCACATGAAGTTTTATATAATTGTATCGTCACCTAAAATCCAAAAGGCCATAACTACACTTTGTAGTTTTTACAGGAGAGACATAAAACATTATAAATAAAAAAAAACTACATAAAACTTAGTATCCAAATTTTAGAATTATGCACAGAAATAACTGTTGGCACCAACAATGGAATTTTGTAAATTAAAATAACATTTTTAAATTTAATTTTTTTTTCTAACAAATTTTTTATTTGAAATGTACAAGCATTGTAGTTTTTCATATAAAAATCCTTTAAAAACAAAATTCAAAGTTATATAAAAATCATTTACAAAACTCCATTGTTGGTGCCAATTTAAAAAACATTTTTTGTATTTACAAAAATACTGTATGACACTTGTTTAATATTACAAACAGAATTTTGTAATTAATTTCTGTGTTTTGAAGAAACAAAGACAGATTTGTTTCTTAGAAAAATATTCATGGAAAAATAGTAATTTTTATGTGAGGTAGTTACGGCCTTTTGTACTTGATTTTTCTGAAACCAAAAATAAATAAAAAATTTTTAAATAAAAAATACTGCTTTCCGGCAATAATTAAAAATGTTTTTAGACAACTTATACATTTTTATATATTCATTGTTAGTATTTTTTAAATAAAACGCAGTTAAACTATTTAAAAACTTTCGAGAAAAGTTTATTAAATCAATTTATTTATTTCCAGAAATTAAAATAAAATTTTAAACAAAAGCACTACACGAATTTTTGGGTGATGAATATACGAGTATTGAAATTACAGTTACGGGCAATTTATTTTCGTTAATAAAATCGGTATTTTTGAACATGAACGTTAACAATTTTGTGGGAAGGTGTAGTTTGGTTAACTAAATTGTAATCAATCAAAAAGTATATTTTGAATTTTTTGTTAGATACGGCCTATTGGATTTTAGGTGTCGATATATACATTTATCTTAAATTATATGCGAACGCATATATTACTCTATATTGTATATATAGTAATAAAATAATTAGTTATATTAAGTATAATTGTATATAAGACTGTATAAAATAATATATTGCTATATAAATATTTTTGAAGCAACACAATGCTATATACAATTAGATAAAAATATTTATGCTTTAACATATATATTTGTATGACTACATAAATTTATACATTGAAACATTTGATTGTATAAAATTAAATTCAATTATATAAAAACTTTTTTAATTGGGTGGCATTTTTTATTAATAAAAAATATATTCTAGTTTACAAGCAAACAAAAAAAAAAACAGTTTATTCTCCCTTTATAAATTTATTCACCTTTACGTGAAACCCTCCCATTAATAACTTTCCAGTACTTTCTGTAAACTTCTCGGAGCAGGTTTTCCATCTCTGATTAAAATCATACATACCATGGGGCACCCTTTTTGTGGCCTTTAATTCTCTTTCAGCAAGAGACCAATATCCTTCAACTGGTCTTAGCTCCGGCCGGTTTGGGGGATTTGCCTCCATTATTACAAAAACAATGTTATTTGCATCACACCACTCAAGGGCTCTTTTGCTGTAGTGGCATGATGCCAAGTTCTGCCAGAAGTATGTGGACATATTGTGTTGGCATATAAATGGAAGTAGTCTTTTTTGAACATTGTTTTAAATAAATTTCGGTGTTTATTGGTTAAGATTTTTAGAAATATCTAAAGTGGGCTTCTAATGTCATTTGTTTTCAAAATAAATAAAAGACTATTTATTCATTTTTCATCCGACGTTTCGTTGGATATTCCCAACATCCTCAGGGATAATTTTATTAATATATAGTCTTTTTTGTCAAATTTTAAACATTTAATTCACAATATATTTTACATATACACAACATAAAACATAAAATTAATTTAAAACAAATGTAAAAAATAAATAAAAGTAAATATCACAATAAAATCCTCTAAAAACTAGTATCACAGTTGAAGTTAGAAACTAATTTATTGTTTATTTATTGTTCCTGTTGTTACAAATGACTTGCTCCTTGAATATTGGTTGTAATACCAGAAACTTTTTAGGAAATATTTTTATCATAACGAACTCGTTTTCTTCCTGAGAGTTTCTCTTAACTACCTTAAACCGTTGAATTGCTTTTGAAACAGTCTGACGATTATTGATTACTTGGCCAATTTTTTATATGTCCAAGATGGATTTTATTGAAAATATTTAATTATTTTCAAACGAACCTTTTTTTTCTTCACTCATTTTGTGAAAAATTGACATTAATTTATTTACTGACATATTTTAAAAGGTACTATGAAAAAAAAAAATATGAAAGCTTATGATGAAAGTTATAACGGACGGAAACGCATGTTAACAATCTGTTATAATTTTAGTCATAATGATAGACAACTTAATTGAGACAATTATAGTGGCCAACAATAATTATCTATCTAGAATAATGGTTTAAAGAATATTCTTATATGCTTATAGTCATCACCAAATTATCTGCTTACTAGAACATGGAGAAAATTACAACTTCCTTTTTTATTAGAAACAAATTGAATTAAATGCAATAATAACATTTAATTATTCAATAAAAATAGAAGCAGAATAGCGTAAAATAGACATTGTAGCACATAATATTAAATTTAAATATAGGTTACTCGGACTGATAACCATACATTAATTATGCATTTATAACAACACAGGGCAACAGTATTTTCTACAAATCAGAAAAATTGTAAACGTTATTTAATTCTGTAAATTGTGCATAATATATTTAGAAGAATCTCAAGAATATCCGTAGGCGAAAAATTTCAATATTTATTAATTCAATTCAAATTAGTTCTATGGATTTTGGATATGTTCATATGAATCGAAAAACTTCTTAAAACTAATTAAAATAATTTTACTTGAGTTAACTTTCTAGCCCGCAACGGCCTTCATCAACATTCTTCGTGCCTTAAAGTGTTAAATTGTAAACATCATCTATTTAACTCAACTAGTTAGGTTAAAAATGTGCCGTAACTTAGTTTTTGAGTATGACGAAATTTACTGCGAACTTATTTTCTATAAAGCTATGTTTAGTTGTTAATTATTACCACAGTTGCCAGTTCAACTAATTAAGTTGAAATTTGACTGGCAGTTATTTTCAAATGTCATCATATTCTATCCTTTACATTGTAAGTGAAGGAATATCAAACATTGAAGATTTTATTCGTTTTTCAACATATGTCTAGCATATATATTAAGCGAATTTTTTGCACTGTACCTTGTGAGTGGTTAATAGTGAATTTTTATTGTTGATCTATATAAATTGTATGTGAGTTGTTGGTTAGTTCGGTTCAAGATCATGAAAAATTTTTCATATTAACAGAAAAATTATAATTTTATTTGTGATAATTTACTTTAATTAACAGAAAAAACAATTAGAAAAAAAGTTATTTGACACCTGCATGAATGGAGTTAACTTTCTAGCCCGCAACGGCCTTCATCAACATTCTTCGTGCCTTAAAGTGTTAAATTGTAAACATCATCTATTTAACTCAACTAGTTAGGTTAAAAATGTGCCGTAACTTAGTTTTTGAGTATGACGAAATTTACTGCGAACTTATTTTCTATAAAGCTATGTTTAGTTGTTAATTATTACCACAGTTGCCAGTTCAACTAATTAAGTTGAAATTTGACTGGCAGTTATTTTCAAATGTCATCATATTCTATCCTTTACATTGTAAGTGAAGGAATATCAAACATTGAAGATTTTATTCGTTTTTCAACATATGTCTAGCATATATATTAAGCGAATTTTTTGCACTGTACCTTGTGAGTGGTTAATAGTGAATTTTTATTGTTGATCTATATAAATTGTATGTGAGTTGTTGGTTAGTTCGGTTCAAGATCATGAAAAATTTTTCATATTAACAGAAAAATTATAATTTTATTTGTGATAATTTACTTTAATTAACAGAAAAAACAATTAGAAAAAAAGTTATTTGACACCTGCATGAATGGAGTTAACTTTCTAGCCCGCAACGGCCTTCATCAACATTCTTCGTGCCTTAAAGTGTTAAATTGTAAACATCATCTATTTAACTCAACTAGTTAGGTTAAAAATGTGCCGTAACTTAGTTTTTGAGTATGACGAAATTTACTGCGAACTTATTTTCTATAAAGCTATGTTTAGTTGTTAATTATTACCACAGTTGCCAGTTCAACTAATTAAGTTGAAATTTGACTGGCAGTTATTTTCAAATGTCATCATATTCTATCCTTTACATTGTAAGTGAAGGAATATCAAACATTGAAGATTTTATTCGTTTTTCAACATATGTCTAGCATATATATTAAGCGAATTTTTTGCACTGTACCTTGTGAGTGGTTAATAGTGAATTTTTATTGTTGATCTATATAAATTGTATGTGAGTTGTTGGTTAGTTCGGTTCAAGATCATGAAAAATTTTTCATATTAACAGAAAAATTATAATTTTATTTGTGATAATTTACTTTAATTAACAGAAAAAACAATTAGAAAAAAAGTTATTTGACACCTGCATGAATGGAGTTAACTTTCTAGCCCGCAACGGCCTTCATCAACATTCTTCGTGCCTTAAAGTGTTAAATTGTAAACATCATCTATTTAACTCAACTAGTTAGGTTAAAAATGTGCCGTAACTTAGTTTTTGAGTATGACGAAATTTACTGCGAACTTATTTTCTATAAAGCTATGTTTAGTTGTTAATTATTACCACAGTTGCCAGTTCAACTAATTAAGTTGAAATTTGACTGGCAGTTATTTTCAAATGTCATCATATTCTATCCTTTACATTGTAAGTGAAGGAATATCAAACATTGAAGATTTTATTCGTTTTTCAACATATGTCTAGCATATATATTAAGCGAATTTTTTTTTTTTTTGCACTGTACCTTGTGAGTGGTTAATAGTGAATTTTTATTGTTGATCTATATAAATTGTATGTGAGTTGTTGGTTAGTTCGGTTCAAGATCATGAAAAATTTTTCATATTAACAGAAAAATTATAATTTTATTTGTGATAATTTACTTTAATTAACAGAAAAAACAATTAGAAAAAAAGTTATTTGACACCTGCATGAATGGAGTTAACTTTCTAGCCCGCAACGGCCTTCATCAACATTCTTCGTGCCTTAAAGTGTTAAATTGTAAACATCATCTATTTAACTCAACTAGTTAGGTTAAAAATGTGCCGTAACTTAGTTTTTGAGTATGACGAAATTTACTGCGAACTTATTTTCTATAAAGCTATGTTTAGTTGTTAATTATTACCACAGTTGCCAGTTCAACTAATTAAGTTGAAATTTGACTGGCAGTTATTTTCAAATGTCATCATATTCTATCCTTTACATTGTAAGTGAAGGAATATCAAACATTGAAGATTTTATTCGTTTTTCAACATATGTCTAGCATATATATTAAGCGAATTTTTTGCACTGTACCTTGTGAGTGGTTAATAGTGAATTTTTATTGTTGATCTATATAAATTGTATGTGAGTTGTTGGTTAGTTCGGTTCAAGATCATGAAAAATTTTTCATATTAACAGAAAAATTATAATTTTATTTGTGATAATTTACTTTAATTAACAGAAAAAACAATTAGAAAAAAAGTTATTTGACACCTGCATGAATGGAGTTAACTTTCTAGCCCGCAACGGCCTTCATCAACATTCTTCGTGCCTTAAAGTGTTAAATTGTAAACATCATCTATTTAACTCAACTAGTTAGGTTAAAAATGTGCCGTAACTTAGTTTTTGAGTATGACGAAATTTACTGCGAACTTATTTTCTATAAAGCTATGTTTAGTTGTTTTACTTTTTATGAAATTGGTTTTTAAAGCAATTTATTCATTAAGTGTATGAAACTTTAAATAAAAAATATAGTTTTCATAAAATTTTATTTAATGAAATGTTTCAATGGAAAAGTTCCAGTGCAACTTGATTACTTTTATGCCAAACTTCATATTATTATTATACTTTCAGGGCAATGTCCTTATTCACAATTAATTTTCTTTGGGCATTCAAATTAGGAAAAATATTTTTTTTTAAATATAGTTTTTAATAGTGCCAGTAAAAACATTGTAGTGTGTTCCAGTTTTTTTTTATACTTTTGGTTAATCTATACCAGTTCTGATCAAAAACTTCCTAGTAGTTATCGACTATCCAGTTCCAGTTCCAAAGTTGAATTATATTTTCTATCATAAAAGTCAAAATTTGAATTCACCATAGCAAAAATCAATAGAACCGAATTATTTTGTTTCCAAATAGAGCAATTTTCAGTCAACAACTGTTGTAGTGATGGTAAAAGAATGAGTAGTGTGTATCGAGTATTTGTCGATTATTTTTGGGTACTCGAGAAATGAGCGTGGGAGATTTAATCAAATTGTAACCATTACCATGAATTAGTCGCAAAAGTGTTGTCTGATGATTTTTTTTTTCATTAAGAGTGTGATTTAAACTGAAAAAGCTAATAATGGAATTTTCTTTCATAAACATTATTTTATTGCTACTGCAGATAAAAAGTGGTGGTTGTGATTAGAATAGTTGGGTCTTGTAAAGGTTTAAATAATGTTATTTTATTTGCGAAATTAGGTGTAACAACAAATAAATGGTGAATTCAAAATATAATTTAGAGTTGTGTAAACTGAAAGTATTACTAGATCTATTTTAATTTTTAAATTAAGTTTTTGAAATAATTATTTGTTAGTGTGAAAATCAAACAATGAATTTTAATAGTTGTATCTACTTGAAGATTCTCTAATTACATATTTTATTTTTAATATTAGGTGATATAAATAACTAACTGATTGTAACTGAGAAAACCAATTAATCGTCCTAATTTTTAAATAGGCACAACAAAATACTATCATTTATAATTATTTGATTTATACATATACAACTAAATTATTTATGGAGTAACGAAAATTCAATAATATCGATCGTTTTCCAACTAATATTTTCCCTGTGTGGTATAATCATACTATTTTATAATTTCTCTTAATTTATAATTATTGTTGTGATTAAGTACAAATTATGAAATTATACTACTTTTACTAGGAAATTATATTACTTTTACTCAGATCATATAATTTTTAAATCACTTGTTTGTTGTCTACTTCTATTTAATCACGTACACACAATAGTAAAATCATAAGATAGAAACTACAAGACACCTTTATGGTTAACCATAGACTTTGTTTTTGCTATTACAGAAAAAAATATATATAAAAAAAAAACTTTGCCAACTTTATGCATTATGTAACTATGATCAAATACAATGTGAATTTGCAATATTTAACTGTCTGTTTGTAAAACTTGGTGGTAGGTAGAGTAGTAAGTAGCAAGTGGTAGTTGTATTGAGTATATTAACCACTAGCAAATTTGTGTTAACTTACGTTTACTTGGTTTTTAGTGCTTAGACTTGCATTTTGACCGAATAGCGGTTGTTGTTAGTAATTGCGTGCAATTGCACCATTGCCTTAGTTTTTCATAGTAGCTGTTGTTTTTGTTGCTTTTAACATGGTTTGCCTAGTTTTGATTTTGTCTTTAACATTTGGTTTGTATGGTGTAAGTGCGGGAAATTGGTGTTTTTATTACAAACAAAAACCTACATTTTTGGCAGGAACATTTTTAAGTTTTTTTTTTTTTTTTTTTTTTGTGGCATATGATGTTTTTCTTGGGAAATTTCTGTCAGTTTCTATGGTTTTAATATTGTTACCAAATATGCGGAAATTTACTGCAAAACTTGTTGTCTGGTAGTGCTATGTTAAAGCTTTCAAAGTCATAGTAAGCTATTAATGTACACATAACTTTTTTGTAAGGGAGATCTTAATAATGAAGTAATATTTAGACCAGCCGTTCCCACTAACTTTTGCTACACGGAACCCCAAAACCAAATACAGTAAAACTCGATAATTACTTGGATATTTAATTAATTCCTTATAATCGAGATTCGTATTTACTGGCGTAAATTTTTTTTACTGTCGGCTAAATAATAAAACATTTTATAAACTTTTTTAAATATTGTGAAATTGTTTCATTTGATTTCATATCTTTTTATATTGTTCTACACATTATATTTGCAAATAAGTGTTAAATTTAGATATTTTTTCGAATTGAATATCATACTTTGGAATTTTCAACAAAATAAAAAAAATCCAAAATTAAATCCGGTGATTAAAAAACAGGGCAATTAATAAAATTGCAAAAATTATTGTGAACTATTTCAAAATTAGGTATAAACAATAATTTTGTCGGAACTCTTTGCGGACCCCCTTTAATGCTTTCACAGCCCCTGGGGTTCCGCCCATTTGGGAACCGTTGATTTAGACAATTAAGGGAAGTATACCAATTTTAATATAAAAAGTAGTATATGAAAACAAAATGTAATAATATTCATCCTGATTAAGTTAACTAAAAACTTTTTTTTTAATTACTGTCGAAAAGCAGTATTTTTTATCTTAAACTTTTGTTATATTTTTTGCATACATTTTTGTATTTCAGAAAAATCGAGTACAAAAGGCCGTAACATTACTTAAAAACTAATATTTTTCCATGAATTTTTTTCTCTGTAACAAATCCGTCTCATTCTTAAGCCTAATTCTAAAATTTGAATACTAATGTATTCAAATCTTGTAAAAAACTAAAAAGTATAGTTACGGCTTTTTGAAATATAAGTGACGATATATTTCTTTCTAACAAACGTAAAAAAAATCTAAATAACGAAAAACGGTGTTCATTGTGAATCCATTTTTTAAACATAGACTTAATTTTTCTGTTCCCCTTAATCATATATCCAAATTATATTCAGAACATGGGATTAACAATCTTGACCGTATTGTCCAGTTACTCGATTGATAACAGTGGCCAACCGTTGGGTTGAGCGAGCTTGCCACCGTTGGTAATTCAAAAAAATTATGTGGTTTTAAAATAGGTTAAATTAAATTATATTAAGGTTTGCTTGCCTTAAAATATTTCATTGCATAGTCACATAATATATAATTAACGAATTTGTCATTCTTGATGAAAGTTTAATGATAAAGGGTTTTATTTCTTTCGAAAAAGTCGTTGCAAACTTATTCTTCATTAAGTTCCGTTTTTGATTATTTTCATACTTCCCCTATATTTTGCATCAATAGTTGGCATTAAAATGACAACATAACCTTAAATATTCATAATACCATGTTAATGTAAATTTCATAATATTGCAGTTTAACAATTAATAACTAAAACTCATAAACCAAAACTCATTCAGCAGCAACAGCACTTGAATTTTAATATTTTATGTATTGTATTAAAGGTAGGTCCGGTACACTACCACAACTCATGGTATACCCCATTCATAGCCAAAAAATATATTACTTTCACTTGCTCACCATACAAAAACTAAAATAAACAACAAACTTGACAAAAACTAAAGCTCTTTGTAGTACATCTTCTATACAATACAGCGCGCTCTTGGCATTAAACCGAAGTAGTTTTTGGTTAACAAAAAAGGCTTCCTTAACTAAAGCATAACTCTTACTCTCTCAGATTTACACAGAGAATCAAACGCTGTCATAAGATTTAGTTAACCAAGAGAGTTGTAGTAAAAATAAATGATATAGTGCTTTAAATTTGTTGGTTTGTTTAATCCAAAAATATGACTATATTTTGGCAGTTTGCAAACATAACTTTTTTTGGAGGGCGGACGGGGTTTATTTGTTAAAGTTTAACATGTCTTACTAAGTATTTGTCATCCTCTCCATGTGTTAAATTGACGACTCTTGTTGTTTTTGTTTGTTTTTTTTGTAAGCCATCAGCTTTTAGGCCAAGTTTGTTAGTAGTTTTAAGCTAAGCTTGTAATCAGTTGCAGAAATTCATTGGTTATAAACGGTACAACCCAGAGTGCAAAAAAAAAATATAAAAACTCGTTACAAGATATTGAAATCACAAGAAAATATTAGAATTTTTCAACTTTAGCAATAAAAAAAATTTTAATTTTGAAAATGAATTTAAAACAAGTACTAAATTTAACCCTCATTCCCACACTTTATGTATTATTTGTTTTATTAATTGAATTTGTGGAAAATGGTGTGGCTCAAAATCCAGATCCATTATTTGAATTACCCGTTCAATTAGTCGGTTTTCCAGTGATTGTCTTATCAGTGCGATTATCGCAATTTGCAAAAAAATTGGCGTATTCATTAAATCCAAGTAAGTATAAAAGTAACATTATAAAAAGATTACCAAAAATAAAAGATCTCCAATATGTAAAAGAACTAACAAAGAAGAACTTCTGAGGTGTTTCCTCCGATTGCGATACAATTAAGATATGTTATTGAGAATCTTAAAATAAGAATGAGAATGAAAAAAACTCACATTTTCACTCACAACTGCTTTTGTAAATATAGGTCTAGGACCCCATAAAGTATATATATATTCTTAAGCCTTAGTGAATTTTAAGACGATTTAGCGATGTCCGTCAGTCTGTCTGTTGAAATGGCGATCAAGGCGCGAAAACGAAATAGGAACTGCTCATTTTTACATAGATGGATGTTCATTTTACCGAAAAGTTTGGTATTGAAAATGAACAAAATCGGTCTAGCACTTCAAAAGCTATGAGTGAAAATGTGAAGGTACCTCTAAATTTTTCATTATTACAAATTCATTGTAGCGTCTGGTGTATTAAATATAACGTCATATTTTTCCACCAGACGCTAAAAGGTGAATAATATTTAAAATTCAACTCAAATTTGTATTTCACCACAAATTTTTTTTTTACCACATAAATAGTTTTCCACCTCAAACATTTTTTTTACCACACAATTTCTTTTTTACATGATAATGAATGTTGGAAATTTTCGGTCTCATTCCTTTTTAGAGGTACGATATTATAATTAGGGGCATACAAGTGGGGAAACAACTACCCTAGTTTTTGTTTTCTTCCGTTTTATTTTAAAGAAAATACGAAAAACGAAATTGGTCATCAAATGAGTGGCTTTTTGAAGGCATTTTTACTAGAAAATAAAAAGTGCACACAGAGAAAAAAAGTGCCAACCGAATTGAAAAGTTAGTACAGCCATATTCAAATTAGTTTTCTAAATATTACAACTAAAACTCAGTTGTGTTAACCGATCTTTGTTGTGAAAACCAATATTCAGTTGAACCCACCGATTACAGTCGTAGTAACCGAAGTTGAGTCGTAGTAACCGATTTTCTATTGGCAAATGGCAACATTTTTTATGTGTGTGTTTGAGAATTTTAAGTGTTTAAGGAATTGTAATTGGTAAATCTAAAAATTATTTACACTAATTAATTTAATCGAAGGACTGTCTGGAATTGTTTGACTTTTCCCAAAGATTATTTTCACCTACACTTTCCAATAAATGGCAACCTACATATGTATACAAATTTTTGTTTTCAGTTTGTTAATCTCTTTTTCGTTAATTTCGAAAAATTGTTTATCCCATCTTTTGACCGTCAAACGAGAGATTGGGGTCGCAAAAAAAAAATACGCATCTCTTATTTTTTTCTCTTCCATCACATATACGGATTTCATTGCAATCGCCGAGAACCTATCGGCGGCGCTTGCAACAAACACATTTTTCATACTTCCTTTCTTTTCAAAAAATTCACTCAAATTTTCAACACCCCTAACAGAAATAATTTCTTTAACAAATTTCAACTGTCAAAAATAAACTAAATAAAAGCGAATTTATAAAATAGTTAATTTCCGAAAATTTTCGGAACGTTCAGGTTAAATCATGTAAGTCTTAAATTTAATAAAATGTTCACGACACAATTTGTTTTAGTTACTACACATAAAAACTGTTAACTTAAAATATCTAATGAAATTTATGATAACGATTAAATTTGTTTTTAAACAAATATTTAATTGCGTCAATTAATATTTTAATTGTTTTAATTAATTGTGTACAATTTTTTGTAATCAATGCTATCGGTTGCTTAATAGGTAAAAAATTAATTAAAATATGAATTGATATTTATTTTTTTTATTCAATCAGTAGAACACAAATTCCTTTCTGACTACCCAGAAAAAAATAAAATCTAGTTTCAATAAAAATATTATAACATAAATTGGGTCATATTAAAAGTAATATTGAAATAAATCGCTTAAAAAAAAATTCATCTGAATAAAATTTAAAACTTATTTTGACAGCAGTCTTGAAAGCAGTATTGGTAATTTAAACTAGTGAAGCTTGAATTTGAATTCTTTAAATAAAATATTCATTTAACCTATTTTAAATTTACACTTGACATTAAGCCTTGTAACCCAATTCATTTTATGATATTTTCTGGCACAGTAGAAACAAAAATCACAATAATACGAGTAACCCTTAAAAGCCTCTTAATAACATATGTTATCAAAAGGTCTTTAACTTTTGTAAAAAGGCACGTACTACGTACCAGTACCAAACAAATGACTTCTTCTAGTTGTTGTTTTTTATATATTTATATATAAACGTGGTTTTTTGATTAAGTGCATCCATACGATACATGTTTTACCAATAAACAACGAGGTATAACAAAAATTTTAACCATAACACAAAATGAACAAAAGTATCTAAAAATAGGTCAAGGCCAACATAAAATCAACAACAATGTTGGGGAAATACCAAAATACTTAAATGTAGATAAACAATACAAAAAAAAAAGATTGCTAAGTTGTTGTGGAAGACTCTTGGTGGTAAAAAATATGTATGTATGTGTGGATTACTTAACGTTGCGTGAGATGTTTTTAAGCCAAATGACAAAAAAGCTCTAAAAATAATAAAAATTGTAAAATAAATTTGAATTTAAATGGTTGAGAGATCATAATAACAATTGGTAATCTTTAAACATTAAAAACTATTATTATTTCTATCTTCTAATTAACTATAAATTTTACCTTTTTTATTTAGATACTTATCGTGCTCGTAGCAAACGTGATACAGCTTTATTAGCATATGATGCTGATATTGCTCAAAAGGAAATTTTACGTGAATTCGGTCCAAGAGCTTGTATTTTAGAAGAACCCTGTCGTATACATGCCTCACGTCCTGGTCGTTCGTCACAAAATCTTCCTAATTGGCAAGAAGTTTTCAGGTAGGTCATCAAACTTTTTTGCAAGCATCATTCTTTCTAACATGTTCTCTTTACTAAAACTTAATAACTAACAAACTTTTATCTTCAATGAGTTTATGGCTCATTTGTTGTTGAACAAGTATTCGTTAGTTGTTAGTTGGGTTTCGGTTGATAGTAGAAAAAGTAGTGCAAAGGGCCCTAACGTGGAATTGTGGCGCCCAACGTAAAATCAAAATTATTTGAAGCTATGTTCAAACTAAACATAAATCTACTATCGTTTTGCTTTGTGATATTAGAAAATAGAGAAATAAATATTTCAAAGTTTTCGTTATGAATAATGCGTCAAATATTTCGATGCTTGTAATTGAAGAAAACTTAGCAACTTCGCCCCTTTCTGTTGTCAGTATTGACTTATCCCCGCTACGCTCCAGTTTTCTTAAGTTTAATGTTTTCATGTGTAATGAGGTTTTTTTTTATAAATTATTCGATTTTTTTTTTTTTTTGGTTTTAACTTAACAACGATTACAGTCAGAGTACTTTTTGTTAAGATGTCATTGTCAAATGCATTTCATTTGTTATTATTGCTTTTGCTAGATGATGCTGTTTTAGTAGTAACAGCAGCATGTTGTTGAAATGTTTTTCAATCAATTTTTATTTGAAAAATGCCAACTCATTTGTGCATAATTTAATGTCTTTTTCACTTGTAAAACTGTAAGATAAAACATGAAAAACTTCGTCCATATATTAATGTTTCTATTGTACGTTCATTTGAAGATGAGTAGACAAGTTTTTTGTTGGAAAAGATTTGTGATTTTTTTAAGCAGAAAAGTTTAAAAGGTTTTGAATTTTTATTAATGAAGCAGAAGATTTTTTGTTAGAGTTGCCAGACATTTTTATTTTTCGAAGAAGATTCCCAGACTTAAACGTGAAAATTATTGATTTAAAAAGCCAACTTTTGAATGAAGCTCAAAATTTTTAGAAAAACAAATCTCTGTACCTATTTTAAGAGAGGAAGGGTGTATTTTTGTTTAACTTAAAAATATTGTTTAACTGTAAAGCACTTTTCCAACTATTAATTGAAAATGGTTCGTTTCTTAGCTAAATTCGTTATCTTGAATCTTAGTAAAGTTGTAACTTAAACTTGATTGACCTCTAATTTTGTCTATATTCTACGTCATTTCTTTTCTCCGCATAGCATTTTTTAACGCTCCCTTCATATTTCTTTCTAATCCCTGATTAACGTTTGTTTTTAATATACAGAATCGTAGTATCTTTTATGACTGTTTACAACAGTTTAAGCATTTAATTTATAAAAGAACAAAAAAATAAACAATTCTTATTTTCCATAATTTTATGACTTAAAATGACAATATACATAAATTATAGCGAAAAAAATCAATAAAAATGTTATAGTTGCAAAGATTTCTTACAACTTTCTTTTTTTTGTTCTTAAGACACTGACCTTAGTCAATTGAAAATAATGTGAGGTACTAAAAAAAAAACAATGAAAATATAAGGGGATGCTACTGTAATGAATACATTTGGAAAAGTTTTTATTGAAAAAATTTAAAAGAAAAATTTTTGTTGAGTCTTATAAAAAAATAAACTTTACATTGAAGAAATGTTTCACAAAATTATGATAGTTATATATTTTTAATATCATAAGGAACACGACTTTATTTCGGGATGTATCAAATGATATCTCAAACTCCCTTATATGTAGCTAATAAATTGTTTTTCATTAATTTGTCTTTAATTTGTTTAAACAAATTTTAAAATTATTTAAAAAACAGTTTTTAGCCACTGACTAAAAACTTACTAAATATAAATACGGTCATCATTTTTTAAATCATACATCATGTTACTGAATAAATTTAATAATTGAAACATATTCCGGAGAGTGAGATAGTTTCTATCGTACATTTGATTTGTTTCTCTATGCATACGATAATGTACCCAAAAAGTTTTATTAAGTAATTATTTTCTTTTTCAGGGTCCAAATTTGTAATCATATTTTGTTACTATTAAATTTAACAATTCTCATAAGTTGACCATTCATTCTCCTGCCAAACATATGTAATTATTACTTTTGTTTTTGGAAAACCTTTGTTTTCATAATAATTCTGGACATTTGTCGCATGCAAATATGAGAATTATTTTCAACTTCATACTGCCGAAAAATAAACCTTGACAAATTTTTGAAACTTAATAACTAAAATAAACTCTTTATGTGCCCTCAACAAAAACTAAAATTTAAATTGTATGTGTGTACTTGACATATGTAAACTTTTCAACTCTATTGTGTTACTTTTACATCCATTGGATTGGGAGTGTAAAGTACAAGCATTTTTTTTCCCTGTATATATTGTATAAAACAACAAAAAAGTATGCAAATATCAGCATCATATTAGAAACTTTACTTAAAGTGTTTGTTTTTTGTTATAGTACCAGCTTATTTTAACAATGTGTTGATAATGTTGTTTTTTATTTATGAAAACTTCACTTTAAAGGCGGTATAATAAGTTAAACATTGATTTTCAAAAGTCTTACTAAAAACAACCAACAAAAATAGTAAAACGCAATAAAATTATTTAAAAATCATTTTAAATTTAAACATTTACAAATTTAAACTGTTAATGAATTTGATTTTGCATTTTTTTTTATTATCAAAAATCAACTGTAATTACAAATAAAATTAACAGCAACGGTTTACTACTCGATAAACTGACATATGGTAACTGCAAAAGTTTTCTGAGTGTAAAAATAACATGAATGATCAGGAAAATTTACCTCGAAATGGCTTATATGTTGTTAACATAGTATTGCCATCATTGAATCCAATTTTAACACATCCCCGCTCACAGTTTTTCTCTCAAAATTTCGGTAGGAAAACTATTTCAAATGCATACATAATTCTTCCCCGTAGCTATTAGCAGTAAAACTCGTTGGTACACTTATAGAAACCTGTAAAAATAGCAAAAAAAAGCTACTAAAAATTAGTAAAAAATTAGCTTACAGAAAAAACTGCTAAAATTAGCAGATTTGTTTTACTAAATATTAGTAATATAAGAATAGCAAACATAAATCTATTTGAATTTACATATATTTAGTTATATTTGAGCTCAATTTAAGTTAGTT
Organism: Delia radicum; assembly: GCA_021234595.1. NCBI lineage: Eukaryota > Metazoa > Arthropoda > Insecta > Diptera > Anthomyiidae > Delia > Delia radicum. The sequence goes on from CM037853.1 coordinate 240,833,868, forward strand.
GAAAGTAACAAAATAATCTGCTAAAATCAGCAAAAACATTTACTAAATATTAGTAGACAAAAAATCATTAAAAAATGTGACATTTTTTAAGTTTTTTCTTTAGTTTTTTTTAATGCGAATAAAAGTCTGCCCTTATGAAATCAGCGATCTACAATTTTTTCACAAAATTTTCTATTGATTTTAGCAAAATAAACTGTTATTTGCATTCTACTAAATTTGAGGTATTTTGTTAATATTACAGTTTTTGTTTGCTATTTTGAGTCTTCAAATATTTAGTAAAAGTTTTTTTTTTACAGAGTAAAATGCTTGGGGCCAAATCCGCAAATTTAATAGTCATATAAAAAAGTGTAACATTTGTTTTAAAATAGAAAAATGAAAAATGGCATTATTTTCTTCGTTTATTAAGTAGATTAAAATTTGTTTTTGATTTTGAATAAGGGGACACACTAGTAAACAAAAAAAGCTAAACAGAATTATTGGATTTCCTTTCATAAAAATATTAAAAGCGTATATCTCAACAAAGTGAAATCTGTTACACTTTTGCTTTTAACTTAATATATTTCATTATCCTTCAAAAGTAAAACGATGAGATTTTTTATTTTTTGTTCGTATAGAAATTTAACCAATTGTTGTTTGATTTAATTTATAGATTTTTTTCTCCTGATTCCTTCACAATTTCGAAATATCGTATAAAAAGGATATTTAAGAATATCGAGTCAAAAATATATTTACGACGAAATTTTTACATATTCGTATTTAGCATATCAAAATAATTAAAATCCATGTTTTATACAATAGAAATTAACTCGACAATTCTTTCTCTATAACTTGGGTGGGGTATTTTTTCACCATTTTTGACCGTTGACGACATATGGGAATTATATGTCCCATGGATTTTTTAATAGAAGGAGTTGCAAAAAAATATTTTGACACTTTTCTTTAGAAGTGTTGCGTCGATAAATCCGAATCCGCAAAAAATTTGCAAATTTTCCGGCAGTTTAAGTTCAGTTGACCGAAAATTCTACCATTTTTCTTCTAAAAGTTTTGTAATTAAAACTTATATTAAACATAACTTAAATTATTATAAAAAAATTTACTTAAATTCAATTTTTATTCACACTACAATTTTTTTTAAATAAGTTTAATTTATTTTTGAAAATAAGTTTAATTGAGTTAAAAATATTTTTATATGTATTTATTTTAGTTATAATTCTGTAGCTTAAAACAAATTCGTAAATACCGTTAAATTGCTTCACTTTTACTTCTCTTTCTCGTTCACTCTCTTTTTTGAAAATTGTGTTTTTTGTTTGTATAAAATTTTGAAATCAATGTAAGTTTGTTTATTTTTTGCAAACATGCATGGTTTTGAATGGATTTCAAATTAAGTTTGTTTTGTTTTTTTTTTCCTAAAGTGTCAAAATGCATTAGTAAAAATTTTGATATGGAAATAATGAAATAAATACCTTTTGGGTTTAAACAAAAAGAAAACAATGAATGAATTAAATTTAAAATTACTTTTGTTTAACACCAGAACACTCATGTTTAAAGAAAAACTTTTAAATAATACAAAGAAAGGATAAGGTAGAATATCATAAGGATTGGAAGAACATGGAACAAGTTTGTATCGTGTCTTATATTTGAAGATACAGTAGGGTAGATTGACTGTGGATATAAAAATGATTGAATATAAGAATGTTTTATTTTTTAAAATTTGTTTTGAATTTGAAATATTTCCCATTAGTTTCTCTTTCTCTTTTTTTAAAAAAACGCAATTCTTTGAAAAATTATATACATTATTTTGTTAATGTATCAAGGTTGAACACCGTTTCAGTTTTATAATAAAGGTACTGGTTTATCATGCCGAAACCCGATATGAACGTTTTAAAACGTTTATACCATGAAGGGTACACCCTTCAAATTTTAAGTGTTTTATGTTTTTAGTTAGTTTTCTACAGGAAGAAGAATAAGAAAACATTTTTATTGAAAAATTTAACGGACAATATATGTCAGACTGCCGCAGCTTCGTCCCCTAAAATTACTCGTCAATGATAAATTTGTGAGTCAATTTCAAAAAGTATTTTATATTATTAAATTACTCTATGTAAAAAACTTTTTAGTTTGTGCCGTAGTGAGTTTCAAACCCACAGCCATACATTATGCTATAACTAGTAGCATCTCCTCTTAGCGATGAGTGTGGCTTAGTGGAGTTTTGTCAATCACAGCACTCACAATGTATTGTTTTCATCAGAAGCGACAAAGTTAACTAATACCCATGAACAATTTATTTTTCAACTCGAATGCTTCTTCGTTTTAATCCTATTGTTATGTCTTTTTCACCTGTAGTTATCACATTATGATGTGCTTAATTCACATGCAATATTTGGATTCAAGTGTAATTTGAAGAAAGAGTTGCCGCTGGGCAAATTATTCCATTTTTTGTTTACTATTTTATCGATTCGAATTCGAAAAATATGCTTAACACCGTTATAAAACCGTTTCAATACCGAAACAAGAGTTTATAACGGTATTGGGCATATATTTTATATTTTATCCGGAAAATTAGCAGACTAAAAATTTTAAAATTTAAAGGTTCGATACCCTTTATCGTATTCTTGTTTTAAAACGTTTATATCGGGTTCGATTTCGACATGATGAACTAATACCTTTATTACAAAGCCAAACTTGTAATGTAATAATTTTTCCTATATTGAATTTAATTCTTTTTTTTTTGTTGAATATTTTCAGAATTTATGTAAATTTACAAATACATAAAAATTGCCTACTTTAAGGTGGAATTAAAATTTAAAAATGACAGCATAACTTAGGGTAAAATTTTTTCATCTTCATAATGAATTATGATTTTAATCCCTGTTTATAGACCCTTTCTTATTTGGTTTTTATTCAGATTTTTTTTTAATTTCCCTACTAATCTTTAGTAATAATTTCTCAACTTTCATTTGCACTTGATTTATTAAAAACAATATCACTATTGTAATTTTCTTTTCTTTCTTTAGAATTTTCTCTTTATTTTCATTGAAGTAGTCTTTGTTTAAGTATTTGAACATCATTTTATTGTTTTTATAAATGTATGAAAAAAAAAATGTACAGTGGGGTGCCGATATAACGAGCAATTGCTTTTCAGTCGGTTATTGGTTAAATCGAAAATTTAGTTAAATCGAGTGCTTAGTATTACCCCCCTTTTTTCTAAAGCGAACGGTATAATTCCGCTAGAGGAATTGTGTGTTTTTTTGTCATTGTAACAAAAATGAAATAACATAATCCTCTGGAAGAATTATTCCGTTCGATTTATAAAAAGATGGGTTTATTTAATATACTCGAAAGAACTTTTTGTCAAACATAAATATTAAAAATTACGATATTAATTTTCGAATCATATCATTTTTATCTGCATAGAATATATAACTGTTTGTTAGATCTAGCATCCACTGTATTTAATTCTACGACTTCAACTACTTTTTACTACTTATGAGATATTATTGTTTTTAATCCGCTTTTATGTTTCTGTGTGTTTGTTTTTATATATTTTTTTATATACAATGCAATTTTTACTACTACTACTTACTTATATTTTTTTTTTTTACTTTATGCATTAAAACATTGGCTTTATTTTTAATATACATTATATATACGTAGATAATAGTATCCTTGTATGATTTCATTCTGTTTCATTTTTGTTTCCAGTAACTACAAAGTGCAATCAACCGGTACGAAACAATGGTATTTGCTGTCTTTATTCATCGGTGATGCTGTGCGTGATGTACCCCTATGCCATTTGTTGGCTAAGAGGATGCCATGTCCAGGCGTTGGTCCCCTGCCGCCACCACAACCCCGTTAATATGAGCGTGTGTATAATAGATAAATGTATCCAGCAAGTAAATAAGGTGGACTACTAGTGACTACCTCTTAGTATTGTACAAATTTATTTCACAGAAATTTTTACCCTTTTTTTATTTATATTTAATGATGAATCTTTTTTCTTTTTATTTGTTTTTATCATTTGAAATTTAATTTCTTTAGCGAGTAAGAAAAAGTTTTGCAGTAAGAACAAGTTTCCATGAAAAAAAGTATATGAATGACATGTAACTCTTACCACTTATCAACAAAGACTGACAATAAATTTAAAGATTTTTTTAACTGTGGATGAGAAGAAGGGCTTAAACTTGAAAGTTGTAAAATGTGTATAATGGAGTAGTAGTATTAATTGAAAAAATGGAGTAAAGTAGCAGGGTTGCCAAATGATTGAAGATTTATTTAGAAATTGGTGAATCGCTAAAAGTTGTTAAATTATTTATTGATATGAATCAATTTTTGGTAATACCAGTTTTTTGATATTAGATTTTGTCAGATGTTTTAATCTAGGTGTATGGTTGCGCTAGGGTAGTCTAGTCTATCTCTCTTGCACAGAAAGAATTTGAGTGGACGAAAAAATTCCAGTAAACTTATGAAACTTTTCTTCACAAAGTTAACGAAAAATTTTCGTAGGAATAATTTTTTTATGAAACGTCTTTGTTTAGTGAATGAATCCTTTAATAAATAAAATTATATTTATCATAGAATTTTACGAAAACTAGCATTAACTCAATGAAAATATTCAATAGCCGAGTTCCAGAGCAACTTTATTGCTTTTATGCAAAAATTCATTAAATTCATGCAGATAATTCTCTCAGAGCAAAATTGCGAACAGAGCAAAATTGCGGCACTTAAAAAATTTCAGACACTCTGATGGCGCCATCTACAGGGTAGTAGGAGAGAAAATATTTTATTTTACACAAAGAGAATTTCTTGGACGAGTTTTAATGAAATTTTTTCACTAAACTAATGAAGTTTTCTTGACAATATGAATGTCAATTTCTTAAACTTTATGAAAAATTAGTTAAACCATTTTAATAAAACTTTTTCATTAAAATGGTTTGAAATTTGCAATAAATAAATAAATTAAATTTTTCATAAAGTTTTATAAAAAAACTGCATTAATCGAATGAAAAGTTTCAATGGACGAATTCCAGTGACACTTCACAGATCGAATGCAAAAAATTCATTGATATCATGTATATAGTTCTCTCAGCGTAACAAGAAATTGCATTAAAATTTACAAAACGGATTTTGAAAATTATTTTTTAACGTTTTTTTAGATTTTTTATTGACTTATTATTTCAATAATTTTGCTTTAAAATCAATATATCCGTTTCCTATCTTTAGGGTATTTTAGAAATTTAATTTCCCCCAAAAGAAATAACAGTTTTGGCAAAAGTGCTTGGGAAAAAAAATAAGAAAGTAGGAGTTTTACAGCCACAAGTGTTGTAAAATTCATTTTTTTGTGTTTCTTTTTTTGGCTTCATCTACTGTTTTCTGTTCATGATATTGTGGCAAAGCGTTGAAGAATTCATTCAATAATTCCCATTTTTTAAATTAATTTAAATTTTAGGGATGCATTCCCTCAATTTTAAGGAATTGAATAAATTCCTTTTTTCATTCGATTTGTCTTGAAGGATTTCATTTCCCATTTTGTATGACTTCATGAAAATTATGGAATTTATTCAGTAGGAAATTCATTCAAATCTAGTTAATTCAACTTTTCGTCAGGGACTTCATTCCCTAGGGAATGAATTCCTTAGAAAGAAGTTGAAAAGTTGAATTAACTGAATTTTAATGAATTCTTGTTAAATGCATTCCTTAATTTTAATGCTTAATATTTTAGTCATGGAATTCATTCTCTAAATTTGAATTCATTGAATACATTCACATGAATTCATTGTTAGTATTTTCTTATTAAAGTATTCATTCCTTGAATTAAAAAATTGAATTCAATTTTAGGGAATTCATTCCCAAATTGAATGAACTCTTCAAATCTCTGTATTGTGGTTGTTGATGGTCATCCTCAAACATGGATTGTGGACAGTAATATAAAGTGGAATGTAAATAATTATGTTGCATAAATTAAACAAATGTTATTGACATGTGGTGCAGAATATAAGAACATCAAGACTGTAGTAGTTTAAAAAAAACAAATTAAGGGAAAGAGTTTTAATTTTATAAAACAAAGGGATACGATTTTAATATCAAATCAAATTAAACAAATTATTGCATTTAATATACGTTTTAAAGTAATTTTTACAATACTCCTACAATTTAAATCAACTGTGTGAAGGCATCATTAAATTTTATTTCATTCTGTGTATTTTTTTTTTTTGCATCAAACAATGAATGACCACTTTTTCCCATTGTTCTAAAGTCATTGTTGTTTTTCTGCTGTTATTTTATATTACGGTCTTTTTTTCGTTAATACAGTTACAAACGATTTCATTTTGTCAGCAATCAAATTGAGAAAAAAAAAAAAATTAAAAAAAAACTAGAATTTTTTCATTAAATTGAAAAAGTGAAACAAAAAAAAAATTTAACAATTGCTGCAAATCTCTGGGTATAAATTCCAACAAATTGTTGACAATATGTATTAAATGAAATGCAAGCAACATGTTATAAGCGCCTTATTGTGTAAACGAAAAAGACAAAAAAAATGTATTGGCATTACTGTCACTATACGTGTTTTAACACACATACTATCGAAGTGCTGATCCTCGTCTGTACACTGATAATAAATATTAAATTAAATAGTAATAAAGTTTTAAGCAGAAAAATTGAGGCCAATATAATTAATATTGTCCGACCTAGTTTTTGGCTTCAAAGTTCTGCCAAAAAGTGGTGTTGGGTCATGTTGGGAATTCGGACAACTTTTGACTGAACTTTGCCGAAAAATTAGTATATTTTAAGATTACATTCTTTAATTTTACCAGAAACTTTTTTTTATTAAGTCTATGTACATTTTTATTACTGCTGCGATACTTTTAATTAATATTATAAAATTACTTCATACAATTTATGATAAGTTTTTTTTACTACTTTTTAACGAATCGTTATAAATATTGTTCGGTAAATTTGTTCAGTGTAACAAATATATCCATTTTTTTCTGTTAAAGAACGTCATTTACACCGTTACTAAAAAGAACTCACACGCATACCAAAATTAGGAAGGATCAGCAAAAAATACTATTTTAGAATTTTTACAACGGTGGGCTAGAAAAAGGTAGTAGTAAATGGCTAAAAATAAAAAAAAAAATTTTTAAGGTTTAAAGTCGGATTTTTTTAAAAAAAGTTAAGTTCCTTTGAGTCTGTTAAAAAATTTACAAAAAAACATATAACCTTATACCTTATACTTCAACTTGAATGACAACTTTTTTATTGAAATTTAAAAAATTTTGATTAAAAGTTCCTCCCTTACATAAAAACAACTTTCCTATTAACTGTGTGTGGGATGTACCTACCATTCCAAATTTACTGTGTGCAACACAATTTAATTTCGTTCTCTTATCATGGGATTTTGTTGTTTATTTTCTGGTTGTTTGCTTTTTTTATAATGTTGCATTCCCGTACATTTAATACTATCATAGCTTAACTTGTTGATTTTGGTTTAAATGGTTTTTGTCCGTATATATATATATATTTTTTTTTGCCAAAAATTTCTGCAATATTTTTTTTTATTTTGCATTTTTTTCATTATTTCATCAACTTTTTTTAAAACTTTAAGCATTTTTTCCAGTAATTTTGTGTATTTATTTATTATTTCATACCGTATTTTATTTTTTAGATTGTAAATATTGTTGTTATTTAAAAAATTATACAAATGTATATTAATAAATTGTTATAAAATAAAAATATCGGTGCTTTATTTTTAAGAATCATCGTTAAAGTATGCCATAGTTTTACGTATGTAATTTTACATGAAAGTGGGTATAATCTAAATCATACTTTAAGGATCAATTGAAAAATTGTTATTTAAATATTTTTTTGTTGTTTTTTTTACAGCTTGATTATAATTAGTTCCTTCACAAAAATAACTGAAACTTTTCGTTGCGTATGATTTATATTTTCCATATTACTCATAAAAGCGAAAAAATGTGAGCATACATTTTGTACGAAACGCTAAATATCGCCAGTAGTAATTTTTTGCATTTCATACAAAATGTGGGAAAATGTTTTCGCTTTTAGTTTTATTTTTTATTGTGAGTGTACGTTTGTCCCGAGACTATGAGTAACTACATGTCTTGTTCATGTCAAGCAAAACGTGATCAAGAAACATCACCTTTATACAATAAAAACTGTTTAAAATTTTGAAAGATTTTTGTTTTTTTTTTTATAGATTCTTTAAAACTTTTTACTTTGCCTATCGAATAGTTCAGTTACAGCAACCTGAATATTCTGAGTGTGACAACCGAAATTCTGCTTTCATACTATTGTCCCGATTGGTTTTCTGTTGTCACAATCGAAATATTATGTTGTCACAACCGAACCATTCAGTTGGCAACACATTTGGTTGTTAGCACGAATCTGTCATCTCTGTGCTGAATATCACCAACGAACATAAATACTAAAGAAGAGCCAATTTTTAAATGCCAACTGGTTTTAAAAGAATCAGTTTGTTTATGTTTTTTAAATGTATATTTTTTAGTAAATAAACAAAAATGTTCACAGAGAATACATTTAACAACACAAATTAACTTCAAAAGATAATAAAAATTTTTTTCGAAAATCTCTTAAAACCAGTTCAAGTTTTTAGAAGAGAGCGTTAAATCTCGTTGATAGTTTTCCAACTACTATGAACATTTTTTGTTGAAGATGTTAAACAATGTTCTTAAAAATAAAGCCTTCAAAACAAAACATTTCTTGATAGAAGAAATAGTGCTGCCATTTTGGTGATTTCGGACACTTTTTTGGTATTTTTAATTTTAAATTCTGTGACTTCTTACAAATGAATTTTTGAGACATCATAAGTTGCGGTTCTAAGAAAAAGTTATTTTGATTTTAAAGATTTTTATAAAAACAAATCAAAAAAATCAATCAAAACATTTTGTTTTGGTTTAAAATAGTAGAAGTTTATTCTTTTTAAATACTGCCTTCAAAATAGTACATATTATCTACACTGTTTCTATAAACATTGAAACTTGAAATAAAACCTAGATTTTTATCATGCGTTGTTATCACTAAATAAGAGAATATATTCTCGAATTATTTCAAAGCTAAAGAATAAAATTGATCTTGTGAAAATTTTAGAGAAATGTTTATTACATTTAAAGTAATGTTCCTTATATTTATTAATTTAATTTTATTTATACTTAGTATGTACAAGATACAATTTTTTTGTGAATGAATCCCACCTTAATACTACGATTTCAATAATGTGTCAGCAATAAGTGTGTTGTTAAGAATACAGTTAAAACAGAAAAAAAAAATATAACATACTTTTAGGTGTTATTCGTATAACAAATAGTAAATTCAATATTTGTTTACACAATATCTTTTAACCCATATTTTACTAAACATAGATTTCGTGAGAATTTTTTTTTTCAAAACTTAATAGGAAGATAGCTTGGTTTCCCAGTAAGCATTTTCAATAAATTGTATTGCCTAATTGAGCCCAATAGCGGTAGTATTATTGAAGAGCTTGTTGTAAAAACTTGATAAGTCACATTTATTGTTTTATTATATTTGATAGAAGTCTAGCTTAAACACTTATTACAAGTACCTGGAGTATAAATGTCCTGCTAAATTCAAATTTTCACATTTTTTAACCTTTAAAAGGCGAAAAGAAACTAAAAATGAAATGTGGCTTATCATATTTTGAAAAAAAAAAATATTAAAAAATCTAACTTTTATTTATTAACAAGTAAAATTTCAATAAAAAAAAAATTGCCATTGATTCTAGTTTTCGCACTGTTTTTAATTTTTTTTTTTTAAATTTTGGTGTTTTTAGAAATTTCTTTCTTTATTGCTTTTTATTGCGTAATTATATCGCCTACCTATCAAGAGTTATATTCCCCTAAAAATTGACGTGTCTTTAAAGACACTTTGGTAAAAAATGGGTTAATTATATATATTAGAAATTGCACTTACAACAAAATTAATATTAAAATTTTAATAAATATACATAGTTGGTTTTTTAAATAAATAATTATAATTACTACAAATAAACTTTTCTACCATCTGGTGTAATATAATATTCAGTTACTCCACGCGAATTTGTAATATAAATATTTTTATCATCTGATTTCTTAGTAGTGGTTGTATACGGACGTCTAGTGGTATACAAAGATGAATGATATCTATCAGTATAATGGTTTGAATGATATTTATTGTGATTTGTGTTATAGCTACTACTAGCAGGATATCTTTGTGGCTTATGGTAATTATGGTTACTATTGTAATTATTGTTATTACTTGAATATATAGAATTGGAGGAAGTATCTGGTGGAGGCGTAGGCAAAAAGTGATTGCTATTTGAATTTGTATGAGGTTCGGAAGATGAACCATAGTAATTATTGTTGATAGAGGAACTTGAGGTAAAACTATTTTGTGAGTTTATAGAATTTATATGAGTATTATATACATTTGTACTAGAGGTTTGTGGAAATTCCGTATAGCTTGACGGTCTTTGTGTATTTGGCAATACAAATTTATCATCTTGTTCTTGATCATTATAGGAGTAGGTGGATGCATAATAACGATTATTTAAAATTTTTCCTATTCTTTGCGGAAATACGAATTTTGTTTTCGTATTTTCAGGTTTTGCTACATAATCTGAATATAACGATTGCTCTTGTTCTTCATTGTCATCTAGAAATTTAATCTTTTTTGAATCTCTATGTAGGGGATCATATGATTCTTCTATATAGTTTGTATATTGATAACCATACTTTTGTTCATGTCCATATGACAAATCACTTAATTCTTTACCCTGTCTTACAGCGTCTTCAGCTACATCTAAATATTGTCTTTCATCGGTGGCTGTGGGAAACTTTAATTTTCTTCCTTTGTTATAGTCGTTAAATTTTTGTATGACTGCTTTCAAATGTTGGTCTTTTTCAAGTTCACTTAAAGTTTCTTGCAATTCCGGAAAGAACTTTACTTGTTTTCCTCTAAATCCAGGTTTGTGTAATATTCTACTTTGAGTATCATCAGAATTATATTCTTCATCTTCTTTATTTTCCTCTTCTTCATCTCTAAATTCAATACCTTGTTGTGTATCCATGGTATCCTCTTCATCATGAAAATCTTCACCAACTTCATCAACATTGTCTTCATTGTTATTATCGTCGTCTTTAAATTTTATTATATTTGTATTATCTTCAAATATAATTTTATCACCCACAGATCTTCTTGTTCTTCGTTTTCTTCTTCTTTGATACTCCACTGTAGCACCACCCATATAATCCGACAATAGTTGAGTAAAGAAATTTCCAATACCACTGGTTATATCCGCTGATGGCGCCTGAGGTTTTGGTGTCGGTCTTGGTGTTGTGGGTATTACTTGTTGTGGACTACCAGTCAAAGCAGCTAAAATACTAAATAGTGATGAAGCTCCTCCTTGCTGTGTTGAATCATTATTTTCGTTGTTTTGTTGTTCTTCCGGCTCGCTAAAGAATTTAAAAAATCCTCCACGATGATTGTTAAGATAGTAAATTATTTCATACTGCGGAAAAAAGAGATTAATAATTATTTCTGCTGTCAGTAACGAAAAGTTTGTTTACCTCATTTTTAGGACATTTGACATAAGTTTGATGGCAACTCTTTTCCCCACCACTCAGACCCAAAAGTGCAGCTCTGCCGTAAATTAAAGCTGGTGAAGCAGCAGGAAAACCAGCTAGGAAACTGAAAAATAAAGTAGGTTTAAAATTGCAAATGAAATAGACTAAAAATAATATGTCCAGTATTAAACAGAAATTGCTTTTAAAATTGATGAATAATTTTTGTTTAACCCTTTTGAGATGAGAACCAAGCCCACGATTGTGAGCTTTGATGTTTTCTCCTAAAAACATCGAATATTTCAAATAGTAATAGATTTATTGAGATGAGGGACTAAATCGTTAAATTTTTTATTTCCACATTTAATCCACATCGGTGGGTGTGTCGGTAGACCTTTCATATACTTTTACTACTTTAGATTTTTCAAAGACTCATTTTATTTATCTTCTTCTTTAGGGAAGATCTGTTTAGTTTCAAATGTCAACATTTAAATTTTTAGTAATTTTTTTAAATTTGAATATAAAATTCTGGTTTTAGTAATTCAAATCGATATTAAAAACAACGAAAAATTCGGTTATTGGATCCGAGTTTTCAAATGTGTCGAATATTTGACAACTCTAATTAAAAAGCACATTTATTCCCATATTTTACACACTAAATATAAAATTAGGCCGGGTCATCAGTTTATTCTGCGGAGAAAAATGGTAAAGTTCGGCGATTCGAAAATACTATACTACCCATTTTCCTCCTCTTTGGAATCAGTTTATTTCGCGTGTTAATAGGTTTTTTTTATATTTCTTAATATAAACTTGGGACACTATCAAAAATTCAATTTGGTAAATATTTTTACGATCGATCTATTTTTAAGCAAAAATATCATTTTAAAAAAGTATATTTAACAATACAAACTCATGTGGTGTAGGGTGATATGTGGTTAATATAAACCAATTAAAATGCGTACTATTTCAATATAAGATAAACTAGGCCATCATATTTGGACTAGTTTACTACATATACAGGATTTTAATTGTTCCATATGGAATTTTAAAAATTCTTAATTTTCTTTAAAGGCAACAAACATATTGCTCTTTCTGTTTTAATAATAAGTAAGTAAGTAATTAAACTAATACTTAAACAAAACCCATATACGGATATTTATTGTATCTAATGGATATCGCATTCCATTGGAAATTATTGTTCATATATGTTGAGCAGGGCAGCGACTTTCATGCAAATGCATGTTTACAGTCAGTAGCCCAAAATCGAATTTGTACCAAAGTGGTATCGATTTGTTTTTGCATATTTTTGCAGATTTTGTTATAAATGCATATTTTGGCATTTTCTGTTCCAGATATCGCATATTTTCAATTTAATTTCATATTTTTGTTAAATTTGTAAAAATTCAATTTTGGCTTAAAGAAAAAAGCGCAAGAAATCACACTAGTTGTCATTTGTTAGACATTTATATTGGATTTCATTTCATAAACCAACGCTCTCGAGTAATAAAGTGATTTTCAAAAGTCCGCAAATTTTTTTTTTTTTTTTAGTGCATATTTTTTTGGCTTTTTGTGCATATTTTGATTTAAGTGAAAAGCATATTTTGGATTTGTTACGGCATATTTTCTATTTTTTTTTAGTGCGTGAAGGTCGCTGCCCTGATGTTGAGTAAGATACTTACTTGGTTATGGTTGGTGATGTAATAAATGTGGGCAGTTGACCACGTTGTGTTTGAGCAGCAATCATTTGACATAAAACTTTTGGCACACATTGCAAATCGTCATTGCGTGCTATATTTTCTAATGCCCTAATGAGTTGGGAGTTTACGGGTCTTCTATTATATGATGATGACGATGGTGATGATGAGGTATAATGTGGTTGTTGTGAGGTTGTAGCACCAGTAAGAGCACCTATAAGACTGCCTAATGGACTATTAGTGTTAGAAGATGTTCCACCTCCTCCTCCCCCCAGGAGAAGTTGAGTAAATTGTGGTGCATATTGTGCCAATGTAGCCAAACCACTTTGTTGTTGTGTGGGTGGCACTGGTGGTGGTCTATACGCACCTTGATGTGTGTATTGTGATGGGGGTGGTCTGGGGTAGGGGTAATTGAAATTTTGCGAAGAAAGTAAAGACGTTTGTGTTTGGGGTGGTACTTCGCCTATTTGATAATCATAGTAATTATTATAAGAAGGTCTGCTAGGAGGTCGCTGCAAAGACGTTTGTGGCTGTTGAAGTGTAGTTTCATATTGAGGATAATACGATTGTTGGGTAACTACCTGATTAAAGGAAGGAGGTCTAGATTCATATTGTTGTTGATAAGAAGGAGGAGGTTTGGATTCATATTGCTGCTGTTGTTGATATGGTGGGGGTCTAGTCTCATATTGCTGTTGATAAGATGGGGGAGGTCTAGATTCATATTGTTCTTGTTGTTGTTGAACTCCAAACGGTGGTATAGTTTCATATTGTTGTTTATGTTGCAAATAAGTATGTGGTGGCGTTTCTGTACGATAATAGTCAGATTGTTGTTTATTCGACAAATAAGTATCAATGTTGTTTGCATAATTAGGCAACGAAGATTGTGATGATTGTAAATATTGTTGCTGCTGATGACCAAACAACTGTGACGGTGTTGATGAAGGAGGTCTATACTCTTGTCTAGGCGGTGATGTGGGTCTAGGTACTGGTCTTGGTGTGGGCATAGGTTTTATCACATCCGGCACTGGTGTAGGCAAAAAATTTGAAGTTTGTTGTTGGAAATAACTTGGCGGTGGATAATCATGGGAATCATATGAAATTTTATTTGCTTTCACTGTCTGTGCTGCTTCTCCACTTTTCTTATCAATTACTGAATTGGGATGATTATAACTTGTCTTCTCATCATACACTAAACCAGGACGTTTAAGATAGACATCCTTATCATCAGACAAACTCATATAAGGATGTTGTTGTTGCAGTTGTTGTTGTTGCTTGTTTTGATGTGTACCTACTATCATGCTTGATTGAACTAAATATTCTTGTTGATTATTGTGATGAGGATGTTCTTGTTGCTGCTTGTAACCATTACCATTGTAATTGTTATGATTATAGGGGGGTGTATATGTTGTATCCTGTATAATGGGCTCAGTTGGTGTATAATGATAATTCTCATTTGTATATGGATCCCTGTAGATATAAATAGGCCTATCTGTTAGTTGTTGTGGTATTTGCTGTTGCAACGATTCTTGTTGTTGTTGTTGCTCATTAGGAAATGAAAATTGCTTTTCTGCAATATTTCCATATGTTGTCGTAGTGTAACGTCTATTATCATTTTGTTGTATTTGTGCATTGGTGTTAAATGTTGCTGTGTTAATGTTGGGATATGCTCCATCTATATATGTGGGCTTATATTGTTGTGGTACTGTAGCATCTGCTGTTGTAAAATCGATTATAGGTGATGTTCGAAAATACAAATTTGTTTGTTGTTTAATATCAGCAACAGGATTGTGATTAGATGTTAAAGATCTAAAAAAAAATTAAGAAAAGAAATATGTTAGAGATAAACTTAAATCATATACGTATATCGAAACCACTTTTAAATGTAATTTATAGGGAATATTTCCTAAAACATAACACTTTAACACACATTTCCATAGCTTATATCTTAAGGAACGCTCCTTTAAACAATTTAAACTTCGCTTAAGCTCGTTAAAGAATAATTATATCCTGAATAATTCCCAATTTTCTTATATAAAATTATAAGTATACTATTATAAGTACGTATGATTAATATGTAATTAAAATATTACTCATTAGAGTGGGTCGAATTTAAAAATTTCGATTGTAAAGTTTTACCAATGCAGAAAAAATGTGAACAAATATTTAAAACCGGGAAAAAAATAATTTTAAAAATCGGTTATTGTTTTTCGTTTGCGCATTGCAATTGCAGTTTCGCCAAAATTTTTAATATTTATTTGATGTTGTGTGCTGTTGTTGATGTTTTTGTAAAATTAAGCCACCTCGGGATGGCCATATCTCAAGTAGTATGAGGAGCTTATCCAAGATTATGGTATCAATCTGTTCTTTGCTTTAATACATCAAACTTTATTCTAGCCCGCGTTTAAGGGGTTAATTTTTAATTAGAAAATAGGCCTTTTTAGCCGTTTTTTATAAAATTAACCCACCTCGGGATGGCCATATCTTAGGAAGTAGGAGGAGCTTATCCAAGATTATGGTATCAATCTTTACTAGTTAGTTTTGGTACGCTCCCAAAATTTTTTAAATTGGTTGAAAGTCATTCAATATATGACAACTCTGTTTTTAATTATAACATTGATTATAATCCCCAAATTAACGATAAATATATTCTTGAACCTGGGGCCTAGAATTCACTCTTTTAAAGTTGAAACAACCCGATCAAAAGTTTAATATGGATTTATATCTCATTTGATAAGTTCCCATATATAAGCACATACAAATTGATCCGAAAAATGGGTCATCTACATGTATCTAATTATATTAAATTAAATATACTTTGATGCAATTTTATTCGACATTCGTCTATATCCGGGACATTAATTGGATATGAATATATCTGATTTTATAAAATTTTAGCCGATAGTATGCTCGTTGTAACTTGAAGTTATGCTTTAATCAACAATTTTAAATAGCAACATTTTTTTAAATGAAACAACGAAATGATTAAAAATTATCGAAAACAAATTTAGTGTTTCAAAATAATATATTTAAGTGGTATGTCTTATAAAATGTACACATTTTATTATTTGATATTTTGTAAAAGAAATCACTTGGAAATGATTTCGTTATAAAATTAGCATGGTTATGTGGGAAGCCATATATAATAAAGTCTTAACTAGCAGATAACTTAATTTGATATTGAACTTTACCAAATATGTATGGGATTATATAAAATTATAAGAAAATATGTTCAGTATGACGTCATATGCAGTTTAAAAAGACTTAGCATATGGACCATATATAGTAATATCGATCACTACATATATTTGGATTATTATTTTGGATTTGGAGACATATAATAATATCAAGTACCATATAAAATATTCTCTCAATAAAAATTATCAGATATATAGATATTAGCCGTAATGTGACTTCATTCAAAGTCATATATGACTAGATATAACTATTTTTACCCGGGAATAGAACACGAATAGAATTGCTACAAATTTTACTTATATTTGCAATGTGGGACTGAAATGCTACAATGTTAATCGATTTATTCTATTTTTAATGTTTAAATAAAAATAATTTCGATCGAAAAAACTCAATCACGACTGCGGAAATCTGCCCCATGTTCCATGTAACAGGTGCAAAAATAACTAAATTCAGAAAAACTTTCCCATCTTACTTTATTCTTAAATATTTATTTGGAGAACTTTAATAATATTATTAGTCTTATATTTTATATTAAATATACAAAGTGGTATAATTTGTATTAACAATATGTGTCTCGTATTTTGTTTGTTTGTTGCATGCACTTACCTTTTATAATTGGAATTATTTTCAATTGTCATATGTTGCTGCTGTTGTTGTTGTAGTTGCTGCTGCTGCCTGCAACAACAACATATTGTTATTCTCATTACGTATGCCAGCCACGTACGCGAAAAATGATATAATTAGTATTGCAATTTGTTGTCGCTTACATTTTGTTGTTGGCAACAAACGAAACATTTTGACATTTGTATGTTAACAATGATTACCGGGGCAACTATAACCAAGAGAATATACAAAAGAAAGCTAGATATTCTACAGAAAAAAAAAATGAAAAACAAACAATAGCACAAAATTATATTAAAATAAGATCTCAAACCCATATAATTTCATATCACAAATGAGTATGAAATATAACAGACAATCAAAAAGAAAAGTAATTTCCAAAAAAAAAAAAAATATAATAAGCGTTAATAAACACAATATGACATAGCAGGATACCAACACATTCTTACTTTGTAAGAATAATTTTGAGTTTCAATGTAGTTGTAGAATTAAATATTATTTCAACAAATGTCACACGTTTAATAAGACGACAACTTGATTTTGTTTTCTGTTTTTTAACTTTTTGACGCGTCAGCATAACAATTCATAAATGTAAGCTACTCTAGCATATAATTTGGATATTATCCTTAAGTAGTGTCGTAGTAGTAGTAAATTGTTCTAGTAGCAGCAGTCGTAGTACAGATCATCACGTTAAATATTATTTCCACAGAGAGAGAGAGAGTTAAGAATAAAAATTGCATGATTACTACAACTGCTTGCATTATTATAACAATCCTTGGGGACAATTCTTCCTTTTGCAAATAAATACGAATATTTTCGTTTTCTAGCTTTTTTTTTTATTTTAGCCAGGAAAATTTATAGCAAGTGATTATGCAAAGTCACATTTCGAAAAATTCATATAAATTATGGTATAATAACGAAATGTGTAAATTTCTTAACATAATCATATTTAGACAACAAACCATAATATTTAGCACATTTAAGGAGTGGCTAGTCAGAATATTTATATTTTTAAGGTAATACTACACTTGAAAAATATGGATTATATACAAAAACTAAATTATTTAAATGAAAATTTTTTCCTAAGAAATGTTTGTTTAAGTTATTGTTAGAATAAAGTTATTGTTAGAATAAAGACTACACAATTTAGATTAAAGACTACACTCAGGGAACTCCTGCTGTAAATATTTGTAGTTGTTTGAGTTGTAATACAGTATCTTTATTTTTAAGTAAAAAAACAGTCATTTGTAGAAGAAATTTCAGTTTTGACTACAATTGTAATTCATTTAAAAAAACAAACCATATCAAATTACTGTATTATGATCTTACATTCATTTATACAGAGTTATTTTTTATTTAAAAACTACATGTGTGGTTCATTTTTACTACAATTGTGGTTAATTTTTTGAACAGTAAAAAACAAATGAAATGTAATTCGTCCTTTCCTTAAGTGAAATGTTATTTGTTTTTAACTACATTTGCAGTGGTCTTTATATACATAGTATTCCAAGTGTAGTTCTGATCTAGAAATTATGAACATTTTGAGTTATATATTTTAGAGCTGTTTTTTTTTTAGCTTATTTGCTGATATTTGCATTTTTAGCTCTTTTTTTTTGTAAATATTAGCCAATAATTTTTAACAATGTCCTATAAAAATTTACCTTATTTTAGCTTTTTTTCTTCCGAAATAGGGTTTTTTTCTAGCTATCAGATTTTTAGGTTTTTTAATTGAATGTTGAAATTTTATTATTTATTGCATTCGATGGAGGGAACAACAAATTTGTTTGTTAAAATATTTCAATAAACCAAATTAAACTGTGAATCGTAAGAAAAACAATTTCTCTATTGCAACCTTGTTTGACTGACGAAGGTCTAAGGAATAAATTCTGTTGTTTGAAAGGATTTTTTTAATAGTTTACTTTTTAAAATTAACGACTTATTTTTAAAATTTAACGGCTTATATTACCGTTTTTTTAAGCTGTTTTTTGGTTGCCCTTGTTATTAGTATTCAGCTAAAGTTGTGCTTAGTTCATAATTCATTTCGTTCATTTCCATTTGTTGAAATAGTTCGTTCTTTTAGTTCATATGTTTGTTCGACATTTTTTTTTTAGAAAAATATCGTGGCTTTCCACTATTTTGTAAAATTGTCAAATGACAACCCTGACACTATAATTTTTATAAAAACCAGCCATTATTTGTGATTTGAATATAAACGGAATACATGTTTGAATACTTTAGATTTTTTTTTTTCGTTTAAGTTTTTATTCATAAAAAAGGGTTATTACAATAGATTGTGCCTCAGCGTCACGTGGACATTATTGAGGCGAGTTGTGTGTTTGAAAATTTCATGGTCCGATCGTTCAGATTTTCAAAAATTACATGCAATCAATGAACTAATTTTTAGTAAAGAAATACATTTTCATATTTTCTCATCAACATAACAATCGAAAATTAAAAGATTGAGCTTTTTTATATTTTTAAGTAGTTTTTGACAAAGGTTTCATCAAAAAAGGCTAAAAAGTTATTTTTTCAAATAATTACTTGGCATCTCTGAATAACAGTCTTCCAAAAGGTTTAATTCCCGATTGTGTTCAAGATGTTGAATAATTTTAAGGATTTTTAGTTACTTAATTATCTTTATCCTGTAAAAAAAAAAAATAGCCGTTTAAATGTATTGGGTTTATTTATGATTTAAATCACTCCAGTTCCTGAAAAATGTTTCCTACATGGAATCTTTAGTATTTAGTTTTCGTTAAGTGTATTTTGCTATAAAAACAAAAACTTGAATTTAAAACTTTTATAGTTTAACATTAAGTTTACATTATGTTTGAATTTTATGTATTAAATTTTAAGTCCCATTCTTCGACTAGTTTTTGTACCTTAAAACGACTTTAATTAAAACAAACACGTTTTGTTGCAGAAATTACCAAATTAGAAAAGTGTTTTTTTTTTCTGCTCAGTTTAGAGAAATGATTTTCTTTTTTGTCATTTTGTATGTTGAATATATATTTAGCCATACGCATTGCAGCTAATTTCTAAACTTGAATGTTATATTTTGTTGAAACATAAAATTCAAATGCATTTTCTACAATTGTTAAAATGTGTTCACACAAGTTTCCATTTAACAACAACAGACAGAACGTCTGTAAGAGCAGCAGGTGTTGGAGTCACAAAAACGTGTAATCTAGATGAGTTTGAGGGGAGTGTGTATGTTACAAACCTTTCGACCTTCTGACAACACTTGTAGACTTCCTTCTGGCTTCAGTTTATACTGTAATGTTTAAAAGACAGTACCACAAATCTGGATTAACCCGAAACACCCTAGAATTTTTTTTGTCGAATTCTGGAAATATATTTGACATAGGCTTTAGTTTAAAAAAACAACAATCCCTTTTTGATCCTTCTTAAAGGATATTCAGAATGCCCTGTTACCATATGGTAACTATGGGCGGGCTAGGGGACTGGTTTTTTACACATATAGGAAAATGTATTTTTTTTTGCAAGAATATTATCAAATTAACATTTATTAATAGAATGAAATATGTGGCAAACTCCAAAACCATCCAAAACTTTGGCTAGTGAATAAATTTTGAAAACGAAAGTGAGATTTTTTTATAAAACTTCCAAACGTATACTGTGCCAACACAGAAAATACTTTAGACACACATTTTAAAAATCGGGTGTCAATTTTACATTGCCAAATTAAAATTTGTGAATCTGACCGATCGGACAATGAATTAATATTCCAAAATTTATTCCGTTTCTACTCAAAACATAAATAATATATGATTTTTATTAAAATACTACTAAACTTATAAAAATTATATAGTCAGGGTAACACAAAAACTACGATCCTTTTTCCAAAGAATTTTAAAAATCGATTAACTTAAAAAAAATTTTTTTTTAATAAAGATTTGTTCACAAAATTATACAAAAATTAAATTTTAAAATATAGTTCAACTTTGATTGCTATTATTTCCACCAGAGGGCGCTTAAGACAAAAAATACAAAACTTTCTTAACGAAGCATGGTTCTATATATCTACAAAGTTTGGTTGAAAAATGTCCAAACACTTTTTTCTTTTACAAAAGTTCTTTATTCTCTTTCACGTTTTGCCAAAACACGTCAGTGTTGCCAAGTATTTTTTTTTTTACAAATCACCATAAATAGTCAAATAAAATCCACCTATGTTTACTCTACTACAACAAAAAAAAATATTTCCCTAAACATAGTTTTTCCTAAAATCTGCTTAAATTTTTAGTTTCTATTTCAAATTCTTTGAATAAAAATGTTAAAATACACTAATTTTGTTTGAGTTTTACTGTTATCATTGTCAAAATTTGAAATTTTATGTTAAATTTTACCAACAATCTAAAAAAAGTTAAAATTATGACAAAAATTTGACAAAAAAAAAATAACCGAACTGAATTTTTTTTTTTTTAAGAGAAGCAACTCTGGAAATTCTTCATATATATCAATGTGTTGCGTTCTTTGAAGGGCATGAAACATTTTTACGCCCTAAAATTCCCCCTAACAAATTGTTACCGCCTAAAATCCCCCTAACCGACTAAAAACCAGCTTTAATCTGGGGGAGAAAATCCCTAACTTGGCAACACTGATACACGTGTTATTGCAATACAATGTTTTTAATTATCTGACACGTCCTGTCGAATTCTCGTGCTCTTCCTTATGTGATAGTCCTAATTAAGTGATCAAAGTGGGATGACGTTTTTTTAAATAATTTTTACGTTTTTAAAATAGCGTGAGTCGTAATTCGAGTTCTGACTGTAGTCCTAAAATATGCTAGAAAACATTTAAAGACCAGATTTGGAATCAGGAGATAAAAATCTAAATAAAAAAAACTTCTTTTTCCAGTTGAATACCAATGGGATACATATGTCCGATAATGGAACAGTGTCCTGTATCTCCAAATATCTCAATTTTTCTTGAAACTTGAAAAATTTAGATATTATATAGGCGATCAAACCAAAAGTTTCATCCCCTATGTCCAGAAAATATGTAATGAAAATTATGACAAAAATGTTCATATTCTTTAACTTTGGGGTCACCCCATTCGGTTCTAAAAGTACCCATACACTTGCAATATTATTGCATAAATTCTCCCTTTTGTTATTTATTCTATTACCATATGTGGTAATATGTTAGTGTATGGGTACAATAAAATCATATTGGTTCATGTGGTTGGTATGATCTAAAAGCTACATCTATCCTATGTCGATACACATTATAATCGGAAAAATCGGTTAAAAGTGTAAAAAGTGTACAACAAAAACAAAACATGGGACATATATCAACAATTGGTCGTCAAAAGGTTAAGCTCTTTATTCTATTACAAAATTACTATTGTCTTTTTCACTCTTTTCGCCAAACACGTGTTCTGCAATCATTAAAACTAAACTTGTATACAATGTGTAAGCTGACACACCCTTTGTGAATTATTCAAATTCTCTTACTCTCCTTTATGTGACAGTTCTAATTAAGTTATCAAAGTGGAATGATATTGTCGCCATTTTAGAAAATTGTTATCTCGGGGAAAATTTATTATAAAAAGTGGTTTATTGACAAAACTTTAAAAATAATTTAATGAAAAAAGTGTATTTAAATAACTTTGTAAAAAAATGTAAATGATATTAATGAATTACTTAGAAAAAAGTCAAACAAAAAAAAAAAAAGACACAGAAGCCGGCATTCACTCAAAGTATTTTGTTTTACATAAAACTAAGTAAATGTTTTAAAAATGTAATAAAGTGATATGGTTACTTGTTTTCAATAATATTTTAATAAAAAAAAATAAATAGATTTTGTAAATTTACGCAAAATTGACTCTGTTTAGAAAAGATGGGGCAGATTTAGCAGCGCTGCCGACAGCGCTGTTTGGCATTGTTTTCTTTCTTTTTGTGTGTGTACGCAAATGCATTGTATTGTTGTTGGTGGAATAGTTAAAAGCAAATAGGCACGTCATTTTATATTTTATTTTAAATTTTAAACTTTTGCATTTATTATTTAACATTTTCGTAATCTTTTTCTCTTTCTTCTATTTTTAGGTAAGTGTCTTATTTTTATTTACTGTAAGTATTGAACAAAATCTAATTACAGTGGAATACGCTTATTACGAACACCGGTTATTACGAACGATTTTTCTGGTCCCAACGCATTTACTGACATATTTCATACAAAATAATACGGTTATAACGAACATCGCTTATAGCCAACTTTTTATATAACGAACTAATGTTTTGGACCCTTTTATGAATTTCCATACAAACACATTAAAAAAATCACGATTTTAAAATGAAAACTATACTGAAAATTTTAAAAACTACAACTTTTCACTTGAAACTTCACTAAAAAGATTAAAAAATGGTATTAAGCGCAATATAATTGAAGAATTGTTTCAAAATAAGAGAATTTAAAAAAAAAAATCCTGACATTTAATTAATTTTTGCAAAATGTTTACAACGCTTATAGCGCACTTCGCTTATAACGACCTAAATTGTTCGATAACAACGAGTTTGTTGTAACCGTACTGGACTGTATTTTGTCATATGAGATAGTGTTTTTTTTTTTTTGCAAGAAAACATATACTATCTACTCTCAAATTAATATTTATTGATAAATTTGTGTAAATTATGTTTAAAAATGCAAATGTAAAAAGTCAAATCGGAATGTGTTCTGATTTCGTGTGGTGAAAAAAGGGGATTTAAATACAAAGAATTACTACATCAGTAAAAAGTAGTAAATAGTTCTTTTTACGTTATTAAAACAATATAATGAAATATGTGATATAAAACATACGGTTTTTATTAGAGAGTCAAATTCCAAACCACCCGAAACTTTAGCTAATAAACAAATTTTGAAAACTTGAGTGACCATTTTTTAGAAAACGTCCAAAAAGTAATCAAATGTGCCATAGCAGAAAATATTTTAGAAGTGTCAAATTGAAATTTGTGAAGTTTATCAAAAATTCGGTAGATAATACTGAAAATTGCAGCTCTTTTTTAATTTTTTATTCATTGATGAAAATGAATAAAAAATTGTTACCATATGGTAACAATCAAAATCCGTCATTTTAAAAAAGGACAGACCAGAAAACGTTTTATTTTTAATTTTTACCAAAAATAAATATATTTAAAATTTAAAATGTTTTTTTTCAACTGTACAAAAAACAAAACTAGTATTTTTATTTTCAACTATAATAAACTATAAAAACGTATTTTCAAATAACAAAAAGTACTAAAATTTTTTTTAACTTTTGTATTAAGCATAAAAAAATTAAAATATTTCTATAAATAAAATCGAAAGGAATTTGTCGGTGTTAATAAACTTGCATGATTTGTGGTATCAATGAAACCGATAAGTTGTGGTGAAAAACAAAGTATCTCAAAAAATAGAACAGTTTCTAGATTATAATCATTTAACAGTATTAAAAAAACTGCAATATAATTTGTGTTTGCCAAAAATGCTTTATAAATTTGCATTAACACTAGCGAAATTGTTTCAGACTTTATTTGTAGAAATATTAACGGTATTCACTATTGATAGCATATATGCAAGAGAATCATAAATGCTAAGCTTTTTTGTTACAAAGTGTGAGCATCTTTTTTTATATGTATTGCAAGTTTACAACCAGAATGCCAACTTAGTTATTTTCGCAAAAAAAAACAAATTTTCTACCTATTTTGTTGTTGTGGTCTTGCATACTATAGCATTTATACAAGATCTGCAAGGTCAGCAAGGGTAGTTTGCTACCAAGAGTGAACACTGTTATTATAATTTTTTAGAGCTTAACACAAAAGTTGAAAAAAAGATAAGAACTTTAGTTTGTACATTTTTATGTTTTTTTAAATTTTGTTTAATTAAAAACAAAAAAATTTATTTGAACAAAAATGTTTTTTGTTTTTTTTGAGGAACAAACAAAAAAGTTTCTTTTTAAAAAGTTTAAAATCGGGTGTCTGAAAAAGTGCAACAGCAAATATAATCCAAAAGAACACAAGTTCGTCATTAAAGTTGTATTTTCAAATAAATAATACTTTGTTTCAATATTTAATAAATATATCTATTTTTAATATAGTTACTTTTAAAATACACTCTTTTTTTACATTTTCAAAAATTGACTAAGTTTGAAGTTATGTAGCTTTTATAGTCCATGAGCTATTGTCCAAAACATTTTTTACAAGTCTACTTCATAAAACCTGTGTTCATTTATAACGGTACCATATGGCAACTACAGGGTGTTATGGGTTAAAGTAAATATTTTGGTAACCCAGCAAAAAATAACCTGGATCTGGTAAGCAGTAACAACATTTGAATGCTTCGAAACTAGCGCTTTTTTCGTCATGCATACAATAAAGCCATTAAGGAAGTCATTTTACTGTGCTTTCCTGAATGCATTCTTTTGAAGCAGTAAAGAATGCATACAATGAACAAATAAAATATCAATGAATCGGTTCCATTGATTTAATAAAAAAGTCATTAACTGTATAAAAATTCATTAATGTAGTCAAAGCGCAAAAAGCCCTTTTCATTTTCTAAGAAGTCATGAATTGTTGCTTGTTAGAATACTTGAAAGAAGCGCTTTTCACCTGCTAAAAAGACATATCAAGTGGGATATCGCGAACAAAAATCATGCCTTCTGGAATTAGTTTAGGAAGCGCTAGGTAATTAAATAATGCTTTCCAGAACTGCTTCTGGGTAAGCACAATTTTTGGCTGGGAATGTTTATATTTAATGTACAAGGATGTGTATTGTAAACAATTCTTTTTCTAGGAAAGAATGTTTAAAAAACGTGGAAGAACGCTATATTCGACTTATCCGACTACCAAACACTACGATATTGCGGAAAATGTAAACAAAAATATTGATCTCGTATTGAGTAAAATCTGAATTTCTTTTAGATAAAAAATAATAAAATATGGAGAAAATTTAAATTTCTAAATTTTTTAAAAGTATATATTCAAAAGAATGTATTCAAGGTCTTTTAACCACAATTCGACATAAAAAAATTTATATTGTAGTTTGGGAAGTGAACTTTGAAAAATACTTTGTAGAGTACTAAACTTGAACCCAGTTGATATACCGAATGACCTCTTTTCCAACTAAACATTTTAATTCTCTCAACTTGTATTCTTGTTATGTATTTTTATTTTTTTTTTGTAAAAGGATGCAGTAGCAACAAAAAAAGGAAATGTTATTTGATAATGTCATAACAAGCTTACTGGAAAATTTCAACATAATATGAGCGTACGTGTTTTGCATTTTTGAAACACTTTCCTTGTATAATCTTTCCTTTTTTTGTTTGTTACAAGAGAGTCCTTTTTACTTGTTATATTTTCATAAGTACTGGTGTTTTTGGGTATTTTTCCTTATTGCAGCAGATGCATGAAATAACTGGAAAGGGATTTTTAACACTTTAATGTTTAAATTTCAAAGGAGTTTACTAACTCTAGGAAATGTAAATAGTTAACAAACAGAAACTATGGCATAAACGTGACCAAAACCACAAATTTAAACTGTGAAATTTGATTAAAACTTTTGGAACATATTTCTTTAGATTAACTTTAACATTTTGGTTTATAATTGTTTATTTGTTTTTAGTATTAAATTAATTTTCTTTTGTCGTTTTTGCCTTACAAAAAACATTACACATTTTATTTATTATGTCATTCAATTTGTTATTATAACATAAGTTTAAATTTAGCTTTCTTTGAAATCTTTTTTTTTTACCTATAACGCTGCGTTTAATATATTTTTATTTATATTTTTTTTTTCGAAAAAGACTTCCGTGTACTTATTTTTTTTAAACAACAGCTTAATTTATTTAATATTAATATTTGTTTATGTAATTTTTACTTGAATTTATTTTTTCTTTTAATTTTGTATTGCCATGATTTTATATTAACAATTATTTTTACTTGTTTTGATTGTATATTTTTTTTAAAACACTTACACTTTTATTTCACTTTTGCTTTTTTTAATGAAATGTTTAACCGTAACGTTAAATAATAACTCTTTAATGCGCTTGCGCGTAGTGTTGGCCGTTTCGTTTAAAGTTTTTCGTACGTTTGTTGTTCAAGTCTAGACTAGCTAAGACTGTTGTTCGTAGTTCCGGCCGTCGCGCTAAAAAGACAATGAGTGAAATGTAAATTTTTTCTGCTTTTGTAAGAGAAGAGTTAAAAAAAAAATAAAACTCAAATACAAATATTAAATGATGAGTATTAATATTAGCGAGATTGTAAATATGTCGCTAAAAATAATATAATCTATATTAAATTGGTCAAAGTTCAGAAATGTGTTATCAGATTATATATAATTATAAATTGACAGGATTTCTTTATAAAAAAGACATTTGTGAGTGCCCAAAGAAGTTTCGTTTTAGAATCTCAACCACAAATTGTTTAATATAAAGTTTTATTCTCGGCATCACAATGCGGTCGTTAATTACAGAACTCTGAAACTCATTGGATTTAGAAAAAAGTTCGCAATTTAGATTCAGAGTACTTAAACTTATAAACACCCTTAATTGCACATCTACTGAAACTATAAATTAATTGAGTAAGGCTCAATTTCGTCATTCAAATGCAAAAAAAAAAAATAGTTTAGTTTTAAAAACAACTAAATTTCATTCATAAATGTTCCATATAAATCACCACCTACATCTGTAAAATTATATGCATACATTTCATCTTGTCTATTACACCATCTACTTATTTTTGCACTCCATACCTCGTTAAAATTTTTTGGTTTCGTTTAAGTTTATTAACATAATTTGTTTACAACATAACTCCCAGTATAAACATGGCCTTTTTTGTAAGTAACATTTGTCAAAATTATGCACACAACTGTTAGGTATATGAGGAATTTCATACTTGATATTTGATAAAAACTTCAGCGTTCAATAAATTAGCCTTCCAATTCCACTTGTTTCCTTTCCATTTCATTACCTATGCTTCAGATTCACTTGTTTTCCGTTTCATTCCATGTCGATTTAGAACAATGATAATAATTATAACGGTAATGAAATCTTTTTAAATTTGCATTAGTTTTAACTAATGCTAATGAAACTTCAATTGTAATAAAAAATTCCCAAGTGTGGTATATACATAGTAACCGAATTCAGAAGTAAACCTTTCATGTTGCATATACGTTTCTTTAAATTTAAGCCTTGTAAAAATACTTCGTAGTGACATTTATTGATTCGTCTTTTTTTCATCTTTTTATTCATGTAAATCACAATATGACTAAAATTGTGTAAGAGTAGCTTGACGGCAATTTTTAAGAATTCGCAATTTGTTTTTAAATTATTCTTAAAAATGCGGGATAAATAAATAAAAAAAAAAAGAAAAAAAAAATTTTTTTTGACTTTTGTACGTAGGCTACATAAAACAACTGCTTTAGCATATAATTCATCAGCATTCCATTTTTAATTTAAATATAAATATCACCAGCCTTTGATTGACCGACAGCCAATGCAACTTATTCAACATGTCTCTAATATGAGTTAATCTATGGCATCATAGTATGGCATCGCATGCCTTAATTCTGTGGCTTTTGAAGCCAACCTTCATCAAAATCAGGTTTTACCATAGTATAATATATTCTAATAGCTTCTGAAAGAAACAATTTTTTTGGTAAATCTTTTTGCAAATATAATCATAGTGCGAATCAAAATTTAGGTTTTTGTCTATTATGACACCAAGGTATTTCATTTATTTTACTTTCTGAATTGGCCACGATTAAGTTTATGGTCAATTGAGAGCCAACGCGGCACCCATCTTGAAGACAGCTTTCTTAAACCCAACTGATCATTTAAAATTGAAACACTTGAAATATGAAATGCAATATGGCATCAACAGTCTCACGCACTTTTACTCTTCGATCGGCCAACACCATATCGTGGATTATTTCGACATTTTCGGGTGTATTGACCTCAATTATCCGTCCAGAACGTTCAGCGTCATTTGTACTTGAGCGACCACAACTAAAGTCAGTAAACCACTTTTTACCATTGAAATCGATTGTGCAGAGTCCCCATATTATTTATCAAGCTTTTCCTGGGTTTGATTGACGTTTTTTTTTTTCGCAAAAAAGTAATGTTTAATGAGCACTCGAAACTCACTTTTTTCCATTTTTAAAAAATCCACGAATTTGTATGTTTTGAACAGCTGTTAAACGCAAAGTAAATGACGGAACTTGATCAAAATTTGACAGTAGTCTATTAACAGGTGGTACTTGATGGGAGCAGTGTTGAATTTCATATAACTACGAGGGAAGTTCGAAAAGTCACGGACTTATTGATCCGCCCTCGTACTTTTTAGGAAAAAAATAAATAAAGTTCAAATAAAATTCAATCAGAACATTTAATACATTTAAGCATTAATTTAAAGTGATGTTATTGTAAAGCGAATATTCAAAGCCTTTCTTTAATATTACGAAATCCTACATCATCTGGTTTTATTTTAACAAAAATGCCTCATATGTAAAACAATAACCCTCATTTATAGGCAGTCAGCTCTACTAAAGACTCACCTTTTTAGATGACTCAAAAAAAGCCATGAACTGTAAAATCAGCAAATACAGATATAGTCGGAGAAAGTTGCACAACTACATGCGTATGAAAACAACATTTGAGTTTACTGCCTTAACCCCCTAACCGGCTTGGCAGTCTTTAAGAGGGTCTAACAAAATGGATTAAATAAAAATTAAAATAAAACGTTAATTATAGTTAAGGCAAGTTTTTATGCCATTTTTGCCACTTTTTCCACTAACAATTATTTTTTAAAAGTGCCATTTTTGCTGATCCTTGCACTAAACTGCCCTTTTTGCAAATTTGTTTATACTTTCTGTTAAAAAATTCTAAAAAATATAGTTGAAAGCCAACCTTTGTACATAAGTTTTATTAAAAACTTTTATAAATCTATTTTTTAAATGTTTATAGAATATTAATTTCGGAATAATTTCTTTTAAATCAACGAAATTTTTAAACTTAAATTCATACTAATTTACACTTAACTACTTATAACACTTTGGAACTTGAATTTATTATTGTTTTTTTATTAAAAAATTTAATACAAAAAATCTTAAATTAACTGTTATTTTTTTTCAAAAATGTTGTAATTTCCATGCCATTTCTCACTTTTGTGTCAGTTTTGCTACTTTTTCGTAGCATTTTTAAATTTGTTGTGCCATTTTAAACTGGTCCTGATTACAGCAAAAGGTTTGGAGTATTTCTCCCCTCTCAATTTCATTGGAAATTAAAATAGTCCGTTTAAAGGGTTAAACAATATAATCAGCAACAAGCAACAACAACAGCATAACAAAAACTATAACTTCGACAAATGTTATGTTTTATTTGTTGTGTTTTTTTGTTTGGTAGTATAATAAATGTGATAAATATGTAGTATAAAGTATTAAGTAATAGTTAAGTTTAGTATAAAAAATTGTATAAACTGGATTTGAAAAAAGCACGTTGTGTTTTGTTTATTTACTTTATTCA
This sequence comes from Delia radicum, assembly GCA_021234595.1. Classification (NCBI taxonomy): domain Eukaryota; kingdom Metazoa; phylum Arthropoda; class Insecta; order Diptera; family Anthomyiidae; genus Delia; species Delia radicum. Next base: position 240,864,485 of record CM037853.1, read on the forward strand.
CTCCAAAGAGATGAGGGGTTTCCACATGAGAAGTCTTTCAGCAATTATTGAACACAACAACAACAAAAGCGAGGCAAAAAAAAAAATAAGTTTACGTTTTGGTTAATATTAAAAAGCCGGTATTGTTGTATGAGTTAACTTTATTATTATTTTATTACATTTTAGCGGCCAAAGAAAGTAAAATTGGTCGATTTTGCTAAAAAAGACTCAACTTCAATGAGGTTTATGTTAATTTTTTCTGTTTATTTAAAATTACAGTACACTCGCGATAATATGAACTAATTAAAACCAAGTTATTTTGCGAAAAATACGTTAAAAATATAAAAATAAGCTTTGGCACTAAGTTCATATTTTAGAGTAGTCAATAATGGAAGAAAAAAAAATTTTCATATTTTGGGGTGTTCATATTTTCGCGAAAGCACTGTATATTATTAATTTATGGGTTATTTTGTAGTAAGATGTTACCAGAAATGTATGTCATTGACTGTTAAGTGGTGATGCTGTTGAATGTTGGATTTTTGCGTAGATCAAGTTTGGTAAATACAAATGGCTTGTTTGGTTTTCAAAGTTATCGATATTTTGTAATATGCTAATTTGTTTTTTTTTTTTTATTTAAATGAATCATAAAAATTTGCGAAATTTACATATATTTTTTCTGTTGTAATAAAATTTAATAAATTTAATGATTTTACAAAAGATGGAAGTATTAAAAATATATGAGATTGTTTTTGTCTGTGTGTATCTTCGTCTCTTTAATTTTGCTATTCGTTGTTTCCCTTTTTATGAGTATCCTTTTTACGCAATCAGCATTTAATAATTTTAATATTTGTGCAACAAAACATAAAATTATTATTAAAAGCCTGTTGGCATGTAATGTAATGACAAATTTCACCTTTTTTCACTTCAACTTCAAACTCCAACTCATTTGCCCATAAATAACTTTGCATTATGGCTGAACAATATTTTAATATCCTTTAGCAGGACATCATCTGTAATGTACATAAAAAAACTAATATGTCTTTTGCACACAAAACAAGCATATAATGAATTATGATGATATGTTTTCCTGTATATATCCTTGTTTGAGTTCATAGTAGTTTTCTAATATAAATTATATTTGCCAGGATTGCCAATAGAATGTGAATTAACAAACCACTTATGAAGATAGCACATGAGGTCCTTTTTTTGTCATGGTAGTTGTTTGGTACGATGTTGTTGCTATAGAGATGCATTTGTCTATATTTATAACGTGAGGTTTCGCTCTACATATATTTATGTGATTTTGTGTTTTTGACTTCCGGTTTCCGTTAATAAAAAAACAAGACAAGTTGTATCATGTTAGATATGCTTAAATTATACCATATAAAACTTTTCGTACTATTATCAACATCGTCATTGTTTGGTATTATCATTTTTTAGAAAAAAAAAACAGATTCGACCATTAAAAGCCCGAAAAACAAATTACTCATATCGTCGTCAAAATGTCTTTTCGCATTTATTTACACAGACAAACAGGACACAAAGGAGTACAAAAATGTATATTTAGTATGTATGCTATCATTATATTAATAAATCGTTTTGTTGTCTCCACACATTTCACATTCCAAGATTGACAGGACATTCATTTATTTATTTTATGTACAAATGCCTGGCTCAACAGTATTTTTATTAGATTGTCAATAAAGCATTTTGTTCTGTATGGACGGTCATCTTTAACATCATCATTATCCTTTTTTCTCTGAGAATTTTGCTTAAAAAAATATATATCATTTTATCCTTGTAGCTATTAGGATATAGCATATAAAGAAGACTATGATAACAGACAAATTTTTTGGCATAACAAATTATGTTTTTCTTTGGTACAATAGGAGTTTTTATAAAATGAATTTTCATTATGAATATATAAAAGTTTAATGAAATAGTTTTTCGTTTACTTAGCCACATATTTGTTTAAGCTTAAAATATTTTAAATTTGTCAAAGAGATTTAAAAGAACATATTTTAAATACATCGTCTTTTACTTGTAAACCCAAGTCTACCAATCCATGTCGGTTTTTCGTTATTACTTTTTTGTATAAAGAGAAACTAATAAAACTGAGAAATCACTAAGTTTGCATTACAGCTTACGATTGAATGGTATTTGGCTTTATCAAATAAAACGTGAGCAAAACTCCAACATTTCTGATAATTAAAAAAAGTAGAGAACATTTTCCTTTAAAACAAAAAATTGTCTGGTGTAAAGTGATCAAAACATAGACGAATTCAGATAACCGGTTTTTGGTTTTTCGAAAAATCAGATTTAAAAAAAAACAGGTTTCGGCTACAGTTTTTATAAAAAATGACAGTTTAAACCGGTTTCGGTTCATTGTTTATGCATGGTATTTTGTACCTTTTCGAGTAGAAAAACTTAATGTGCTCCATATACAAAATATTTTTTTCATGTTCACAAAATTTGCACAGATAATTTTGTTAATCTCTTCAACCATCTTCTATTGCAAATCCGAATTTTGTAAAGGACGAAAATCGGTGTAATCAAGGTTGAAGAATTTGAAAATTAAATTTTCGACTCCAATTAAATTCTGAAAATACACATTTTTTAATTTGATTGCCATTTTGATTTTGTGTATACGTACTATTTTGAGTTTACTCAAAGTATGTGTAAAATTGACGAGTTATGTGAAATTTCCTATGATGGTCTAAACCGAAAATAATTGGAAGAAAAAATTCTAAATTTCGAATAAAAATAACGCATTTTCCGAGGTTTTCTTAAAAAAGAACCGGTTAACCGACCCAAAAACCGGTTTCTCGAATATTCGAAAATGTAAAATATTCGAAACCGGTGTGGTTTAAAAAAAAAAAAATCGGTTATCGGTTTTGGACACTACTCTTGTGGTTTTTTGTGTCTTTAAAAAAACTTAGCAGTTTTACTCTTTCTAAAATTCGTTTTAAATCTATTAATAGTGTCCCATCGAACAGTTCGATCAGAGAATGCATTTTGTCGGTATTCGGAAATTTAAATGATTATAGACAAATTGGGCAAATGGAAAAATGTTTATTGGGCTGATTAGATGCTATTTTGAGTGTAAAATTTAAAGAAAAGTCCGTAGTTAAGCAATATATTCACAGTTCGGCTTCCGAAAGTTTGGCCAAATCTAAAATTTTTTATATAAATAGAACATTTGTGGTCTTCAAAGTTTAGTAACGTCATGATGCTTGTTAGGAAAAGACCCTAACCACGTGCTTGATTACTAAGAAGACAATAATGGAGCAAAATTGATGATTAATAGGTTTTTTGTTAAAGTTCTGCCTATTATGGAGGCTCTAGCTTTTCTAAAACTTCGGGTTCTGATGAGATCTTTAGCCGGATCGAAATGCTTAGTATCAACCTAGCTAATATGTTTGATTTGCTTTATTTTTGTAAATATACGGAGGTTGAAAGCTCGTTATAAATTGAAAAAAAAAAACGTGTTTCCAATGTTTCCAATTGCCTCTAGATACCAAATTATCGACCAAATATAGTTTTTTGGCCTAACTGTTCGGTCTGGCACTATCTATCAAAAAACGTTAGAACCCAAAGAATTTCATTTGCTCTTACGTGCGTATGATTTATATCTTCCATATAATAATTTTATGTAACTCATTCGTACTAAAACCGCTAATCTACGAGTCTATCATTAGGGAGTTATAACGTTTTAGACCAAAAAATATTAAATTTGTCATTAGAGAAGTTTAATTATTTCGATAGAAAATATATTCACTCAAAAAATATTTCGTGTGAAAAATTTCATAATATTAAAACAAAATATTGTAGATGAAACAAACTTTAAAAAAAATTACAAATATATAAAATTAGGTTGAAGTCTCTATTCCGAAAAAATGTTAATTTTAGTCAAAGGACTCACAGAATAAAGACAGAATACGCTCAAATGACATCATATTAACTCACAAATGTAGAAACAAATCTTAAAAACTTTTAATATAAAATATCTTTAAACGCAATATTTTATTTTCGCAATATATAAAAAGCTTTATAATTGTCACAACTTCTAAAGTAAAAAAAATTATTTTGTTATTATTCTTAAAAAATCCGTAACTATTTCATACACCAATCTTGCTCAGAGAAATAAACTTGAAAAAATAGCACAAAAAGCTAATAAAAACTAGTTAAAAATTAAGTTGCTGAAAAATATGCTTGGGAAGAATATCAGAGACATAAATGTAAAATTTACAAAATTTTTTGCAATTGAAAATAGCAGTTGAATGCAAATAGCAGTATATTCTGTTAAAACCAATTGAAATATTTGCCAAAAAAAACTGTAGGCTGCTGATTTCAGAAGGGCCGATTTTTATTAGCATCAAATAAAAATCTAAAATAAAACTTTGAAAGTTTTTAATTTTTTTGAGATTTGTGTCTACTAATGTTTAGCAATTTTTTTTGCTGATTATCAAATTAATTTGCAACTTTCAATTAACAAAAATTTAGCTCAAATATAAAAATAATTTTTTAGATTCAACAGATTTATTAATATTTATCATAAAATCTACTAGTTTATACAAAGTCTTATCGAACCATTGAAGGTAACCGATTCGATAGGGGTTTCGGTTAGGGTAAACGCTATTTTCGCTTCTTTCGGTAACAGCATTTTAGGGGTAACAATATTTCAGTTATTTCGGTAGCGATTTTTTTAACGTTAACGGTATTTTACTTATTTGGGTATCGGTATTTTAGCGGTAACTATTTTCGTTTATTTCGGTAACGTTATTTTTGGGATAACGGGTTTTCACTTATTTTGTTAACGGTATTTTAATGTTAACGTTATTTAAGTTATTCAGGTAATGTCAATGCACATCTATTATTTTAGCCCATCATGCCCGAATTTCAATGACTTGCTGGTTTATGATCAAGCTTTGGGAAAATATAGTATACCTTTTTACAGCGATTATTTTTTCTGATTTTGTCGGATTATTTCGACAACGGTATTTTACGGATAACGTTATTTCAATTATTTCTGTAACAGTATTTTAGTGATAACGATAGTCAGTTGAAATTGTTGTGAAATGATAACGGTATTGTAGCGGTATTGCTTACCATTCCTCTTTTGAAATTTTTTTAGTACTTTCAGAGAAAAAATTAAATTTTCTTCTATTATTGTAGCAACCCAGTAAAAAATGTGCGTGTTTTTAGAAGCAGGATAAAACAAATGCGCTGAAGTAAGTGCTTACTATTATGTTGTTCGTATAAAAATATACAAAAAATTTTGTTAAGCTTACTGTTTTCCCTTACAATGATGCAGGTTGTAAGCAGCTTACGTTAATCCCTTACGAGGATGCAGGTTGTAATGCAGAAAGTTTCATGTCGTAGATTATAAACGATCTTAACCAGTTTTCCCGAGTGCTTTCCGATTGTGTTTGGTGTTTTCGAATATGTTAAAAAAAATAATTAGTCGTTTCAGTGTTCCTGAAGAGCTATCACGAGGTGCGGTAAAAAAAATTATTATATTATGTCTAAAATTAATGTCTGTAGAATTTTATCTAAAATAAATTATATATTATTTATATTATTACTTTTAATCGTAATAATGTAGACATGAAATATGATTTGACTGAAAGCCATGAAATCACAGCTTTTTGTAAGCGCTAAAACCCGCGCTTATTTTGCCCAAAAGTAATGCTTCCAAGTGGGAATTCGCCATATAAAAATCATGGCATATGTAAGCAGGTTTGTAAGGGATTCTATTTGGCTTACTCCCTTACAAACCTGCTTGCTGGTAAGCAGCGTTTTTTACTGGGAACGCTTAAATTCTTAAGATTTAATTTTTTTTATTATTCTATAAAAAAATATTTCATAAACTAAAACCTTTCTTCTACATAATTGATTAAAAACATGCAAAACTACCTAACCGCAATGATTGAACAACAATTAAGTAATTTTCGACATGCTACACACATTGAAAATATATTCGAACAACACCCAGAATTTTGTTTAAATCTCAACATCTCAAAACCTGAGGGAATCCATCAAATGGGTCATTATATTAACACACGCAAAAGTAATTTTGCACACGTAAGGAAATGAAACCCTTGTAAGTACATGTAACAGGATACTTAACCCCTGCCTATACCGACTTATCTGTCATAAGTGGGTGTTGTTTAACAATTATTTTATGTTCTAGATGATAGTTAACAAATGATTTTTTCTTTTCAATATTTTTGTGGTTATGATTAAATTGTCAAAATTGTAATTTTGTGTTGAAATTGTAGCATGAACACGCGTCTTGTCAAAAAAAAAAAACCTTTGACACTGGTTGTTATAGCATCAAAACCACAAATATAGGTATATTTTCATTAATGCTCAATGATTTGACCTATGTGCGAATATGTAATATCAATCAGGGCTGGCAACCGTTTCATTCGGTTATTGGCATTGGGTAACAGTATTTTGAGAATATTTCGTTAGGGTGTCTTAAGGTTTAAGTACTTTAAGTTACATCGTTATGTTATTTTAATGTTTATTTTAGGGTTAATGTTATTTTACGTTATTTCGTGAGGATATTTTAGGATTAACGTTATTTTACGTAATTTTTTAGTATATTTTAGAGATAGCAGCAAATTCTGGCACACCTACATTAAAAAAACGCATTCCAAAATAGCAGTAAAAACAGTGAAAATGCATTTTTGGAAAGAATGTATTACAGATCGTAAACGTAGACAATCGCAGCTTTTAGAAGTATTTTTAATTTTTGAAGTAATATTTGTAGGTCATCAAAGTTCAATAGTTTTCACTTTTTTTAAGTTTTTCGAAAATTATAAATGTGAATAAAATCGCGAGTTTTTAAAATTTTAAAAATCTAAAAAACGGGAAAGTCTATATTGCTCCATAGTCTTCCTGTTCACAATATGCAGAAATTCGGATGGCATGAGGTCAAAAGTGCAAATTTTTGAATGTTCTTTCATGGAATGAACGATATGTATGTTTGTATGTATTTATGATTAACAAAATGGACCCTTTTTTCGGTAATTTTTAAGTAGTGATGTTTTTGAGAGAAAAAAAAATTATGTATTACGTTAGGATATTTTAAGGTTATCGGTATCATAGAATTATTGCGTTAGGGTATTTTTAGGTTAACTTGAAATATCAAGTTATTTCGTTAAGTATTTTAGGGTTATCGGTATTTTAAATTATTTCGTTAGTGTTATTTTAATTTTAAAAATAGTTATCGTTATGTTAGGGTTAGTGTTTACCAACCATGATATCAATACATATTTAAAACTATAATTGCTTTTTATATACCAATCTCTGGGTTTTTGGTGTTCGTTTTTTATTTTTTTTATTTAACAAGGATTTGTTATACATATCCTTTTTTATTCTTTAGAATAAATAACACAAAAGCCACAAGCTTAACTAATCTCTTCAAGGGTGGTGTTAGTAAATGTGTCAATCATGTTTTAGTTGTTTGGGATTTAACAAAATGAACATTTTGATCTTGTTTCTCAAAACTTAAGTATGCAGATTTCCTTTCAGATTTGACATAATTGCTAGATAAGCGTTTATAAATTTGGGTGTTGGTTGGTTTCTTTTTTTTTTTATCTTTTTCATGAGAACAATTATTAATATGTGTAGAAAGATTATTAAACTGATTTGACATGTCAATGTTGCAATTGATATGGTATTTAGTTGTTAACAATAATTATTTGTTGGTGTTGTAAATTAAACAAAACTAAAATTTGTTTGGAGTTAGTTAATGTCAAATTCTTTAAGTAAGATTTTATTCTTCCTTTTTTAATCTTTTTGAAAAAATTGTCATTTTCTTTGTAATGTAAGAAGAAGCTCAGGTTTGATTCTTACAGTCGGCAGGTTGTTGGAAAAGTTATCATATAGAGACAATCTGATAATTATAAGACACAAATAATAATACAATTTAAAATAATTTAATGATGACGGTTTTCCATTAAAAAAAAAGCAGATACGAGTCTAGTCCGAGTTGAAAATTAATAGTGTTTATAATTTTTAAAGAAAAACGTTTATTCTTCTTCTTAACCTCAACCTTTCTAAAAAAAAAATTTTATCAAACAAGTATCTCAGGATCCTAACCTTCTGTTAAAAGTATTCGCCATATTTTCTACATTTTAAAAGACAAAATTTTCTTTTCCACAATTTATGGCCGTAATTTCAAGCAATATATACCTACTGGTGCTTAGATACCTACCGTGTACACGAACAAAATCGGGTAGGTATCTAAGCACCGGTAGGTATCTATTGCTTGAAATTACGGGCATTAAGAAAGTTTCTTGAAAACTTATAATGTTTTAATACCATTTATTTTGTTTGTGGTCCACCTTAATTCCACCCTGATAGTGTTGCTAAAATTTTTAACATTTATTTAATTTTCATTTATCTTTTTTTTTTGAAAATGCTTATAAAACACCCCCTACTGTTTTGACAGCTAAACTGCAATTTTGTGTTGACACATGTACATAGAAATCAGACACACACGCCTTTCCAGCTACTCGCCTGACATACCAAGTCTATTCATACGTTTTATCTGCAAAGTAGTGCGTTTTTTGAAAAGCGTGTTAAAAAACCTCACGGGCATTTTTAACGCCATTTATATACAAAAAAAACTAAAAGCTACTTTGGCCTAGCTATTGAATTATAACCATAAACTACTAAAGACTGCTTTGCTGCTGCTGTGGCACTTATGTATGTTATTTCAAAAGTGTCACGTGACTCCAAATAAAAATAGCATGTTATCAGTTTTTGAGAAATCATAATTGACAATTGAAAACGTCACATGATGTAAAGAAAGAAATTTCACTTTAATACTATAATTAGATTTAGAAATAAAAAGACTTGTGAACACGTTTCCAAGGACTATAGTGGTCATAGCTGTGTAAATAATATTTGCTAGCAAAAAATAATATGTACAAATTTAAATGCTTTAATTTAAGAACAAATAAGTAATTTTTAATGCCTTTTGCTAGCTATTTTGCATGTAAATTTGTTTTATAAAACTCTTTAATTCAACAACTTGTTTTCAATTTCAGTCATATAATATTTTTTATTTAAAAAAACATTTAGTTTCTATTTGTATTATTTATTTTAATAAAATAAACTTAAAATTTAATAACATAAATGAAATTTAATTAACATAAATACATTTTAAATTTGACCAATGTATTTAAAGCCACGTTTACACTTATTTAAGCTCTTTAATCTATTACAAAAGTTTTTTAATTCTCTTTCACGTTTTGCGAAAAAAACAAATATTTTGCAATCAGATTCAGGCTCGCCATTTTAGCATCCAAATTTATTTTTTACTTATGAAATATGGATACACTCGAAAAAATAAATAGTCTGTAAAGTCAGCAACATTTTTGCCGTATAATCCAATGTCGGCTAGTCGATAATTTTCCTGCTCAAGTCCTTTAAATGTTTCCTTTATCCGCCGATTATTTTACCAGGGTTTTTGTATAAAATGTTTTAAAAAACAAAACGAAATGTCAAAAAATTTAATGTTTCCTATAGAAAAACCCTGTCGATTCTATTACAAAAAAGTGGTGTCATAGGCTTTACCAGAGTTTTTCTATAAAATGTTTCAAAACACAAAACGGAATGTCAAAGAATTTAAAGTTTCTGATAGAAAAACCCTGGTAAATCTATTACAAAAAGCAGGTGTCATATAGGCTTTAGCATACCAATAGTCTAGAACTAAGATAAACATATTAGCAATAAAAGAAATACGTCGGCAGGGTAGGAACGTCTGCTGTAAATAATTGTAGTTGTTTGAGTTGTAAAACAATAATTTGTAGAAGAAATTTAATTTTTGACGACAATAATAGTTAATTAAAAAAAAACAACTACATCAAATACTGTATTATGATTTTGCATTCATTTCATTCAGTAGTTTTTTTTATTTAAAAAAATAAAATAAATAAATGCTTGTTTATTTTTAACTACATATGTATGTGCTTCATTTTTACTACAATTGTGATTCATTTTTTGAACACTTAAAAACAAATGACAATGTTAGTTGAATTTACTGAAATGTAAGTCGTCCTTTTATCAAGTGAAATTTCGTTTGTTTTCAACTACATTTGCAGTAGTCTTACCTACATATTTATGTATTTATCTTAACTCATATTTTAAAAAATTTCAAGGCGGAAGGTTGTTTTACGATTACTTCAAAATGGCCTTTTAAAGATCTGAAATTGTTATATTTTTTTGTTATATTTTTATTATTCATTAAATTTTATAAAATTCTTCTTAATTTAATAATTTTTGCTTGTTTGTTTGAATTACTTTTTTTGTGGCGTTCTTTTTTCTAAACGTCAAACGAAAATGACAACTGAGTTTGACGTTATATTTTAGCAATAAGTGTTAACAAATATTGCTAAATACTTATTGCAAAACATATATTTCCAGCAATAAAGATGTACGCAATTGAGTTTTCCACACTAGAGATAACATCATTTTGACATTTGCTGCAATTTATTTATACAAATTTATCTCTCGTATAGACTGTGGGATAGCAAACTAATTAAAAAAACATCTGTCATATGACGTAAATAGGATAGTAGAAATAAACTCGACACGTCTTCCCCACTACTAGGGAAAGGTATTTGTTCACTAATTTTGGCCGTTGACGATCGATTATTATTTAAACAAGCAAAAAATCTTTTTAACGACACTCATGACGACGAATCCCTGGTAAAGTTGCAGCTCTCAAACAGGCAGGCTTTAAACATGAATATGTCAAAATAAGTTTGAGTCGTAATCGACTTAAGTCCTAAAGTCGTAAATCGGCTTAAGTCCTAAACTGTAGTCCTAAATAATATATGCTTTTTATACCATATTTCTAAATTGTGAAGGTATATAAAACATTTGAAGACCAGATTTGTAATCTGCAGATAAAAATCTGAATCCCTTTGACAACCAATATATGTCCCAAAATGTATCAGTGTCCAGAAGGAAATGTAATCAATTATCTTTAACTATCTCAATATTTTTTTAAACTTGAATGATTGGGCCATGTCCTACCAAAGGTTTGATCACCTACGTCCTATAGCGTTCGAGAAAATGGTTAAGCTTTTTATTCTATTACAAAAGTACTTTGTTTTATTCTTTTTCACTCCTTTCGCCAAAACAATATTTTTTTTAATTAGCTGACACACCCTGTGTGAATTAGTCAAATTCTCTTACTCTCCTTTATGTGACAGTCCTCATTAAGTTATCAAAGTGGAATGAAATTGTCGACATCTTAGAAAATTGTTATCTCGTGAAAATCTATTTTAAAAAGTGGTTTATTAACAAAACTTTATAAATTATATAATGAAAAAAGTGCATTTTAATAACTTTGTAAAAAAGTGTAAATGATATTAATAAATTACTTAGAAAAAAGTCAAATAAAAAAAAGCCGACACTAAAGCCGGCATTCACTGAAAGTATTTTTTTTTTATATAAAACTAAGTAAATGTTTTAAAATTGTAATAAAGTGATATGTTTACATGTTTGTAATAATATTTTAATAAACAAATTAAATAGATTTTGTAAATTTACGCAAAATTGACTCTGTTTAGAAAAGATGGGGCAGATTTAGCAGCGCTGCCGACAGCGCTGTTTTTCATTTTTTTCTTTCTTTTTGTGTGTGTACGCAAATGCATTGCATTGTTGTTGGTGGAATAGTTAAAAGCAAATAGGCACGTGATTTTATATTTTATTGTGAATTTTAAACTTGCATTTATTATTTAACATTTTCATAATCTTTTTCTGTTTCTTCTATTTTTAGGTAAGTGTCTTGTGCGTAAATGACGTACTATTTTTTATTTACTGTAAGTATTGAACAAAATCTAATTACAGTGAACTCTCAAAAACGTGAACTAATTTTTGCACTTAGAATAAATTCTATTCCGAGTACTTTAGAACCAATCATTATGTTGATTATTTAACAAAAAAAATAAAATATGAAAAGATTTTGAATAATTTTCTCCTGAAAAATTCCTAAATTCAAACATAAATTTTTACCAAAATTTTAAAATATTCAGTAACTGCCTATAGAAAACTATTAACTAAAAATTTTTATTATTTGAAAACTTTCTGATTCTGGGACTTTTTTAAATTGACAAAATTCAGAATCTAAGACAATTTTTGCATACCCAAATTATTGATACGTTTTTGATATTTAATAGTTCTTAATCTCTAATAAATTTACTATAAAAATAACTGCTAATTCTATTTAAATTATATTCTATACATTTTAAAACAATTTTGATATAAAAAATTCTTAAAGTCGGAGATACAGGAATAGAGTTAAAGAGTTTTTCTGTTCACGTTAGAAAAGGCGTTTACTAAAGGTTCCACCATCTAACGTTTTTTTTAGTGCTTATTTCGTGAATGGTAACATTTAGCTCATGTCTGATTTGACAGATAATTAATTTTATCCTTCCGCTGAACGAATATGAAGGCTTTCTTTGTATTGATATTAAATAAATAAATAAATAAAACCGAATATAGTTGTGTATACGCTTGAACAAAGCTGGGAAATATTGCGACATTACTTTGAAAATCATGGTCACTGTTTGGGGCGGATTTTGGTCCAGAGGCATAATTGGGCCATTTTTCTTCGAAAATGAGCAAGGAGTGGCCGTTACAGTCAATGGCGATCGTTATCGGGCCATGTTGAACAAATTTTTGTTCACAAAAATTGACGAGGAAATACAGCTGCACACAATCGATAATGTGCTTGAAAATTGGACCGATCGTGTAGGCTACTGCATGGCCAGCCGAGGAAGCCATTTGAATGAAATTATTTTCCATTATTAACCGGAAGGATTGTACTTTCAAATAAAAAAAGGAATTTGAGAAAATATTCAGTAGTTTTTTTTTATAGCATTTTCAAAAAAAAAAAAGTTATTTGGCGGACCCTTTATAAGAACGTGGTGAAATTATTATTCCGGGATTCCCCAAATTACTGAAATATTTAAGAAAAAGAAACATTTTTTATAAAAAAAGTGTTCACGTTTTAGAACTATTGAACTTTGTTCACGTTTTGGAATAGTTAATGTAAATCAAGTGTTCATGTTTCTGGGACGTTCATGTTACTGGATGTTCACGTTTCTGCGAGTCCACTGTATTTAAATTGCACCAAATCAATGGTCATTAACCCGAAACACACTAGAATTTTTTGTTGTTGAATTTTTTGAAAAAAGTACATTTTACATATGCTTTAGTAATGAACAAAGTATAAAAAAAACTGCAATCCCTGTTTTGATCCTGCCTACAGCACCCCGTTTCTGTATCTAATGCAAAAAGCTTTCGCATCGAAAAAATCATGATAAGTCTGCTTTCTGCAGGATTAGTTAAGAGATCATAATGTTGACTACACGTATTGAAAACGTATTATAAACGTTTAAAAATGAAAAACTAAATGAAGTTTTTATGTGAGACTTACAGGTTAAATCGGAATTTATTTTGATTTGTTATAGTGATAAAAAGGTGATTTTAATAGAAAAAATTAACTTATCAGTAAAAAAATTTTTCACAGAATGCAGGACCTCTAAGTAGTAAATAGTTCTTCTTACAAATGTTCTTTCTTGGCTAATTTGGACCTAGTTCGTTACGTTATTAAAACAATATAAATATGTGGAATAAAAATTATGGTTTTTAGGAAAACTAGGAAACTAGGAAACTATAAGTCACCCAAAACTTTGCCCAATGCACATATTTTGAAAACAAAATTTATAATTTTTGAGAATACGTTCAAAAAGAGCAAACATTTTGGACAAAAATTTTAAAAATCGGGTGTCAAATTAAAATTTGTAAAAATTTGTATTTTCAAATGAATAAAGGTACGTTCACATTAATCAAATATTTGAACAAAATATTTGTTTACATATTTGCTTCCAATTGTGTCAAATAAAAAATTATTTTATTTTATGTTCAAACTATGATCAAATATTTGATGGTTTCTGTTTGTTCAAACAGCTCTCAAATAGTGTCAAATAAAAAATTTGACACTATTTGATCACTCGGGATCTCTCTCGGACCTAGCCTTTTTATGTTATAAGGGCATATTAATACTCCAATGGAGCAAACATTTTGTCCATTTTGGTCTATCTCGCTTAGTTTTGGAGATACTGGACATTTTAAAATATCGTCATTTTGTAAAATGGCTTGTATCTCGAAAACTAAGCATGATATCGCAAAATGGACAAAATTTTTGCGAACCTTAACAAGCACGACCATACCGACAACACAAATGTGTGCAGTGTTCCGATTCCAATCATTCCCCGTTTCATTCCATACCGTTCCATTTTGGACCAATGTCTATCTCGCTTAGTTTTGGAGATACTGGACATTTTAAAATATCGCCATTTTGTAAAATGGCTTGTATCTCGAAAACTAAGCATGATATCGCAAAATGGACAAAATTTTTGCAAACCTTAACAAGCACGACCATACCGACAACACAAATGTGTACAGTGTTCCGATTCCAATCATTCCCCGTTTCATTACATATCGTTCCATTTTGGACAAATGTTCCATTCTGTAATCGGAATGATTAAATTTTTATTTTCACGTACGACAACACAATTGTTTACAGTGCTCCGATTCCAATCGTTCCCCGTTTCTTTATTTTTAAGTGAAAAAAACAGCAATTTGTCGAAGAAATTTAATTTTTGACGACAATTATAGTTCATTAAAAAAAAAACAACTACATCAAATACTGTATTATGATTTTGCATTCATTTCATTCAGTAGTTTTTTTTTATTTAAAAAAATAAAATAAATAAATGCTTGTTTAATTTTTACTACATATGTATGTGATTCATTTTTACTACAATTGTGATTCATTTTTTAAACACTTAAAAACAAATGACAATGTTAGTTGAATTTACTGAAATGTAAGTCGTCCTTTTATCAAGTGAAATTTCATTTGTTTTCTACATTTGCAGTGGTCTTTACCTACATAGTATTCTAAATGTATTTATGTTAACTCATATTTTAAAAAAATTCAAGGCGGCAGGTTGTTTTACGATTCAAAATGGCCTTTTAAAGATCAGAAAGTGTTATATTTTTATTATTCATTTAATTTTAAAAAATTCTTCTTAATTTAATAATTTTTGCTTGTTTGTTTGAATTATTTTTTTTTGTGGCGTTCGTATTTCTAAACGTCAAACGAAAATGACAACTGAGTTTGACGTTATATTTTAGCAATAAGTGTTAACGAATATTGCTAAATACTTATTGCAAAACATATATTGCCAGCAATAAAGATGTACGCCATTGAGTTTTCCACACTAGAGATAACATAATTTTGACATTTGCTGCAATTTATTTATACAAATTTATCTCTCGTATAGACTGTGGGATAGCAAACTAATTAAAAAAACATCTGTCATATGACGTAAATAGGATAGTAGAAATAAACTCGACACGTCTTCCCCACTACTAGGGAAAGGTATTTGTTCACTAATTTTGGCCGTTGACGATCGATTATTATTTAAACAAGCAAAAAATCTTTTTAACGACACTCATGACGACGAATCCCTGGTAAAGTTGCAGCTGTCAAACAGGCAGGCTTTAAACATGAATATGTCAAAATAAGTTTGAGTCGTAATCGACTTAAGTCCTAAAGTCGTAAATCGGCTTAAGTCCTAAACTGTAGTCCTAAATAATATATGCTTTTTATACCATATTTCTAAATTGTGAAGGTATATAAAACATTTGAAGACCAGATTTGTAATCTGCAGATAAAAATCTGAATCCCTTTGACAACCAATATATGTCCCAAAATGTATCAGTGTCCAGAAGGAAATGTAATCAATTATCTTTAACTATCTCAATATTTTTTTAAACTTGAATGATTGGGCCATGTCCTACCAAAGGTTTGATCACCTACGTCCTATAGCGTTCGAGAAAATGGTTAAGCTTTTTATTCTATTACAAAAGTACTTTGTTTTATTCTTTTTCACTCCTTTCGCCAAAACAATATTTTTTTTAATTAGCTGACACACCCTGTGTGAATTAGTCAAATTCTCTTACTCTCCTTTATGTGACAGTCCTCATTAAGTTATCAAAGTGGAATGAAATTGTCGACATCTTAGAAAATTGTTATCTCGTGAAAATTTATTTTAAAAAGTGGTTTATTAACAAAACTTTATAAATTATATAATGAAAAAAGTGTATTTTAATAACTTTGTAAAAAAGTGTAAATGATATTAATAAATTACTTAGAAAAAAGTCAAATAAAAAAAGCCGACACTAAAGCCGGCATTCACTGAAAGTATTTTTTTTTTATATAAAACTAAGTAAATGTTTTAAAAATGTAATAAAGTGATATGTTTACATGTTTGTAATAATATTTTAATAAACAAATTAAATAGATTTTGTAAATTTACGCAAAATTGACTGTTTAGCTGCTAAAATGGGGCAGATTTAGCAGCGCTGCCGACAGCGCTGTTTTTCATTTTTTTCTTTCTTTTTGTGTGTGTACGCAAATGCATTGCATTGTTGTTGGTGGAATAGTTAAAAGCAAATAGGCACGTGATTTTATATTTTATTGTGAATTTTAAACTTGCATTTATTATTTAACATTTTCATAATCTTTTTCTGTTTCTTCTATTTTTAGGTAAGTGTCTTGTGCGTAAATGACGTACTATTTTTTATTTACTGTAAGTATTGAACAAAATCTAATTACAGTGAACTCTCAAAAACGTGAACTAATTTTTGCACTTAGAATAAATTCTATTCCGAGTACTTTAGAACCAATCATTATGTTGATTATTTAACAAAAAAAATAAAATATGAAAAGATTTTGAATAATTTTCTCCTGAAAAATTCCTAAATTCAAACATAAATTTTTAGACAAAATTTTAAAATATTCAGACACTGCCTATAGAAAACTATTAACTAAAAATTTTTATTATTTGAAAACTTTCTGCGCTCTATATAGAGCACCGCTCTGTATACAGGCCCGCGCTGTATACAGCCCAGCGCTATATACAGCCCAGCGCTATATACAGCCCAGCGCTATATACAGCCCAGCGCTATATACAGCCCAGCGCTATATACAGCCCAGCGCTATATACAGCCCAGCGCTATATACAGCCCGCTCTATATACAGCCCCGCGCTGTATACAGCCCACCGCTATATACAGCCCAGCGCTTTATACAGCCCGCGCTATATACAGCCCCGCTCTGTATACAGCCCCGCTCTGTATACAGCCCCGCGCTATATACAGCCCAGCGCTATATACAGCCCCGCGCTATATACAGCCCGCTCTGTATACACCCCCGCGCTATATACAGCCCCGCGCTGTATACAGCCCAGCGCTATATACAGTTCAGCGCTATATACAGCCCAGTGCTATATACAGCCCCGCGCTGTATACAGCCCAGCGCTATATACAGCCCGCTCTGTATACAGTCCCGCGCTATATACAGCCCCGCGCTATATACAGCCCAGCGCTATATACAGCCCCGCGCTATATACAGCCCAGCGCTATATATAGCCCGATCTGTATACAGCCACGCGCTATATACAGCCCAGCGCTATATACAGCCCAGCGCTATATACAGCACCGCGCTGTATACAGCCCCGCCCAGCGCTATATACAGCCCCGCGCTATATACAGCCCCGCGCTATATACAGCCCGGTGCTATATAAAGCCCCGCGCTATATACAGCCCAGCACTGTATACAGCCCAGCGCTATATACAGCGCCCACTCTGTATATAGCGCCTGCTCTGTATACAGCCAAGCGCTGTATACAGCCCAGCGCTATATACAGCCCAGCGCTATATACAGCCCAGCCCTATATACAGCCCCGCTCTGTATACAGCCCAGCCCTATATACAGCCCCGCTCTGTATACAGCCCCGCGCTGTATACAGCCCAGCGCTATATACAGCCCCGCGCTATATACAGCCCCGCTCTATATACAGCCCAGCGCTATATACAGCCCAGCGCTATATACAGCCCGCTCTGTATACAGCCTCGCTCTATAAGTACAGCCCCGCTCTATATACAGCCCCGCGCTATATATATACAGCCCAGCGCTATATACAGCCCCGCGCTATATACAGCCCAGCGCTATATACAGCCCCGCGCTGTATACAGCCCAGCGCTATATACAGCACCGCGCTGTATACAGCCCGCGCTGTATACAGCCCGCGCGCTGTATACAGCCCCTCGCTGTATACAGCCCCCGCTCTATACAGCCCAGCGCTATATACAGCCCAGCGCTATATACAGCCCGCTCTGTATACAGCCTCGCTCTATATACAGCCCCGCTCTATATACAAGCCCCGCGCTATATAGATACAGCCCAGCGCTATATACAGCCCAGCGCTATATACAGCCCAGCGCTATATACAGCCCCACGGTATATACAGCCCCCAGCCGTATATACAGCCCCCAGCCGTATATACAGCCCCCAGCCGTAATACAGCCCGCCAGCCGTATGTACAGCACCCCAGCCGTATATACAGCCCCCAGCCGTATATACAAGCCCCCAGCCGTATATACAGCCCCCAGCCGTATATACAGCCGTTTATACATCCCCAAGCCGTATATACAGACCCCCAGCCGTATATACAGCCCCCCCAGTCGTATTACAGCTCCCCAGCCGTATATACAAGCAGTATATACAGCCCCCCAGCCGTATGTATATAACGCAGTAAAATACAGCCCCCCAGCCGTATATACAGAGCCGTATGTACAGCCCCACGCGTATATAGCGCCACATATACAGCCCCAGCCCGTATATATCAGCCTCTCCAGTAGTATTACAACAAGCCCCCCAGCCGTAATATACAGCAGTATATCAGCCCCAGCCGTATATACAGCCCCCAGCCGTATATACACCCCCAGCCGTATATCCAGCAGTATATACAGCCCACCCCAGCCGTATTACAGCAAGCTATATACACCCCCAGCAGTATATACATCCCCCAGCA
>CM037853.1:240883539-240933539 GCA_021234595.1 Delia radicum
GGACTCTGGTGGATATTTCATTATAGACCTTTTTTAAGGAAAAATTGGGTGCCATTGTGCAGCCATGAGTAATCATCTAATACTACGTTCATACTCAACGCCAAAATACGAGTTTTGTATTTCATTTTTAATTTTCGACTTTCACATTCCATACAAACTTGAAATCGAAAATTTGAAAAACGAGTTTCGTGCTCAATATGAGAATAACTTTTTTATTTTTTTTACTAACGAGTAAACTCTTTGGTCCTTGACGCAGCTGGGTTTTGAAATTATTGATTTTCATTAAAACGGTTAACTCAAAAATTAAAAAACACCAAACATAATCATTATTTTTTAAAAAATTAGGCAAACATTTAAAAATGTGTTTACGCCAATGACTTGATTTTTTAGACCTCTGCAAAACAAAAAAAAGATCAAAAATAGGTCCATCCCTTAAGTCTGCACAGCGGCAATCGATTTTCAATATGTTGTTTTGAGAAAATGGCATAAAATGATTAGAAAATGGTTAATAACGATCAATGAGTTTGTAACTTTTGTATTTCTGTAACTTTTGTATTTCTTCGAAATTTTCATCAACATTTTGAAAATGAGAATTAAAAAACAATAAATAAAAAATCTAAAGAGGGTATGCCCCTTAATGCACAAAGAAGTCAAAAAGTGTTCTTTATATTTTAAACTGTACTAAATTTTTGTATAAAACATATGTATATTAAAAAACTCGGAAACTTTATATTACTCATACGATTAGGTTTTGGCATTTAAAAATACGTTTTTTCTACAATCAAAAAAAAAAATATTAGTTGAAAATTTTGTTAAACGTCTATTAAAAATATTTGAGTTTTCAGCAAAATATTTAATTAAACGATTTTACTAAAAAACTAATTTTGAACTAATGTTCAACTAGTTTCTGTAGCTACCAAAATTGTTCTGATAAACACATCCACAGCACGGAGAACAAATAAAAATTAATAAATTCTTATGTTTCTTCTCGAGTCTGCAAAAATTACATGTGTGAAGATATCAAACTATTTTTTTGGCAACTAAAAGTAACGTTTTTATTTTAAGTGCGTTTATGTCTATTTTATAGATGTTTTTTAAATAATATTTGTAAATCAAATATGAAAAATATTTGATTTAACTATGCTTTTTCTCTCTGTGTAGATATTCTGTTTAACATAATTTTTTTCTTTAGTTTAATACTACATTTATACAAAAGGGTGTTTTTTATACAGGAATAGAACTTTAAGTTGGCAACATTTATTTAACTGGCAGCCATTTTGTCAGCTGTCAATTGATTTATGTTTAGTTTGGTTTGGCATTTCAACATGAATCGACTGACGCCTGAACAACGCTTCCAAATTGTGCAAATTTATCGCGCACTACGTCGATTTTACGGTCAACATAATCGTCCACCAGAGCAATTAATTCGATTAACTATGGAACGTTTACTCTAAATGATAAATGGATGCATATTGCATATGCAGAGACGTCGAACAGTGCAGATTATCTTTCGATTAAAGTAAATTTCATGTCAATTTAAAATATTCATCTTTGTTTTATTTCATTTCAAAGTTCTATACCTCTATAAAAACACCCGTTATAATCAAAATCTTTGTTTTATTTCATTTCAAAGTTCTATACCTCTATAAAAACACCCTTTATAATCAAAAACTAGTAGTTTTTAAAAACTACTTGTATTTAAAAATAAAAGTTTTCAAAAACTACTAGTTTTTGGTTGTAGTATAAATGAGATATAAAACAAATATATTACATATTTTGGTTTTTTTTTTAATTTATCATATTTTAAAATCTAGAGTAAAATAACTGTTAACTATGAAATAAATCAAATTTTACTGCATAAAAATTGAAAACTCTACGTCAAGGTTGTCAACTTCTTGGACATGCTTTAAAACGAAACTAACCACCAATTATTTTAGTATGTATGTAGATGGCGCTCTATGGAGCAATGATACAAGATATTTAAACAAACGAGCCCCCTGAAATAATAAACAAATAGTTATTATATTTACACTCATACACTTAGTTATATACATGAAAACGTATGTAATTTAAACATACATTTATAGTAGGGTATTCAACCGGTTAACCGTTACACGATTAATCGATGAATTTTAATCAAACAATTATTCGAGTAAATTAAAATGGACAATTTCGAGTTAATTGAGTAAATCAAAATAATGTCTATTTCTGTTTATATATTTTGCTTTATATTTTTTTTATAAAATGTATTATTGCAATAAAATATATAAGCAATGTGTCCGTTATTGTTTTAATTTACATAATTTATTTATTTGTTTAGTTTTGACGATATAGTAATACTGAATTAATAAAACAAATATTTTTCTTTGGTCATTTTGGAGAAATTCCGTTCCGCACAGAGACCAATGCCTAAAGTATCACATTTTTAGCCATTTAAAACTATTTTTTATATATACTTTAATTATTACAGACATTATTATAATCGAATGAAAGGTGAGTTTATGAAGAAGAATTTAAAAAAAAAAATTAAATTGTTTGAGTTCCTCGAGTAATTTAAAAAATGTACTCGATTAATCAAGGAAATGCAAAACCTCAAAATCGAGTTTCTCGTTACCCGAATAATTTGAATGCCCTAATTTATAGTGAAAAATTGACTAATAATGTAGTTTAGTAACCCAGCAAATATTTTAACCAACTTTTTTTATGGATATTTTTAAATTCAGAATTTGATCATATTTAAAGGTATTCATCAAAATAGAGTTAACTTAAGGCTTGCATTTATTTTTAGAAAACTAATTGAATGTTAACTGGGATAGCAGAATAATAAGCATACATATAATACATAAGTTCGCCTCAACTTAAATTTGTGCATACTGTACCCCCTAAACATTTCGTCTAATTTATTGCATAACGATTTATAGTTCATTTCCTTATAATAAAATTAATTAAATTTTCTTTTCAAAAGGACACTTTAAGCACGAAACTGAACTTGAGGCGGTCTAATATATCAAGATTTAAACAGTAGTTGTAACCACAAGCCAACATATGAGTTTCGTTTAATAAACTAAAACATCAAGTAAATCATGCTATTTGTATGTTACTTCTTATTGGAAAACGGGGGGGATACTCAAGAAAAAAGGTTTGTTAATTTCGAAAAATTGCATGCAGCAAAGTAGTTATTGTTGTAAAGAAATCTTATATGATTTAATTGAAAGGAAACTTGTTTGGGGGAGCCCGTTAAAGACCTTATTTTGAAGACTCTAATGTGTTTTAGTATTCTTTTAAAATGTGACAATCGAAAAATCCTCTTAATGTTTATAATTTTGAATTGCACTTAAAATTTAACCTCTCTGCTGCGTAAGACGTAAAACTCTTGTCTGTTGCGTAAGACGTATTTATACGTCCACTCTGCATGTGTTTTTAAATTTATTTAAACTACGCAGTTAAGCAGTTAACTAATTTGATAAAATTTAAAAAATTTGTTAAAATTTAAAAAATTTGTTAAAATTTAAAAAATTTGTTAAAATTTAAAAAATTTGTTAAAATTTAAAAATTTGTTAAAATTTAAAAAATTTGTTAAAATTTAAAAAATTTGTTAAAATTTAAAAAATTTGTTAAAATTTAAAAAATTTGTTAAAATTTAAAAAATTTGTTAAAATTTAAAAAATTTGTTAAAATTTAAAAAATTTGTTAAAATTTAAAAAATTTGTTAAAATTTAACAAATTTGTTGAAATTTAACTAATTTTTTCCATGAGTTTACTATGCATTCGTTCATACATATATCCTAAAGCGTTAATTAACAATTCATTAATACTTTTAAATTCTTTTTTTTTTACAAATGACCGAATTTTTGATGTTATTTGAATGCAATTGCTTTGACTTACAAGGAAGGAATCCCTAAATCATCTACCGACTGTGATAAAATTGTACACGTGATAGTTGAGACAAAAGTACCGAAAATGTACTTGCTAAGTAACTACGGTAATTTTATTTGTACACGGCGTTTCGGAAGCCGAGAAAAAAATGTTGTTCAACCTCCTAGTTTTTTCTTAACCCAAAATTCTATATGACATATCAAAAGTATTGGGCAATCATTTTATAACCACACCACATGGGATACCTTCTTTGTTAAATAATTTTTGGTTTCTAACTAGCATAAATTACAAAAACATTATTTTTATTTTTATTGTTACCAGCTTTATGAATTGTATTGAAAAGTGTCATTTTCATTAGACTTAACGACGTCAGCACTTGCCAAATTGTCATTCATACACACCGAGTGGTCATTTTAGCATTCAAAACAATTTTGCAGCTGGTTTATTTCTTCAGGCTAGACCATATATGGTTTTTAGAATAATTTGTTCTTTAAAATTAAACTAATTACAAAAACACAGCAGGTATTTTATTAGTATTTTATTAAATTTTTAATAATTTATTTATTTTAATAAACATTTTTAATTTGGATGTATGCAGCGCCTATCTATGTGTTTGTAATTTATTGTAAAACATTTAAATGCAATTGCACTTGATTTTTCACAGCCTAGAAAATTTTTATTACATATTCATGAATCCATCATCATATTTGAAACCATAAATGCTTTAATGCCTTGACGCAATTGCTTAGCGTTATGAATTTTAGTTTGTTCATACAATAATGCTTCCCCAAATACAACATGTTAGAACAATATAGCCGTCATAGCCGACTAAGTAGTATACTACTTAATTTTAGAGTATATTAAAAAAAAAAATACAATGCACATGATGCGTTTAGGCTAAAAAGTGAAGCTAGTAACAAGTGGATTAACTGTTTAATTTTAGGGA
The DNA here is from genome assembly GCA_021234595.1 of Delia radicum. Taxonomy (NCBI): domain Eukaryota; kingdom Metazoa; phylum Arthropoda; class Insecta; order Diptera; family Anthomyiidae; genus Delia; species Delia radicum. The sequence continues at coordinate 240,888,362 of CM037853.1, forward strand.
AAAAATACACATGTAGTTAATACACTTTTTACTAGATTTACTTTTCAACGAATGCTTTTAATAAGTTTCTATGGAATTTGGATAAAATACAATTCAAAAAGTTTTCGCAAAATTTTTAAACTCTTTTATCTATTTGCATTTAAATTTGAAAAAATTTAGCCACGTCGCTTAGGACTTTAAATTAATATAAAAAAATGGAAATTTTAATTCACGCAATTTTAATTTTAAGACCATTTATAAATTCATTCAAATAATAGACTTACAGGTAAAGTTACTTTGGATTTGATTGAAACTTGAGTTTATCGCAATCGATTTATAACTAATTCCAATAACTTCAAATCTCGTATGTAGAATGAAATTTTGTTATTTATTGTAATTTTAATTTTTCCCTGTGGTATAATATCAGCATCTCAAATACATAAATAGGGACAAACCAAAGCTTGACCCTATTTAGAGCCTTATTTTGTGAAAGACCAGGTATTGAAAACCTTGCTTGTATTACAAGCATTTGGACAAACTTTACATATTCAGTACTACTACACTCAGGGAACTTCTACTTTAAAAATGTGTATTTGTTTGGGTTGTAGTACAGTTATTTTTAATGTAAATGTCAGTAATTTGTAGAAAAAATAAAATTTTTTACTAACCTTGTAGTTCATTAAAACAAAACAAACCACAACAAATGACTGTTTTATGATTTTACATTCACTTTTACAGTAGGTTTTTGTTATTAAAAAAAATATATATTTGTTTATTTTCTACTAACATGTGGTTAATTTTTACTACAATTGTGCTTCAGTTAAAAAACAAATGACAATGATACTTGAATTTACTTAAATGTAAGACGTTATTTCTTTAAGTGAAATTTCATTTGTTTTAAACTACATTTGCAGTGGTCTTTAAATACATAGTATTCCAAGTGTACGTAAGGTAGGGTACAATATTGCAGAGTATGAATAGTGTAACGAATCAGTATTAGAATGATTATTATATTATTTTCATTTGCTTACTTAATTTTGCCGTGGAAATCTATATACTGAAAATAAATATAAGTACTCGTAAGATTTTTGGAAAATTTTAATTTCGTTCTTCTCGATATGTTTAATAATAATTTAGGAAAAACAGGTTTTATTGTCAGGATATGGAGAAATTCACTCCAATGATCGATCATATTTAATACTTTTCTTATGAGTCATAAAAGCACGCTCAGAAGCAGCAGAAATTTTCAAGAGGAAACAACATCTTTTTGATAAGACCCCAAACAAAATTTAGGTTCTTTTATGAGTTTTTGTACAGCCAAAGTATTGTAGGGCCGCATTATGAAAAAAAAATTTAAACAATGAAAGCTTCTCTAAATGCCGGAAATTATAAATAAAAACTCAATTTATAAACAAAAAACTTGTGCAACTTCGGAAGAATGCTAAGAATGGTATCCAATCATATATTTTGCAGGTAGAAAGATTTTTTCCTATTTCAGGAGTTTAATTTTTATAATACTAAAAAAATTAGTTAGATATCATCGTTACACTGTGCATTTTTCACATTAATTATAAAAAAAAATCCCAGAATTTTTTTTAAATATACTTTTTTGCAACTCGTTTATTTTATGTTATTGCAATTGTTACTTTAAATGCAGAAAAAAAGCTCTATGGAAAAATGTATTTGAAAATTGCATATTTTTTCAACGTTAAAAAACATTAGTCTCCCCTTAGTATGTGTGTTGACAGCATTTTTGTTGCACTTTGATGCCATTTATAGTATGCAATTTTTGTTAGAGCTGTTGCTAGTTCTATTCAAAGTTAAGGCCCTAATAGTTAAACAAATGTTGGGGGATTTTCATGTATGGCTTTTAAATTTTGTATACAATATACGAATCATTTGTATTTTTTGTATTTTTTGCGGTAGCGAATCTTTTTTTTTCTTAATGTGTTTATGTTGTGTTTTAGGCAGATTTTTGGCTCTGAGCCAATAGGCCCCCTGGGTATTATGCACACAAATGTATGAAGAGTATAAAATATACTATAGTAGTAAGTAATTGTTGATTGTCAGTGCTTAATATAACATTTGAGTGCGTATGATGGGTATTAAAATTTGAGAATTATTACTGGACTTTTGTAAAGTTGGAAAATTTTAAATAAATACACTTTTTATAAAAAAATCTGTGTAAAAATCAAGGAAAAGGTTTTGGGGAGGGAAATTAGAATGATTTTTTACATTTTTGCATTAAAATTTTTTATTATGGTGATGGGAAAATTTGACTCAAAATGGAATCTAATCAGCCCAGTAAATATTTCAACATTCGCCAAATTTGTCCATAATGCTTTAAAATGCCGAATACCGACCAAATGCATTTTCTGGCCCAACTGTTCGGTCGGACACTAATGACTATACCCTACTCTTTATGTGGAAAGGGATAGCGACTAATAGTACTACCTTTCAAAAAAGTCATTAACCACAGTAATACCTTACGATCCAAGTTTGTATAAGGCGATAACTAAAAATAAAGACGTTGTTAATTATACGTAGAAACTATTCAACTACTTTAATATTAATAAGTTAAATCCTTTTACACCTCCTCATCAAAAAAGTGAGTTTTATTTCTTAAGAATTCTCATTTTCAATCTTCGACATGTTGTCTTTCGCTAATCCCAACCATTTATGAATAATTAATAAATTGACTTTAAAAGAGCCGAACCAACAAAACCAATAAAACTTTTAGTTTGATATTCATACTTTATAAAACTGTAGATAGAAATCTGCCATAAAAACAAAAATATCCCTTTTTAAATAGCAGAAAACTTTAAAAACACAAAGAAATCAAAAATTCGTAAACTAAGAAAGAGAACCTACAATCAAACCTACAAGTTATCGTAAAACATTATATATCGTTTCGAAAAGACGTACATAAATATATTGTATGAAGTACAGTTAATCAGACCTTTGAACGCACACTTCATGTTTTTAAAATTATAGAATAAAATATATAATCCATTTGAAGGATCATATTTTAAAAATGATGTACAATGAAGCCCTAAGCAGGAAATTACTCTGCTCGCCTAAAGTAATGCTTTTGGTACAGACTTGACTGTACAAAAACACATGTAAATGAAAAGAAATTCATTTAAATTGACATTGAAAAGAGCAAACATTGTAATATAAACATCCTTTCTTTATTCAAAACTTAACCTTTTGGAAAATTAACCTTTAGGAAAATGGCTCAAAATTAAGAAAATTGTAGTTGTATCACTTTAATTTTGGTAAAATATGTAAGTATAACTAGAAATTCCATTAAGTAGATTAAAAAATATTTAAAAAAATTAACAAACGACAAGTTTTTCAATAATGAAAGCTTTATATTTCGGAAATTGGATTCGCCATCTCTTTAAAAAAATTTGTATGTTGACAAAATTTGTATACCTATGTAATCCAAAAACTTAAATTTATTTAGAAGTCAACAATGCTGAGTCATATCGTTCTTCCGAGACAAAATGCTTTATTTTGGATAAATTTCTACCTAATTTAAAATTTTTTCTTGTTTTAATAAATGTGCAAGTTTTAGTCATCGATTTATTTATTGAAGTACTTAGTGTGGATACATTTTGTGTGTGTCCAAAAAAGATAATTTTTGAGATCATTTCGGCATTCTTAACACATGCTTGAACATTTCCACATAAATATTGTACACAAATTAAGTTAATTTTCTGCGGAATTCATAATACTAACCAATTTATATTTAATTTGAAAAATAATGGTGTTGCCAAAATTTTGCGTGTAACTGTATTTATAAAGTCGGCATAAAATCCCTTGTGAAAAAAAACACAACAATCATACAAAGAGATTTTGAAAGGTGATAAAGCATGGTTAAGCTTTTTTTGTATTATTTGTATTTGCCCCCACTGTGGTTTTTCTTTATACAGATCTGTCCCATACAATATTGATTATATATTAATGTGTGCTAAAATGTTTGTTTGCAACGGCCTGTAGAATACTGTAGTCATTTAAGTCAGTCAAGTCAGCCAGTGGTCAGTCAGTCACTACTACATAATTGCTTTAAGTTCTTTATTTAATGAATTCACTTCACTCTGTTCTTTCGTCCGTCCTTCTGTCCGTAAGTGTTGTGTGTTGATTTTTTAGTTTAAACAAAACTTATTAAAACTTAAGGAGCCATGATTTTATAGTCTGTCTTTTTATCTTTCGTTAGGTAGTTGCAAATTTTGTTTTATGACCAAATTTGTTTTTTTTTCTGCTTAACTAGCAATATAAAACTTATGAAAGCTTGTTACCAAATATGTTAAAATACTTAAAAAAATTTGTTAATTAATTAACACAAAGTAGGTCAAAATTGACTAATTTGGTTAAAGAAATGATTTAAATTTTTATATTTTTGGTATTTGTAAAATATTTTTTTAATGTTTTTTTAGCACTTAATCCTAGAATTAAAGAATTTAGAATAGGAAATAGGGATGGACTCCTATAAACTAACCTAAAAATATATATATCAGTGATATGGGAGTTTGTAAATATTTGTTGTAGGTGTTGCAGTTGGTGTTAAAGATTCAGTACTATAGAATTACTTACTCTTACAACGGGAGTCTGGTGGTGGGTTCATTCCGATCTTAATGAAATTTTTATATGCGCTAAAGAAAAAAAATGAAGGGACATGTATTTTTTGTTTAGCTGTCCAATCTCATGTTTAGGGATTAAAAAGAGGGGCCAAAAATGACCATATTTTCAAATCGTTTTAGAGAACTTTAGACAAATGAAGGACCAAATGGAAGAGCTGTTGAAGATGCATAAACTGGTATACATGTCGTTTTGTTAAAGAATTATAGTTTGATTAAGCTAAAAAAATATGTATATTAATTATGTATTTCGACTTTCGTAATTGTTCGTCTTTTAGGCGATTTTATCCGAAAATCTTTTTAACCTATACACTGAGAGAATTATCCCCACTTCAGTAATGTATTTCTTCGAAGTTTTAATGAAAATAGCCACTGGAACTTGTTCATTGAAACTTTTCATAGAATCTATGAAACAGGTTTCATTAATGTCAATGTTAATGAAATGTTTGTAGAATTAATGAAAGACTTCATAAAATTAATCAATTATTCCGACAATGAAGCGTTTATAGAATTAATGAAACAGTTTCATTCAATTTTTTAATATTAAGAAGTTTCCTTGAATTAATAAAACTCTTCATGAAAGTCTTGAAAAATGCATTGGAACAGTTATCTTTCAGTAACGTCGTTCTCAGTGAACCTGATTTTAATATCACAGTTCTTTTAAACAGTGACCGCGATCTCAGGTGTTTTAATATAAAAAAGTAAGCAATTTGAAAGAACGCTGCGATGTTCTAACATATTAAACAATGTTTGTGACCGGCAACATAAACCTGATATTAAGAGACATTTATATTTTGTGCGAGTGTGAAAACAAGTAAATTTTACCACAAATTTTATGTATTACGAAGTATATACAATTATGTATTCAAGAACTCATGGCGCTAAAATATAAAAAAGAGCATTATTTCGACCACTACTGCTACAAGTGGTTTTTCAGTCACCGTGATTAAATCACCAGTATTAAAAAAATCGCTCATCTCTAAAATAATTTTTTTTATGAATTTTTTTTTAAACAATTTGATTGAAATACGAAATTAGTTAAAAGCTACATTGAAACAATAAAGTACTTTATAAAATATGTTGAACACTTAAAAATAAAGTTCGAAATGTATCGAAAAAAAAAAGTTCGAAATGTAAAGTTATTGAAATTATGAAATTTTTGTGAAAAAAAATTACGTTTTTGAAATAATTTAACAGTTCTAAAGAAAATTAACGTTAAATTTATGAAGAGATAATTTATGAAATCGAATGATTTTTTTTTATGAAACTATGTAATTTTTCGAAAAAAATTTTATGAAAAACTTCTTAATATTAATAAATTTTTTTGAATATATTGAAATTCTTTATTAAATGTACGAAAAAAATTCTATGAAATTGTTTCATTAATGTCATGAAGAATAATTCTCTCAGTGTATTTTAATTACATGGCAACCTTAACACACTACATAGGTAATATTGGTATCAAATTTGTTTTTCTCGAGTTCATCAAAATTTCGTTCAAAAAAAATTAAGTTTTATTAGTTTCAGACATGTTTGCATACAAAAATGTTTTAAATTTGGCCCCACCTTTAAACACTTAAACGTGAGATTGGGCCGCTAAAACAAAAATACATGTACCATATTTCTTTTTTTTTCTTTATCACATATCCAAATTTCATAAAGATCGGAGAGAACATATAGGGTGACTTCCCTTGATAAAGTTTTCTTCACAATGGACATGAAAAATTTCTTAACTTTATGAAAAAGTGTCATAGTTTCAATGAAATTGTTTTTAATGAAACTGCATCAATTTAATGAAAAGTTGAAATGGACGAGTTCCAGTGACATTTCATAGATGCAATGCACAAATTCATTGATATCATGCAGAGAATTCTCTCAGTGTATTAAAAAAACAGATTTAACTATTTATACGTTAAATCAAATCTTACCTATAATAACTACAGTTAAATAATATTGTATAAACAACAATATGAATTGTACTGTAATACATACTACATATTAATCTAACATCGTCCATCTTAATCACAGACTAGGCAGCCAAACAGTAGGCCAATATAAATACCCATAATTTTTGGTTACTAACAAATACAAACGATCTTATAATAAACAATTTCCTGGTTATGTGCATATTGTATATATTTTATACTATATATCCTCACCTCAAATACAAAAGGCCGTAACTTCACTTTTTATTTTTTTCAAGAGAGTTAAAAAACATTATAAATAAAAAATTTCCAAATTTTAGAAATCGCTTAAGAAAAAAAGAGAGATTTGATTCTGAGAAAACAATTCATGGACAAATAGTAGTTTTTAAGTAATGTTAGTTACGGCTTTTTGTACAAAATGCCTCTGAAATCAACACAAAAATATATGAAAGTAATTAAGCAATTGGTAAGATAAAAAACTACTTTTCGGCAGTAATTAAAAAGGTTTTGTAACTTAAGAATATTAACTTATGTATTTTTAAAACAAAGTGCGTTTTAACTGTAAAAATAAATTAAATTGGTTAAACAAGAAACATAAATCCGCGGGTAAAAATTATAATATGGATTCTAATATAATTATATCTAGTGTTCGAGCGAACTCACTTTTTTGCCCGAAGAATTCTGCATGATATCAATAAATGTTAGCATTAGATCTATAAAATATCACTGAAACTCGTCCATTTTTCATCAAATTAATGAAGTTTTTAATAAAATTTTATAAAAAATGTCATCTAACTTATTAAAGTTAATGAAAAAATTTCTTTAAAACTATAAAGCTTTTTCATGTAGTTTAAGAAGTTTTTCATTTACATTGTGAATAAAACTTAATTAGTTCAGTAAAAAAATTTCATTAAAACTCGACCAAGGAATTTTCTCTGTGTAGCCGAACTTCGGCCAAATGTTTTATTTTACTTTTTAATTTGAATAAAACGTGAATTTCGGTTGATTTTGACAACGAAATTTGTTTAAGCAGATTTTTTTGCTAAATAATAATAAAATAAGAACAGAAAAAATAAAACTGTTAACTTTACAAAATTTTAGTTATATTCGAGTTGAATTTTAGTTAATTGCAATTTACTCTGCTAAAATTAGCTAAAACTTTTACTAAATATTTGTAGACTAAAAACAGCAAAGAAAAAATGTAATATCAATAACATTTTCGCTATATTTACCTTATAATTTAGTAGATTGCAAATAACAATATTTTTTCCTAAAGTCAACAAAAATTTTTGCTAAAATATTTTAAGATTGTTGATTTCAGAAGGGCAGCTTTTTATTCGCAAGAAAAAATAAAATAAAAATTTCACATTTTTTTTATGATTTTTTTTCCTAATAATATTTAGCAATCTTTTTGCTGATTTTAGCAGATTAATTTGTTCCTTTCAATGAACTAAAATTTAGCTCACACATAACTAAAAATTCGTAGATGTTATAGATTTTTTTTTGCTATTCTTAACTTACTAATATTTAGTAACTTAATTTTTAACTAATTTTTATTAGTTTTATTGAACATTTTTACTATTTTTTTCTATTAGTGTATGACTTAATTATATATATTTGATTAGCATGTAACTATTTTTACCCGGGTCATTAAGTAAAAGGCAAAACTGCACTACGACTTTTTGGTTAAAGAATATATTACAATAGCAGTTAAGGCCTTTTCGGTATGGTTGGACGTCAACGTGCAAAATTTTGTGGAAGGTGTATTTTGGTTAACTATTTACATCGTAATCAATCAAAAAGTCACATTTGAATTTTTTTTGGTTAGCTACGGCCTTTTGGATTTTAGATCACGATATGTATATAAGAGAGGAGTATGTAAAACTATAAAAACAAATGGAAACACAAAAATTGATCTTGATAATATTGATAACAAAGAAAATAAAAAGGATTTCTTTGGAAAAATTTTATGCATAAACGACCGACTACATATGACTAATATAAAAATAAGTTTTTATTTAACATTTTAATAATACCCCTAGGTTCCAAGCCATTAACTTTTTTTTTTTTGCCAGGGTAGTTAATGACTGACAATGAGCATATTATAAAATTAACCATTATTAAGAAGTCATATAATTTTAACACTTTTTCAGGCCATATATTGCCATTTTTCCATAATATTTAATATGATTAACGTTTTTTTTTCACATTTTGCATTAAAAGTGATGTTATTATTTTTGCTTCTTTTGAATTATTAACAATATCATTAAAAAATTGTTAAAATAAAACGAATATCATCATCATCATCATGTCAGTTTATTATATTGCATTATATTGTAGTTTTAAGTAGTAGGATGGCAATTAATTGCTATCTTTAGCTTGCAACAATAAACAGCAAGAGCCACCAGAACTGCAAACGCCATAATCCGTTACGCATCAAATGTTTTTACATTAATACGCTTTTTAGATTTTAAAAGTGTTGTTAAAATAAAATTATAAAAAAAAAATATTTTTTTTTTGTGTTCTGTGTCTCTTGTTTTTTAATATGCCAGTATTATGGTTAGTAATTATTTTATTTTTAAGCCTGTTTTGTAAATTTAAAACCACAAAGAGTAGAAACATCATCAGTTTTCAAAGTGGACTATGGAATGTTTTAGGTAAGTATCTACTCTTTGTAAGTGTGTAAGTATAATCAAATGTATAGTTTTGTATTAATTTATCAATTGCTTAAATCAGGCAGATGTTTAAAGGTGTTTATTATAAAATAAAATAGGGCAAGGAATTTCACAATATGCAGCTAAAATTAAAATTATGCACTAAAACATAAGAAATATGCTTCTAAAAAATTACACGCTTAAAACAAAATCAAAAATGTATATCAATTATGCAGTTATTTTTTCAATAGAAACAAAACCTTACGCTTTTCTTCGGTTCAGCAAGATTACAAGAAATAAATTATATATTTGTTTGTTTTAAATGAAAAAATATGTTGTGAAATTTATAAATTTTTTATTTATTCTTTTTTAGCAAACTACAAAAAAAAATTAATTATATGCACAAATAATTAAAAAAATTACAAAAAATGCATTAAATCCTAAAATATGCAAAAGCATGAATTTTAGTCAAAATATGCATAAATATGCAACTAATAATCGATGACAGTTTCTCCTAAATTTGATGATTCGCATAAATATTTAGTCCATACCAGTTTTGAACTATTGAGAAAAAAAATGCATTACTTGTCCAAATAATATAGTTAAAAATGTGTCTGCAATTTAACTGTTTTTGCCGCATATGCTGCGCCAGTCAAAAAAAAAAAAAAACTTAATAGCTAACTTACGCAAAATTTATATTTATGTAAAAAAATAATGATCATCAAATGTTTTTCATAGTATAAAATCTTGTCATTTTGGTTTTCGAAATAATCAAGCTCGAGGTCTTAATTGTTTTTAAAGCATTTTATTTATATAAAAATTCGTTAATTAAGCCAATATTTCGAATAGCTTCGCTATTCATCTTCTGGGCGGATATTGAATGTTTACACACAAAACACTAAACTAAACTTAAGCTATGCTTGTTTACTCCTCGTCTGTATTAATATCCACCAGAAGATGAATAGCGAAGCTATTCGAAATATTGGCTTAATTAAGGAATTTTTATATAAATAAAATACTTTAAAAATAATTAAGACCTCGAGCTTGATTATTTCGAAAACCAACATTCTAAGAAAAAGGTCGAATAAAATCCAAAATTTAACTATAAAATCTTGCCTTTCATTTGAGCTGTTACATTTTAGTTTTAGACTGTTTGTTCAAAAGTTATGGTAAATTTTGTAAAATATGTTAAGTTGATTTTTTATATAAATTTTTAATAAAATTCTGTAGATTTACTAAATCTATGACTAAAAAGTTGTTTATTTGAAAATATTTTATTTGTATAAAAATATATTAAAACATACTCCAAAAGAACATTTGTTTTTATACATTTGGAAAATTTCGTCAAAATAAGCGATTTATTTTATCAAAAAAAAAAAATAAAATACCAGGAATAAATTAATGTTTTGTAAATTTATAATTAATTTTAGAGTTCTTTTAAATAAAACATTATAAATAATTAATATTATTTAAGGTTTACTTAGAGTATCACTTAAATGATTTGATTATTTTAAAATTCTGCTAAAAAGTTAATTTCTACTCAGGGTTGCTTTGTTACAAAAAATTTCATGATTGTTAAAGTTCCAAATTGATGACTAATAAAAAACTGAATATTCTACATGGTAGAATTTGGTGTAAAACCAGAATAAAATGGAAAAAAATTATTCGACACAAGAATTTAGAAAATATGTTAATAGAAATTTTTATTATTATTTTAAAACTTTGAATTTTCATCCCCTTTCCAAAATGTTTTTTCAAAAAATCATCTTTATGACAAGTTTAGTTTTGTTTAGAACCACACGCAGAGAAAAGAGCATCTTATTATGATAGTTTAAGAGCATCATGTTGTGATTGCAATGCGTAACAATCATAATATATGATCGCGACAATCATATTATTATTCTAAATAACAACAAAAGCGTTGGTAATCATAATATCATCAGACAGAATTATTTATATGATAATTAGGATCATAATATAATTGTTTTGTGTCCACAATCATGTCCAATCATATATTTCTCTGCGTGCAGTAGACAGTTAAACCTTACATTCTGTCTCTCAGGAATCAGTTCTAGAACCTCCTCCAACAGAATTTATTGTGGAATAGATTCAGAGGTACCGGTTTCAAATGTTGCTAGGGAAAGTACTAAGCATAATAATATAAACCTTCGCTGGTTGCCTCGGAATAAAAAAACACATGTTGATAAAACGTACAGATACGTCTTACGCATCAGAAAGGTTAATTAATAAACAAAGTGTACATAATTGAAAGTGTATACACAATCCTAATTTTAATATATTTCTAAACCTAAGACAATAAAATTTGTAGTGCGTATGACATATTAAAAATAAATTATATTTGACCGCATGCCAAGTTAGAATGATAAAAAAAGAAACCATACATACTATCAGCAAAATCTATCAATCCAATTCTTATGTCAATCCAATTCTTATATGTATTAATGTTATAAAATTTTTTTTGTAAATATTTAAATAAATTTTTGGAATATTTTTCTATTGTTTAATCGCTTAAAACAATAAAAACAAATTTCCAGACCAAAAATAAAATTGGGTAAAATCATCACAAGCCATTTAATGAAAAACTAAAAATGAAAACTACCCCCTCTTAGAAAATGTGACACAATAATTTTCAATAAAAATATTATTGTTTTTAATATTTCTGTTGTTTGTATATTAGTAGTGTCAGACCGATTAATCGGCTTCGGCCGAAAAAAGACAACCGGCCAATAATAAGCAATGGGCCAAATTAATACCGATTACCGACTATTACCGAAAAACAAACCGAAATAACGCAAACAACAACAATTTGCACACAATGTTCAGTGTAGTGGAGCGCTTTTTGTCTGTTCTGTTTTTGGTCAGCTGAGGTAAAGTATTGCTTGAAATTGACCAGTTCCTGTACTTAAACGCAGTAACCCAAAATCGTATCTGTATTCAAAATTGTGTGTAAATTGTTGTTTTTGGTACAATCGGCTTAGGCCAATTATTTTGATGTTCGGCATCGGTCGGACCTTATATAGTATTGTACAATTTTATATGATGGAGCACAAATATTGCGAAACTTTTCTATATGTTTGAATTTCATACGTCCATATTTATTTACTTGTTCTTGGCTGTCTAAAGAGTGAGTGAAAAAAGTGTGTCAAAGCGTTTATTATTTATTAATATAGTGTTTATTTAATTTTTTTTCTTCAAATTTTTTTTTTCCATTCTTCAAGACTTGTCATATTGTATAATTTTTTTGTCTGTTCAAAATCGTACAATACTTTTGTGTATATTTTATCATCTGTATTTTTCTTTTTAACCCATTTTATACTGCCGTTGCTTTAAAGCGACACCTACTTTTAAGGTCCGATAATTTTGTATAGGAGGGAGATAGAATTACGCAGTCAGAAGCATGTAAAAACATGAGGTCTTTATTTTGCAAATAGTTAAAAATAAAATTAAAACTATTCTTCCAGGGCTGCCATATAATTAATTAAAACTACTATTTTTGACATAGCACGTTTTTGAAACATTTTTAACTTATAGAAATCAGACCGGTGATATAAAATTACTTCATTTTCTTTTTTAATATTACATATCTATTTTCCTTCAACAAACAAAAAATTGATTAGTGAGTTCGAAAAATTGTGTAAAAACAGCAATTTTCTTAAAAAATTCTCAAAAATCAGGAAATTCCAATAGATCAAATTGTGTAATATGGTTTGATAGATATTTGCTTTAACAAAAATAAAAATTATAATACCAGAGTAATAGCATAAATAGAATACCAGAGTGCGCAATAAGTGTACAAAAACTTCAGAAGAAGCATATAGTCAAAAAAAAAAAATCATTCGAGATAGATGAATGGTATACAATGGGTTAATTTTTATGTTTAAAATGTATGATGTGTCATGTAAAACGAGTGCCTCGACACTTGTCTTTGATTTAAATTTATTTATAAAACAATAAAATATCAAGACAAATATTATTAAACAACACAATATTAATGGCATTTTATGAAAATGCTCTAAATTATTATTTTTCTGTTTGTTTATTGTTTTATAATAAAAAAAAACAACATAATTTCATAATAATGAAAAATTAAGCGAAGAAAAGAAAATATTACGATATTAAAATGGTTTTATGATATGACATGTATTATGACAAAAAAAAATCATAAAATATGATAGTTTTTCTTTGGATAAAGCTACTCGTAATAATACCCCTAACAACATTTCAAGGACTTTTGTGCAGAATCAAATTTAGCTAGTTCAAATTGTAACCGTTAAAAGGTTAATTTTAAGACATGTTAAAATCCTTCGATACATTAAATTTTATTGACAATGCTAAATTTATTCTGTAGTCCATATTTCTATTGAACCACGCTATACACACAAAAAAAAAAATCATGCTATTTATGAATATTTTATGAAAAATTTGCCAATGTACTAATTTAGGAACTTTTTCATAACATTTATGAACAGTTCATAAAAAATACTGGGAATGTTTGTGTCTAGTAAGGTTCTTAAAATATATGTAGAAAAACTTAATATTTATGAAAAAGTACTTAAAAAATTTGCCAATGTACAAAATCATATTATTTTAGAAAACTTGCATAAATTGAATTATGAATTTTATTTTTTTGTGTGTATATATTTAAATCTATGTTTTTCTTTTAAAATCAAAAGAGAATTGAATGCAAATTATACACATTTCCAAAACTCCAGTAAAAAATCAAAATATAATTAAATTTATGTTGTTGGTGCTTTTACAAACACATAAACTGCATTACAATGTTAACTTCAATTACACGTTATTTTAAAAGAAACGTAAGAACAATTTTTACAACTGCACAAACCAATAATATGGACTGACGATAATAAAAATTAATCATGAGCACACTTAATTTGACACTTGGTCGTAAAGAAATCGACTGCTAATAACAACAACGTAAAAAAATTACAAACAAAAAATCAACCAAACTCTGACAGACTTACAAATGTAACACAAATATAAAAAAAAATGTAAAAATATTGGAAAAACTCTAACAACTAATCACTAAATAGCTTAAAGGCAATAACTAATCATCACAACAGCCACCTGCTTTACGCAATTATTACTATGTTGTTGTATGTTTAGCTTCAGAATTGTAAAGTCTCAAGACAGCCTAGTTTTTTTTTTTTTTAGAGAAACTTAAAAATAACTTAAAAAAATGATCACAAACTTCAATAACATGACACATACATACAAAGGAATAACCAGAGTTGCCACTTTTCGATTTAAAAAAAGGAAATTCTATCAATTTTCAAATCTATTATAATCAAAAAAATTAAGTTTTCTAGCTAAATTTTTTGGTACAAAGAACTTTTTGTAGAACAACTTGTTTTTTTTTCTAAACCTGTTCCCTCAGTAGAACCAATTATTGCAGAACCAGTTCTGCATGGAACTATTTCTACACTCATAGGAATAAACCTGTAAAAAAGCAGAAAAAGCTACAAAAAATTAGTTAAAAATTATGTTGCATAAAAAACTGCTAAAATTTGCAGATTTTTTCCTAAATATTAATAAAATAAGAACAGCAAAAATAAAACTGTTAACTTTACGAAATTTTAGTTATAGGCGAGTTCAATTTTGGTTAATTAAAAATAGCAATTTAATCTGCTAAAATTAGCAAATACTTTTACTAAATACTTGTAGACAAAAAACAGCAAACAATAACTGTAATATCAACAAAATTATGGTTATGTTCACCTTAAATTTAGTAGAATGCAATTAACAGAATATTTTTTGAGTTGAATTTTGGTTATTTAAAAATAGCAATTTACTCTGCTAAAATTAGCAAAAACTTTTACTACTTGTAGACAAAAAACAGCAAAAAAAAAACAAAACGATACTATCAACAAAATTGTTGCTATGTTCACCTTAAATCTAGTAGAAGAAAATTAACAGATTATTTTGATAAAATCAATAGAAATTTTTGATAAAAAATTGTAGATTGCTGATTTCGAAAGGGCCGTTTAAAAAAAAAATTAAAAAAAACATTAAAAATTTTACATTTGTTTTAAATTTGTTTAAATACTAATATTAAGGAAATTTTTTGTTGATTTTAGCAGATTAATTTGCTACTTCCAATTAACTTAAAAGTTAGTTCCAATATAACTAAATATTTCTTGATTCCACAGATTTACTTTTGCTATTTCTATCTTACTAATATTTAGGAAAAAAAAAATATCTGCTAAGTTTAGAAGTTTTTCCTGCAAGGTAATTTTAGCAAAATTTGTAGTGTAGGACTAGATAGATATTAGTCAGGTGTTGGACTTTGTTCCATGAAATCGGTTATCAGAAGCCTTCATATTTATTAAACACTTTTAGAATATATTAAATATTAACAAAAAACATAAATCCTGGAAAAAATTTCTAGAATTAGTGAGATTTCTTGCAACCCTATATGTTAGTGAATCTTGATATTCTGGAATTTTCTTGCATCTTTTGTGTAGATTATTTAATTCGTTGTTGGTTACAATGGACAGAAAAACCTTTTTTGTTATCTTGTATTTATTTATGTTGTAGTTATTCTTTTTGAGCCTAACTTTGGTAATAAATTATTATATATATATTATATATATTATACTATACATTTGTAGCACCAAACAAAACTAATCACTTATGAGCAACTATGACTTAAAGTTCTATCATAAACTTCTCTACGTAACAACAGTAGCTGTGTTATATTAACTTAAGACAATGATAAGCTTAACCAGTTAACTGCTTAGTTATTAAAAGAACAAATAAAAGGCATTGTTTCTGCAATGTAAATACGATTATATTACTATACTGAGAGAATTATATGCAGGATATTAATGAATTTTTGCATAAAATCTATGAAATTGCACTGGAATTTGTTTATTGAAACTTTTCATTAAGTTAATGCAATTCATAATTCATAAAATTGTTTGAATAATATAATTTTATTTATTAAAATTTCATACATTCAATGAAGAGGTTTCATTAAAAGAATGAAGCTTTTCATAAGTTTTAATTTTTTTTTTTTATTATATTGTGAAGAAAAATTTCTTTGATTTATTAAAAAATTGCATTATTCTTAGTCCATAAGAAAAATGCAAAAAAATGTTTCTTTTATTTTTATTAATTTCAACATAAGTTTATAGTTTGACGGCGCATATAAAACCAGTTGACAGTTAACAGGTTAATAAATTTTAGTTTTGCTAACACCATTAGCAGCAATAGCTTAAAAGATAACATGAAACGTTTCCACTCCATGTAGACTACTAATTGTCTCAGGAGATGAAGCAGAACATAACTAAACTAATCATAATTTAAAATTAAGAGTTTGTCTTGTATCTTTCTTAATTTGTAACAAATTGTTAAGGAAATTAATGAAAAAAAGATAAAATTGAAATCTAAACATTTTTTTTTTTGTTAATTTTGAAAAACACACCCAAATGTTTAGCCTAAGGTTCATTAGAGTTTCATATTTATCTACTTTTTAAGATTTATGTAAATATTGTAAATTGATTTTTTTTTAATACGTTTAAAATCAGATTTCTACGGTTAACAAATAAAGAAGTCTGACTAATGAAATCAATTCCTTTTAAAATTTACAAATTTTAATTAAGAATACAATTTTATATTTATTGCAAACTTTTGTTTAAAAAATTGTTTTAAAGAAAACCAAACGATTGGAAACTATGAACCGCTTTTTTTTTGGTAGTACGGCAAATGACAGCAAATATTTAGCGAAAATATATCAAAGTAAATTTATATAAGGTCAATTTATAATAATAATTATTTTGAAAATTACTTTTTACCGTATCCTTGCTTTTTTGTTTGTTGTTTTACTTCATTGGATATCAATTCATTAAAATCTCTTTAAATATTTATTGTTTTATATTTTAACCTCCGTATTCATAAAAATATTTTACAGCACTTCAAATACATTTTAGTTAAAACACAAATTTTAGCCTTTAAACTATATTAATAAACGAATTTTAGCTTTTACACAATGTTTAAAATGGATATTTTAAGCTAATAACATGTATGTATTAAGAAATCTGAATTTAAACTTATTATGAATACGGGCGTAAGTGTTCCAGACTATTCAGCAATTTAGTACAAGACTCTTTGTATAGTTAAATATTTAAATGCATAATTTCTGCACTGATGCCTCTGCATATTGACAATTATGGCAATACAAGTATTTTGCATTAATAATATCAACAATTCCTGTCTTGTTTGTTGGTTAATGAATCATTTTTAAAATTTTAGAAATTTCATGAAATTATAAACGGAACAAGACTAAAATGATTTCACTTGAATTAAGCACAATGAATGAAAAATAAAAAACGGTTTCCTTTTACACGAAAAAAATTAGGTCAAGTGAGATAAATGTGTTACTGAAACATTTCAACGATTTATGAAACAAAGAAAGATTTTTAAAGAAAACACAAAATTTGAAAACGGTATTTCATTTTACACATGACAACATGTCAATTTAATTAAACGTTAATATCTTGTCTGAAAATGGGAGGTCCAGTAAAATTTTTAATAGTATTATGATGACGATACATTATTAAATTAACACAAAAGAAAGAGAAATTAATGGTAAATGAATTATTAATTATTGTAATGGTACAAACCTAAATTTAAGGTAATAAGTACGGATGTATTAAAAATCACAATTGTTAAGATATGCGTTTAATATTGATTTTTTGAGCGTTTTCACTATAAATGTAGAATTGTTTGCTTTAAAAGTTTTATAAACTTCAAAAAATAGCGTTAATCACTGTCAAAACGACAAACCGCTTAACGGCATGTAAACATTTTATTTTTTATTCAGTAAAAAATTCTCTGATTCCCAGATAACTGAAATTCGGTTATTACATTCAGGAAACTTCTACTTTAAAAATATGTAGTTGTTTGGGTTGTAATACAGTTTCTTTATTTTTAATGTGAATGTCAGTCATTTGTAGAACAAATTTAATTTTTTACTAACCTTGTAGTTCATTTTATTTATTTATTACTAACATATGTGGTTCATTTTTACTACAATATTTAGGTATTTTTTGAACATTAAAAAACAAATGACAATGTTAGTTGAATTTACCGAAATGTAAGTCGTCCTTTCTTTAAGTGAGATTTCATTTGTTTTTAACAACATTTGCAATGGTCTTTACCTACATAATATTCTAAGTGTACGATTCAAATTCGGTTATTACGAATTTCAGTCGGTTGGTAAAACTGACCATTAATTTTTACAACAAATTACGGTTAATTCAACTGAATTTTAGTTGCTAGACCCATAATATTCAGAAATCTAATATAAATATCGTTGTACTAACTGCATTTATTAGTTACAATTAATATACACTTTTCAATTCGGTTGGCACTTTATTTCTCTGTGTGTAGAGTTTTCAAATTCACGACCTATTTCAACTTTCTGGAATTCAGAAATTTTTTGTACATTCATTGGAATTTCCATCATTTTTCATTTACTTAAGCCATCGCCTTTTACATTTCAGTGTGGGGTTGTTTACAACGTCTTCGCCATTCAGTTCTGTCTTCTGCCAGCGATCTGGCTGTTCTTGGGTCAATACCACGCCTTTTCAGTGAGGTATATACCAATTTGTTCTACGTCAATCGTCTTCTACCCCTGGGTCAAGTACTTTCGCATTTTACCTCCAGCGCTTGTCTTGGCAGTCTTTCGTGGAGCATTCGCATAAAGTGTCCGATCCACCTTAGATTTTGCTGTTCTATGATGATGCGTGGAGTGTCTATCTACTTCAAGTTCACGTCTTATATGTTCATTGCGGATTCGGTCTCCTTTTGTTTTGTTTACCGTTCTTCTTAAATGTCTCATCTCAAAAGGTTGAACAGGTTTTTGGCTGAACTCAGGTTGTGCCACAGGAAGAGTGTACAATGCTATTAATAGAAACTAAGTTACAACCATATTCAAATGTGATTTCTGAATATGTTAGATGTTGCAACTTTAATTCAGTTAAATTAACCGAATTTTATTGCGTAAACCCATATTCAGTTGTACCAGCTGATTTCAGTTGTAGTAACCAAATTTTAGTTGCAAAATGGCTACATTTTTTTTCTGTGTTTATTAACCTATGGGAGTGAATCACAGTTTAAGTTTAGCTAACATGATTGTTTCTGTGTTTTTCATTTATTCCCGGGAGTCCCAATAAAAATTCTTGGGAACGAGGAAGTGAAAAATCTACGAAATGTCCATTAATTCCCGGGTAAAAACCCTTTTCGCCACGTTTGAGCTTATTCGACATAGCTTTATTAAAGTGTAATAAAAGATAAATATCTTTTATAATTATATAAATATTTTAAAGAATCTGAAGTATTTTGTTGCACAAAATTCTCTAAATCCCTAGCGAAAATTTTTGGTATATTCCACTTGTTTATTGTGGGTTTATTTTTAATTCTTTTTCCCCCTGTTTATGTAAAACTTGAAAGATTTAGTTTTTATAATCATATTCTTTATCTTGCTGTTAAACACCATGACTCGCAACTTCTTGTTGTTATTTCCCTTAAATTGCCAAGTCGCCGAACAGTCTGTTGCAAAAATTTTAAACAAAAATATCACAGTTTTATAGAAAACGCGCAAAAAAATTGAAAATAAACATACAAATCATTAGTCAGTACGATCGTCTTCAAGAACCCCTTTTTACATGAGAAGTTTTAGTAATAAAACAATACGATTGGTACAAGTATTAATATGATGATAGTTTGTTTTTGTCATACGAGTACCTAGATAATAAAAATAGAATTGAAAAAAAAAAAAAAAAAAAAATATTGAAATAGCAAAATGTTAAGTAAAAAAAATATATATAATTCCATGAAGGTTTATAAATATTTTTTTACACATCAAACTTATCCCTATGCTAACATGGACGAAATATTACTAAAAGTAGTGTCAAGGTCTTAACTAAGTTTTATCAAACGATACATGTGCCCAAAGCAAATATCCAAAAAGTCCATTTTACCTTTCTCAATTAAAATTCCTGTCGATCGAGGTATATGTGTTATACACTTCATGTATGAGCAATATGTGTGTATCTAAATTACTTACCCAAGTAAAAATGTTTATATTTATTCAGATACAATTTTATACACTTAAATGTGTCAATATAAATATATATATATAGTCATATAAACATTTGTTTCATTAAGGCTTTTTCATGAAAGGTTTTTTGAGACACATTCACTGCTGCACTAATTATGACCAAAGACTTTATAGTATTTTTGTTATTCAAAAAAATGTGTTTTGAGTAACATTAAACCTGGCGTTTTATTAAGGAATTTTTTTGTATTAAGCTAAAAATTTTGCATATCAATGCCTATTACATTTAATCGAAGAGGTGTTAGAGCTTTTCCGATATTCAAACCAGTTTGAGTTATATGCGACTTTTCCCGAATAGCATTTTTCATCTACATTTCAAATAATTAAAAAAATATGGCAACTCTGGGTCCACTATGTAGGCTATATGGGTATCAACATTTTTGATTTCTTGAGTACTTTAAAACTGCGTACAAATAAATCTAGCTTTCGTAAACTAAACCCACATTTTCATACAAAAACAAATTTATTTTTAACCCTTCTTTTTAAATCTTAAACGTGAGATTGTGCAGCTAAAAAAATACGTGTCGCTTTTTTTGCTCCTTTACAACATATCCAAAGGTCATCATCTGCGATTTCCGATCGTTATCGTTATTATTGAACACGTAGTCCGATTTTAATATCTCATTTCAAAGCATATTTTGTCTTCTCTGTAATTTGTGAAGCTTTTATATTTATTTATATATTATTTATATAATGTATTTACATATAATTTGATGTTGCGCCAAATCAATTATTTTTTTTTACTTGGGTAGACAGGAATATCTGTTTAAACAAACATTGACAATTTAACAATTTATAGCTGCTAAAACAACTAATGTTGTATTATATCTCTAAATGCACATCTAAAGAATTAAAATGCAATTCTTAATAATAGACACCAATATACATATGAACGTGTATGTTTAGTTTAGACAGATCTATCTTAAAGATCTTGAAATAAGAAACGAATCAAATAACAACAAAAAATTATAAATTGTTTATTTCTGTTAATCTAAGTAATTTATGCAAAATCAAACAAAAAACTATTAAGCTACCAGTTAGTAGAACTGAATTAATATGTTACTAGCATATACGATTTTTACGTACTTGTCTTTCGATATTTAATGTAGTTTTTTTTAACATATTCAAATTACCCCTAATGTTGTAGAAACGTTAATAAAGGCTCATTAACATAGATTATAAATAAATTACAATTTATTATGAAAAGAATAGAAATTAAATAAATTTTATTGATAAACTATTTAATTATAACAATACACCCATACACACAAGCAGATTTATAATCCATGAAACAGTTGTGATCTAAAAATTAGTTTAGTTGGCATGAGAAAAAAACAAGTGCATGCATCGAATTTTGTTTTACCAATTTTTTTCTTTATAAATTTTGAGTCGAAAAACTTTTTTGAATGAAAAAAAAAAAATTGTGTGTTGAAAAAACATTTAGATGAAAAACTATTTTTGAGGTGAAAAAAAGTGAAAAAAAAATTTGAGGTGAAATAAAAATTTAAGGTGAATTTTAAATATTATTCACCTCTTAGCAGCTGGTAGAAAAATATGACGTTATATTTGATACACCAGACGCTACTATGGATTTGTTTTTATATACAGTGTATCGAACATGTATAGGTACCTTCAGATTTGCACTCATAACTTTTGAACCGCTAGACCGATTTTGCTCATTTTCAATACCAAACTTTTCGAGAAAATGTACCGAAATCTGTGTAAAAATTAGCAGTCTGCATTTTCTCGCAGTGATCGCCGTTTCAACAGACAGACGGACATAATCGTTTTAAATTGAATAAGGATCAAGAATATATATTCTTTATGGGGTCCTGTACCTATATTTCGGTTCGTTACAAACGGAATGGCATACTGATATACATATTCCCTCATCATAGTATGTGGAGGGTGTAAAAATATACTCAAATTTGGTGATTGTAATCTGGTAACTTATTTTAATCATCAATAAAACTTTTAATGTTTTTTTTTTTTAATCAGAAAAAATTATTTAAAGCTTTTTAATTATTTTTTTAATGAAAAAAAACTATTTCGATTTATTTGATCACAACTGTGTAGTGGTGGAAATAAATTGTCTATTGTATGGCTATCTAAGACTCTCTGTAAGCAATTGCATTTATTTATTTAAAAATAGATAAGAAAATTTAAAAAATATATCTATTTTCATATTTACAATTCCCACTATTATAATTTAAATTGTCTCTTATACTTTGTCAATCAATAGAAGGGGTTTCTTAACCCTTAAATGTTCATAGTATCTTTAAAGATACAACCATTGAAAAAATCCACTGTTGTTTTGAGTTAAATTAAAATGAAAACTTCACTAGTGTATTAAAAAACCCCAAGCGCTCTTAAAAAAATTTATTTATTTAATTTTTTAATAAATATTTAGAATTTCGGCTTTTATTAATATATTTTTTAAGATAATAAGTCGAAAAAATTTAAATGGGCGAAATTAATTAAAAACTCAAAAATGTTTCCTTTTATATCGAAAATAAGGCAAAAATAATTGTAGAAAGTTTAAATAAAATACACAAGTATTTAGAGGGAAATGAAAGCTTTCAAATGATATACTTTTTGAAGGGCGGAATTCAAAATTTTTAAAGGGCGTAATTCAAAATTTTGTTTTTTCGGCTATAAAAAGGATAAAACAATTTATTTTAAAAATCGTGGTACACATTTTTTGTTTATTTAGCATTTCACACCATAAACACATTTGCATTCAAATCGACGCCGCACACTGGTTCATATTTTGAGAATATTCATATGAAAGTAAATACTAGAAAACGTCGGTAGCCAAAAAATTTCAGCTGCATTTCAACTATTTCACTGAGCACAGGGTGCTCCAAAATGGACTTTCTCAGTATTTGGTTATAGTTATGAATGTTTTAATCAATTTTTAAAGTTCATAAAAGCTCATAACTTTTTAGTTTTTAAAGATTTTTTGACAGAATGAGTTTCGTGTAGTAGTTAAATCGCCCTTTAGGCAAAACAGTGAGAAAAAATAAAGAAAATATAGAAAAAAGAACAAATTTAAGAAAAATATCATCAGCTAGGCCTTATAATTGAACAGCTAAAACAAGGAGAAGGAAATTCAAATGATGGAAACACTGCAAGGAGATTTTTTTTCCGATTCAGAAGCTGCAGCATCTATCACAGGAGTACAATATGAATTATTAAGACGATTCCAAATCATATTAGAAGTTATAGCATGTAGCAGAAAGATAAATGCAAAAAAATTGGTCAGTATGATAATGAAACAGTAATTATTTATAACGAAAAATACTCTTCAAGCCATATGTACACAGTTCATAAAATGTTGTACCATGGGGAACAAATAATTCAACACAATATGCTACTAATTGGAGAAAAAAGTAATACAGACTGCAGATTCTTTCGCGATCACAATACAAGAAAAATGTCCAGATGTTGTAGTAATGAAGATCTTATCACTATTTTGTTGTGCACATTAGACCCATATATGTCCAGTATTCGACAAAAATGAAAGTCAACCTCAATGGAATTAAATGAAGAAGCTAAACAACTTCTGGAAAATAAAAATCAAAGCTATTTAGAAGAAATTTTTACTAATATTGCTTAATTTATAATAGTTTATAGATTATAATTTGTTTCCGATTTAAATATAAATTTGTATTAATATATAGAATTAAAATATACATTTTAAACCAATAATAAAAGTTGAATTACTTTAAATTTTATCCATGCTCTGTTCCGATATATCCAAGAATACTATTTGGATATTTTTAGGAGTTTCGAAAAGTCCTTTTTCAGTTTTATTCTTATAATCAATAAAAAATTGAAACAACATTTTTAATTACTCATTACTTTTGTTCCTATCAGTCGATTTTTATGTTTTAAGGAGCAAATTGAAGGCTAAAGTCCCACCTATCGAGCAAAATTGCATAAAAAAATACCAATCCAGTCAAAAGTTATGGAATTTTAACCGTCTTCTGGTGAAATTACCTACTGTGCGAAATTGACCATTAAAGGGTTAAAAAATAAAAATGTATAAACTAAACAAAAAAGATGGACAGAAAAACAAAAGTGTAATGTTTGTGTTATTAATAACCTCTATTGTATGTAAACCACGTCATTTTTGTTCGAATAGTGTTGTATTGAATAATAAATAAAACTTTGTTTATTTATTTAAAAATAAACTCGTAGGAGTATTAAATTTAAAGTGTGTCCTCAAGTTTTAAATGCTTGTAATCAATATTTTTATAAAGACAATAACATCAATTTGGATGTAACCGTAGCCACCAATATACCGGTTCAAATTGAAAAACATAAGCGATAAAAAAAACATTGTAAGGATTATTGTTTAAAAACCTTCACAAGTAAGTACCGGGACGAAAATCGCAACCGATTTTTCTTTCGTTGTTCATCGTTTAATGGACCCTTACCGCTTAAATACCGATTTACATTGAAAAGTGAAACAGAGTAAAATACCATTACCTCTTTTTTTTAAACCTTAACAGTAGCCAAAAATAAATACCAAAATTAAACCGGTACAAAAACTGTAACAAATATTCGTTTCGATTTATATTCTTGAAAAAAAAAAAAAAATTCCCTTTCCGCGAAATTGGTTTCTCTTGTCACTCTCGTTGAGAGTTGTATCTTTTTCACTATATTACACATTATAAAATGAATTTAATGTTACACTGAGAGAATTATCTTCAACTCATTAATAAATTTCTTTTTAGCTTTAATGAAATTTGTCACTGGAACTCGTTCATCGAATAAATAATTATTGAAAATCTTAATAAATATAATGAATCATTCTGACAATGAAGCATTCATAGAATTTATGAAGCAGTTTCATAGAATTCTATAATTAGTGAAACCGTTTATGAATGTCTTGAAAAAATGCATTGAAATTAAGCCAATGAAACAATTTCATAGAAGCCTAAAATCAAAACTAGGCTTCATTGAATTAATAAATCACTTTATAAGACATTTTGAAGACATAGAATTAAATAGTAAAATCAAGTTTGAAATGTATAAAATTAATGAAATCATTAAATTTTATGAAAAATTAAAAAGTTTAGTTTGAAAACAATTTCATAACTCTAACGAAAATTTTCATTAAATTTATGAAGAGAAATTATTTTTTTTTTTAAACTATGAAATTTTATGAAACAAAGTTGTACAAAGCATTTTATATTTTTAAATTGCTCTATATAAAAAACTTTTTTATTTTGTGCCGTAGTGAGTTTCAAACCCACAGCCATACATCAGGCTATGACTCGTAGCATCACCTCTTAGTGAGTTGGACACAGCGATGAGTGTGGCTAAGTGGATTTTTGTCAATCACAGCATTCACAATGTATTGTTTAATTCAGAAGAGGCAGAGTTAGTGTGGCTAAGTGGATTTTTGTCAATCACAGCATTCACAATGTATTGTTTAATTCAGAACAGGCAGAGTTAACTAAAACCTATGAACAACTTATCTTGCAACTACAATGTTTACTCTTTTTAATCATATTGTTATCTCTTTTCCACAAGTATTTATCACATTATAATGCGCTTTATTCACATTCTTTAGTTGAATACCAAGTGTATGTTAGAGATATAGTTGCCGCTGGGATTTCATTTTAATGGTCTTTCAAAGTTGAATTTTCTTCAGGGCAAATTTTTCGATTTTTATGTATTTTTAGGAAATAAACTATCCAGACGATAATGTGTTGTATATGAGCATTTACGATCATATATGGGCTTGTATATAGTCTTCGAAATTTTTAATTTTCCCCTATAAAACGCTGAAAAAAGTCAAACTTCAAAAGGCTATAAAAATTTAATGCGAGCCAAGTTTTCAAAACCATTTGAGGGTTGCAGTCTACTGATTGTCTACTTTTACTTCCCGTTGGTCCCGTTCATTTCTTGTTGCACAGTATACTCATATAGAAAAAATTCTCCATTAGGATATCGTACAACATTTTAAAATTAATACCAAAAAGGGCCCATATATTTGTGTATGATTCTAAAGTTCAAAATTGATATTTTTTGTAACAAATTTAAAAAAAATTTCTCTTCTATAAAGTCTTATAAAAAAGCCAATTAAATATTACTTCCGATTTATTTTTAACACAATTTTCATAAAAAATAGCAAACTTATTGTTTTCACGCGCCACGACTTCCCGATATGCGAACATCACAATATGTTTTTATTCATAAATAAATATTTATAGGGGGAGTTACGATCAAAATTCGCAATCTTATAAAATAAGGACCAATTTAATGTTTCGTTAATTAATCGATAAAGTAATAAACCAAAGTTTCGAACCAATTTCAATACAACAATATACAACTTGTTTTACTAATTTTTATTCGAAGTTCAACCAAGTCTAATTTTGTTCAAAAGAAATTATCAATATTTCCAACTTTGTAACTTGATCGTTTTTTTGTTGTTGTGTGTCTGTGTGTGTATTGTAATGTATGGTTTCATATTGAAGCCAATACAAGTGTACATGTAAAGAAGTTTTAAAATTCAAACATTCTACAAACAAATAACAATAAAATCAATTTTAAACAACATTATGATAAAGATCATATTCAATTCAGTTCAATTGTTGTTGTTGTTGCTGTTGTCGTTTTTATTTGGTGCATAAAAAGAATTAACAAAAGAAGAACCATTAACCAAAAACTATAGATAATTTATTATTGACTATGGTTTTTATGTAGGCACTACATAAGTGCCTCTGTGTGTGTATGTGTTTGCCTTTGTTTGAGAGTGTATTTGTTATACATCCCTCCATCCATTCTACCATTTACCATAAAAATATTAATAGTGTATAAACAAATGCAACGAAAACAAAAAAAAAACCTTATTTAAGGTATAAAAAAAAGACGGGTTTTCCAATTTCCAAACCAAAATCAACGTATAAAAACGAAACTACAAAATATATATATATATGTATATATACTATAAACTGATCTTTTGTGTTAAACAACAGAAAACGAAAAAATAAAAAAAATACGAAAGAGATTGTTAAGATGCTGTTGAAGTGTGCTTGTTGTTGTTGTAGTTATTTGTTGCTGCTACATAAAGTATACGTGAAGTATACTTATGCCATGATCATGGCCAGACAAACTGGCGACGCCTGTGAATTTTTTTATTGTTGTTGTTGCTGTTGTTGGTTCATGTCATATACTGAAGTTGTTGTTGAGTTAGTTTATTTAATAAATTGTTGTTGCTTTTGTTGTTACTTCCATTATAATGATCATGAACACTTTATTGCTTACAAACATACACTTTTATTGGATTAAAGAAAATGTAATTTCACATTTTGTAAAAAAAAAACATTTGTATTTGAGGTGATTTGTATTCACGATTATAAGAACTATGCATTTACAAAAAAAAATCAAAACTTACAAAATATTTCACCCCATATCAAACTCGGTTTAAATCAGTTTGTTTAACATCGCATTTACTTTAAATTTAGGTTAAAACAACTATTGTTCTTCATAGTTTTTAATATATTCATGTTAAAATTACACGACGTATAATTTATTTCATTATGTATATTATTTATTGCTCATACGCCTACGTACCGTTCGTTGTTTTTATATAAATAGAAATATTTATGAACAATATTAATATAATTTTTTCTACAAAACTAATCTTTCTTAATAAATAAATAAAAAATATTACGTGTATTACTCTAAAAATTCGGAACTAGCTCCAAATTGTTCTCAATTTATGTTTTAAATGCATATTTTTGCATATATTGCTATAAATGCATATTTTAGCATTTTTTGTTGCATATTTTGTATATTTTCAATTTAATTGGATATTTTGCTTAAATTAATATTTAGATTTAATTAGAAATAAATAAAAGAAAGCATTTGTATCCCTTCTAGCTGTAAATTGTTAGACATTTATATTGGATTTCATTTCAATAGCGTTGGTTTAAACGCTATTGAGGAATAAATCGATTTTTAAAACTCCACAAATTTTAAGCGAAATTTGTTTGATTTTCAGTGCATATTTTTTGGACCTTTAGTGCATATTTCGATTTAAGTGGATATTTTAAGAGCGTATTTTTTACTGCATATTTAAGCGCATATTTTCGATTATTTAGTGCATAAACGTCGCTGTTTTATAATAAATAATATACTAAAATTGAGCGAATTCGTTTATTTTTTTGGAAAATTTTTTTTTTGTCTCCATATGACAACACTTTTTTTTGGCTTTACAGTTGACTATAAAAATTGTATTATGTAATTTACGAAATTACTTTGTCCTTAAACCAATATATGAATGAGCATATGAAAACATAAACGGACCCATAAACAACATGAAGAAAACCTAAAAAATAAAAGATATAGATGGGATATAAAGCAAAATTGCAGTTGAACAACAAAAAAATAAAAAAAAAAAACAAAAACATATAATGCAAGTTATTGAACCGTATGTTGGGTTCTTAATTCCACATCTTGTCGCTTGTATTTTGTGTCTTGCTGCAAAGATTTCCAAATATGATATACTCGACAATACTTCCCAAAAAAAAAAAAAAAAAATTATAAAAAACAGGAACATTAAAAGGCTAGTGCTGCGCATGCGTATTATTTTGTTTCAAAATCTTAAGGCGCTATGAAATGTTGTTTTTGGATGCGGTGTATGTTGCTGTATGTATTATTCAGTTTTATAACCTTTTAAGGGTTTGTGGAGTTTATGTTGCAACCATAGAATATGTTTTACGGTTTTTATGCCATATTTGTTCTTAAGTGTGCAACTTTTCTTTTTGTAATCATAATACCTACGTTCAAGACCTTTTTACTTGCTCTGTTTTTTTGTCTAAAGTTTTTTTATTACATTTTTGTTTTGTGAGTAATACACTTGTTTAAATAGCCTTCTGGAGTTATGGTGTGTTTTTTTATTTTGACATAATGTTATTACAGCTATGCCTTGTTTAGCGGCCATTTCAATCCTCAGAAAGGAAGCAAATCGGGGTATTCAAAATATTTAGATAAAAAATTGTGAGTTCATGTGAAGAAATCACAAAGAAGCCAATAACAAGGGCAAGGAATTTCCTGCAACTAAAAAAGGAAAATATGCAGCAAAGAATAAAAAATATGCACTTAAAACATGTATTTAAATCGAAATATACACAGAAAATACCTATAATAATATGTACTAAAAATCAACAAAAATATACAAGTATGCAATAAAAAAATGTTCTTTAAAACATGAAATTTTAGGCAAAATATGCCAATATATGCAATTACAGCAAAATATGCAACGAAATATATATTAAAATAAGCATTTATAGCTAAATATGTATTTATAGCAAAAAATGCAAAAGCATGCATTAACAAATCGATACCATTTTTTTGATTCGCAAAAGATATTGGTTAATTTTGTCCTCCAGCTAACGACAACAGGCGTGTATTTACATGAAATTCCGAGCTTTTTTAAGGATATTTTTTGATATTTCCTTATTTTAGCTTATTTTGTAAATATTAGCTAAAAACTTACTTTTTAAGTTTTTTTTTTTTTCTAATAATTTGAGGTATTTTTTTAAATTGAGAGTTGAAATTTCGTTGCAACACTTTGTGATTTACCAAAAAAATATTTTAATAAACCAATTTGAACTTTGAAGCTTACGAAAAACGATTTCTCTAATGCACCTTTGTTTGATTGACGAAGTTCCACGGAACAAAGTTTACACAATTTTAATTAGTAGTTGCAACTCCATTGAAAAGTTTAAATTTAAATTTATCGGCCTATTTTTATATTTAAGCGACTTATTTTACTGCTTTTCGAGCTTTTTTTAAGCGTTTAAAACATTGTTTTAAGAGCAGTTTTTTTATTACCCTAGTTATCGTGTACTTTTTGATTTGTCTGTTGGGCCGTAAAGCAAGCTTTAAGTGTATTATTTTCTTAATAAGACTGACTCATTATTAACGAATGTTGCAAAGTAGGTAGTGTTTACATTTTTATATGAAAACTTTCAATTTTAGTTTATAGACCCGTTTATATTTATATACGTTTATCAATTTATTAAACAGTTATTTTTCTGTTATGAATCATAATTTTCAAATGTCCAAAATAGTATTTTAAATAATTTACAAAATTTACCTTATCTCTATTTTTTAAGGGTTTTAATGTATAGATATTCAAATAATGTTTAAACAGTGCAATGAGAGAATTATCTTTACCATACTTATGCATTTTTGCATAAAATCATTTGAAACTTGTCATTTATATGGCGTTCACACCTAGTTCTTTAACATGTGTTAAGCGAAAACGCGTTTTAAGCTCTTTATTTTATTACATAAGTTTGTTACTCTGTGAACGCCATATTAGTTAATGGAATATAAATAAAATCTATGTTTTTTTTCAGAAAAAAAAAATGTAATTATAAAACTATTTTTCATTAATTTTGAGAAATTTTAATTTTACTTTGTAAAGGAAAGTTTCATTATTTAGTTTGATGAAAAATTCCCTTAATTCTAGCACAATTACTGTGGTTCTCTGTGTTGTTCTAAAATCCACAATATTTTAACTAAATTTAATGCTTAGGTACTTATTGTCAATGTGTTTGACCAGAAGTTGTAATTCTATTTCGATTATTGTGTTCTAAATAAAACAATAATTTTAGAAGATCTCCTGCACCTTTAACAGTGATTCAATAGTTTAAAATGAGTTCTCATTAACAATTTTGTGATCACAAAATTTCTTTTTTAATAATTTATTAAACAATTTGTGTAAACACACCACCAAAACATTAATTCATGATCATGAATGTTGTCGTTGTTTTTTTTTATTAGTTTTTAAATGAACAACATTTTAAGAAATTATGAATCTTTTTCTATTGAAAAGTATTGTACAATCAATATGTATAAACAATGTTTTAAAACAACCTAAAAGTTCTTTGTTTACAAAACAACAAGAGCAACTTGTAAACAAAACAACAATGTAAAAAGATTTACAAAAGCAACAACAAATTAAGAAAAGAAGAGAAAAATAAAAGTTTTACGAAAACTTAAGTGCATAATGTGTCTTATTGAAAATTCTATATGAGGAAGATACTTAAAAGAATTTATTCTTTCTTATCAAATTAGAAATATTTCAAATTTCAAATTCCACAAACATACATTACTTAAAATTGTTCAAATGTTGGCTGATTTCGTATGGTCTAATTTAAATATGTATTTTAAATAATACTAACAACAAATTGAGATTTTAAAAATTTCATTAATCGATAACACTGTAAAACAGCAAAAAAAATATACATTCTCTTGTAATACATCATTTCTATATAATTTCGGAGCGTTTAACACGAAATCGCATGGCTAGTTTTCGAGATATTTCAACTTTCAGAGTTGCATTAGACGCCATGTTTTTAAGAAGCTTTGCTACAATATAGTGGAATTGAATTTAAAATGTTAAAAAACTTTTTATGATTTGAATCTTCAACGAACAATTTTTTGCATTAAAGTCGAAAAACCGTTTAATATTCCCCTAAAATATTTGAAAAACAAATCAAAGTTTTAACAAAACTATAAATATTTTTTATTCACATGAAAAAGTAAGATTTTATATTAAAAAAAAATAATGTCAGTCTCAATGTAGCTAATTAAATGATTAAATTTTATAGAATAATTGAATTTATTTTACAAAATTTTTTAAACTTAAATTTATAGACTGCTAATTGCTGTGCTTTCCATTTTTTTTTATCTTTAACCCTTAACTGCATACATTTTTTTTCTATTTTGTACAACCACACTTTTAACTGTTGAAATCTCGATTTATATTGCAAAAATGTATTTCAAGAAACATTTAATGATTTTGAATCTTTAGTACAATTTTTTTTTTTGTTAAAGTGTCTAGTTTAGGTGTTATTAGAAAAAATATAAATCCGATAACTACGGTAAAAACTAGAGGGCTTAAACTGACAGATAAGAAATTCCCTGAAAACATCATTGAACAATTAAACAATTGAAACCTTAACTTCCGTAGATTTTAAAACTGTATACAGATTATAAAAATTTATGTTCGATTCCACGGCATTAGGATAAAAGAGCTAAAAACAGTGTCTTCAATAAAAATCAGAAAGTTGAAATATCTTGAAAACTAACCGTACGATTTTCAAATGTTTGCCAAGATTATGCGAAAATTATGTATTGAAAGAGGAGTTCCTTCAAAAAATTTAAATTTTCGAATAGTTTTATTTATAAACTTTTAATGAATGTCATACAAATTTTTCTTTCAGTGTTGTTTCCCATATAAATTTTCAATTTAACTGTTTGTTAAATTTTTACTGTACATTCAGTAATCGGGCCTAAGTGATATTAAATTGAATTATTTCTTTCAAGATCTGTATTTGAATATGTATAAGTTAAAATATGAGTGTGTATGTGTGAAGCACCGTAAATGTTTTCATATGATTTTATTACAATAACCAACAAAAAAAAAAAAAAAAAAAAAAAGAAAAATATATGGGCCATACCAAGCTGGGGGTCATTTTTAAACTACAACAACAAATAGACTCGGTTTCTACTATAGTGTATCATACATATGACGAAGTCTACGATAAGTGTTCCGTATTAAGGAACTAAATGATATATCAGGTTTCTCTAACCTTTATTAATATATATTTTAACTTTTTTAATTCCTAAAAAATGTTTGTAAAAAAAAAGTTTCTTCTTTTTTGGGGAATTCTTTCGCGGATGGATTCTTAAAGTTATAAATGAAAGGTGAAATAGAGAAACGTATGTCTTTTTGACTGGATAGCTGTAAGATTTGTCTGAAATTCTTCATATACGTTAAGTTAAATATTAAAAAGTTTTTGTTTTTAAGTTTTTTTATGATTTTTTTTAAGGTTTATTTTTTCAGCGTTTTGATTGACAGCTGCACTGTTGGAATGAATTTATTTATCTATCTGTTGGATTCTTAAAAAATAAAGTTTCTAATGACAATCATGATTATACTACACATACTACGTCTGTCTCTTTGTATGAAAGAGTGCGTCTGAATGTCTTCTCCAGTATTTTTTTTTTGTATATTTAGAAAAAATTTAGGTCGCTCATTATCTAAATGTAATAATACAATTTTCAACAACGAAAAAAGTCTATAAAAAAGTAGTAGTGTATGGAAGCAGCATAAGTAGTATCTTACTTATGTCAAGTTTGTCAAGAGTTTTTTTTTTCAAATATTATTCTTCGCATTATTATAATTGTGAAGTGCATGCATTGAAATGCCTTTTTCATGAGCGATTAAAAAGAATAGTGGTGCAATGTTAAGCTGTTCTCAATGATAATAAGCACGTTTCACTTTCTATAGATCGTATACTGGAAAATATTTTCAAGATTACTAAACAAATATATGATTGAAAAGATTAAAACTTATTTAGGTCAGGAATACAGAGAATTTTTTTGTTTTCTAAAAAACATTTTCCCTCTAAAAATTTTACAATTACTTAGCTTAATATTAGTAACTTGATGTAATGAATATCAATATATTATCGGGAACCGATATATTTCCGTTTGTTCGTCCGATTTTCTGTTTGAAAGATTTTAAATGGAAATGAATTTTGCACTTTTAGGAAGTGGAGTTACCAGCAGTAAATAATTTTTATAATTTAAAAACAGCAGAAATGTTTTTTGATCAAAAGTTTATATTTTTTTTTTTGGTTTGAAGATCAAACAAAAAAAAAAAAAAAATAACTATGTTTAAGACCTTGATTAGGTTTTGAACATCAAGGCATTCTGTTTTTTTTTTCTTATGCAGACCTCGTACTGTTGTGCGGTTTTACTGTTGTACTGTTGTTCGGACATTTTTTATTTTTTTTTAAGTTAAAAAAAAAAATAGAAACCAAATTGTATAAATTAATTTGTTTTTATCACAACCATAAATACGACCGTGGATGTATTTGCATTTGTCGATGTATATCTTTCAAAACCTTGTTAATAATAAACATTTTTCTAACAATTATTTTCACATTTACCTGTTTTTTATACAAGTGGAGATTAAAACCTTTATAATTAAAACCAGGTAGCCAAATCATCAATCAATAAAAGAAAACGAAATAACAAATAAATGGACCTTTTTGCATTAAATTCATCGCTACAATATACAAAAAAAAAAACATTTCAAGTGTCATTTTAAATTGGCATTAACAATGATGAACAACAAATCTGTATGTATCAGATAACATGATATTTATTTTTCTGAAAACCTTTTTTAATTTTTACAAAAAAGAAAAACAATGCAATACAAAATTTATACAACGATTGGATTAAAACTGTGTTAAATTAGGCTGAAAAATAAACAATACGAAAATGCTTAACCCATTAAGTAACCAAAAATTTTAAAAGAAATGTTTTTTAGTTTCTTAACACTTACCCCGTATTCATAAAAATATTAAAACACAAACTTTAGCCTTAAAACTGTATTCAAAAACGAATAATAATTTTTACACAAGGTTTGAAATAGGTATTTTGAGCTAATATTCGTTTGTGAATACAGTTTTAAGGCTTAAAATGTGTTTTAACTAAAATGTATTTGAAATCTGAATTAAGATTTTTTATGAATACGGGCGTTAGAAATTAGGTTTTACAATTACAAGTAAAATCTACATTAGAAAGTCCAAAAATAAAAAATTTGTTTGTTGATCAAGCTTATTTTTTTCAGAGTTTTTGGAAGAGGTTTATAAGGTCGCGTTCATTTATATTTCCCCAAAAATCGGGGTTTCTGGACGTTTTCTGAATTATAGTTATAAACAGCCAACATTTAAAAAAAAATGTCCAAACTTTATTTATATGTGCATAAACCTTAAGTTTCGGCAATGCTTTTGTATATTTACGTACACACAGAGAAAAATATAGTTATTTGCCAACTGAAATTCGGTTGCTACGACTCAAATCCGGTTATTACGAATTTTAGATGGTTGCCACAACTTGAAATTAGCTTTTACAACAAAGTTCGATTAATTCAACTGAATTTGAGTTGCAACACCCAAAATATTCAGAAATCTTATGTAAATATCGTTGTACTAACTGAATTTATAAGTTGTCATAATTAAAATACACTTTTCAATTCGGTTGGTACTTTATTTCTTTGTGTGTAACTCTAAAGCAGCTTATAAAATGCCGAGTTTTATACAATGGGTACAAGTTTTTAATAGGTCTGGAACAGTAAGAGCAAATCGAAATATTTTGTTTACAAAATTATTTAAAACTAATAATTTTTTAACTTTATCATTAGTTTTTTTTTAATTTTTGTAGACATTTTAAAATCTATAAAGCGATATTCACAAAATTTATTCAAAAATTACGAAAACATTAAATCCATGTTACGCGCACACAGAGAAATAAAGTGCCAACCGAATTAAAAAGTGTATATTAATGGTAACAACTTATAAATTCAGTTAGTACAACGATATTTATATTAGACTTCTAAATATTATGGGTATAACAACTAAAATTCAGTTGAATTAAACGAACTTTGTTGTGAATACCAATGTTCAGTTCAAACAGGCGACTAAAACTCGTAATAACCAAATTTGAGTCGTAGTAACCGAATATCAGTTGGCAAATAGCAAAACTTTTCTCTGTGTGCATATGTACAAAAACATTCCCGAAACTTATGATTTGTTTATGCATATAAAAATAATACTTGGATAATGTTGACTTAGAAGCTAAGCAAATTTGGGTTATTTGGGTTACAAATAAAATTAAAAAAACGTAATGTTGACTTAGAAGCTAAGCAAATTTGGGTTATTTGGATTACAAATAAAATTAAAAAAACGTCCAAAAACCCAAATTTTTGGGAAAAAATCGATTTGCGCGACCTCTAAACCTAAAAAAAATCTCAAAAATACTTTACCTCAAAAGTATTTAAATTAAGCTTGAGTACAAACAAAAATCAAAAACAAAAAAAAAATTATGACACCCTAATCTACAGAAAATAATTGCCTTTTTACTCATAACAATTTAACAAAATCAGGTAAAAATTGTGTCGCCTTACTGACCTACTTTTTGATATTTTTTTCATTACCTAAAAAGTATTACTAATAACAATTAAAAATATTTAAAATAAATTTTCAGTGTCAATTGTTCTGTTTTTAAACGACAACAACAATTTTGATTAATTAGCAACATTAATTAAGTGACCTCAATACGAAAACGAAAGTCCTCTCAACATTTAAAAACTGAGAACATTTTTACAAAATAAAATAAAAACATGACTTAACAGTTAATTTATAATTCCGCTAAAAACCAACAACAACAAAGTGGCTTAAATAAAAAGTTTACCTTTAACCAACCATAAATCAATTATCTCCCTTGCCAAAATACAAAAAAAAAAGTAATTTAAACACAACAAGCAAAACTTTTGATAATCCTTTAAAATATGTGGGTCATATTGACACATATTTAACAAACGGAAATTACAAATGATCATATTACCACCACCATATTAAACCAAAATATTGCAGAACACAAAACTTAAATATTTTGCCCAAAAAAAGTCCTTAGCATGATCAACGACCACATGTTGTTTAAGTTGTCATAGCTCGTGAAATGGGTGGGTTCTGAATGACTACGAGTACTATCTGAGTGACCGGACTAAAAAAAAATATAAAATATAAATTTATATATACATATATATATGTATATATAAACTTTAAATACTGACTCAAAATGTAGGTTTCTTGTAGATTGTATTTATGTTTTGGATTTTTGCTGATATGACAAACAAAGACTTGACTTTAAAGAATTATGGCCAGGTGTGGTTACAAAGGTCGGTTTGTTTTTTTATCGTCTTATATAAAAAAAAAATAAAGTTTAATTTTTGGTAATCTTATTTGGTTAACAGAACTTAAAGATTAATTATTTTTAAATAATTAGGCATTAGTATGGAGAGTGTTGTGTATCAGAGTTATTACCAGGGCAACCAGAAATGTGCGCTAAAAATTTTTAAAAATATGATCTTAAAAACACATTTTTCTTTGAAAATCTATATTTTAAAGCATATTTTTCAGTACAGTTGGACTAAGTTTTGTAAAATTTATTTCAATTAAAAATTAAAATAAAAATTATTTAAGTTCGAGGCCATACTCTATATTTCTTTATTAGGATATTGTCCTAATTTATTTCAATTGCTAACAAAAAAAGGGGATAATATCAAAAATATTCTCTAATTACCAAAATATGCATAAACATTAAAGTTCGTCACAAAAATTGGATTTAGGGATATCATCGCTTTTATTACAGGTTTTGCAACAATAAAAATATGCCGTTATTTATTTAAAATTTAAACTCCTTTCACATGCTCGCGGTATCCAAAACCGCTGATTTAGGTTCCCTTTTACTACAGAGCAAAAGGGGATTTATTTATAAGAAATTGGAACTCTACATTCGATTCTACGCCAAAAACTATTAAAAAAAAAACTGTTTTCCCAGTTTTTAAAGTGCACCGTTTAGGCAATGAAAAGGACGGAAAACTCTTTTTTTGTAAAAACTAAAAAGAATATTTTAATGACACACACAATTAAAATGATTTACCAACTGAGAATAATGGAACATAAATTTTCAACATATCGCGAACCACTAAAAAGTTATTGAGGTATCAATTTTGTAAAAAAAAAAATAAATAAATAATGAAAAAGTATTTTGAGCCATGAAAAATGATACAAACAATTACGATATATCGTGGCCCGTTAAAAAGATGTTATTCAATGAAATATTGCTTTTTAGTTAAGACAAATAACTTTTAATTGGGTTGCTAATTTTGCACAGTTAAAAATGATTTTTGATTGTGTATCATTATGAGCTTTTTTAAAAAAAATTTGATTTTTTCCGACCATTCTATTTCCTAAATGGTACACTTTAAAAACGGTGTAGAATCGAAAGGTGAATTAAAATTTCATATAATTACAGCTCTTTTTTGCTCTGTAGGAAAAGGGACTCTAAATCAGCCATATTTTTTATTGATGCCAAAACATTTTAAAAAGTGATGATATCAAAAAAAACAAAGAAACTTTATTTATACTTTTCTGACGAACTCTAATAAATATGTAATTAAGAGAAAAATATGTTCTTCTAAATCGCTTCCAGAATTCTGATACAGATAAATATCTTCAATTATTCTGATACGGATAAATATCTCATCCATTTTTAACACGACTCACAGGAAAAAAAACTTGATATAGCTTATTTCTGTTGGCCCTGGTTATTACTAAACTCTTAAACATTTCAACTTAATACTGCAAATACTGCAATACATTTCAACTTAATCACAAATATTGATTTAAAATTTGGCAATTTTTCTTACCATACGACTAAATATCAAAATATTTTATATTATTTTATACCTTAAAACTTTTTAAACACCTAAATTTTGGAAAAGCATACACTTTTATTTTGTAAAATTTTATTATTTTTTTGATTAAAATGCAAACTTTTCGATTTTAATAAAGTTTTAATATGTAATAGAAAACTAAAGATCAACCTGTTCTTAAAAATGTCGAATTTCATATAAACATTATCCCATTTTTGTTTAGACTCGTATATTCTTTTTATTCCAAAACTACTTTAATTTTTCTTCTTTCCTTTTCTTTCTATTTAAATCCTTTCATTAAACTGAAACCCATAATTATCTAAAATATCATTAAATTATCCAATAATACGATATGTGGTGGCTACAGTAATTTCAATACAATACTAATCAATTCCTTTGTGTTAAAACAAAAAAAAAAAAAAAACAATAGGCGTGTGAAAATTCGAACCCTTTTTGTCTAAATGAAACATCAGCTTAAAATCGGCAACATAAAAATTTTTTTCCTTTAAGTTAAATCTCAATAAACTCATAACGTGGGAATCAATCAAAAACTATAGGCCTATTACCTTCCCCATTATGATTTGCTTATGTATGCAACTATTTGTGTAAATGTGTATATTCCATGCAGATCGTTTGTTAATTTACGTTAAGCGATCGTGAACGCGTAATTACAGGTTTTTGTAACACTTGTATGTAAAAACGATACGATTGTTGTTGTTGGCTGTTTCTTAAACACTGTTGTAAGTAAATGCGTTTACGCAGTTTTCCCCCCTTTTTCATGTCTGGAAGAATTTCAAACACATTTGACAGCTGTTGTATGAATTTTGTTGCTGTCGCCGTTGTTGTTTGTAATGATTGAAAACGTACGAAGGGTTCCTTTCAATACGTGAGTAA
Source organism: Delia radicum (assembly GCA_021234595.1). Classification (NCBI taxonomy): domain Eukaryota; kingdom Metazoa; phylum Arthropoda; class Insecta; order Diptera; family Anthomyiidae; genus Delia; species Delia radicum. The sequence continues at coordinate 240,927,943 of CM037853.1, forward strand.
TTCTAATTTGATTTTATTAGGGTTTTGGTAGATTCTTCATGGGTTTTCTATCAATATTCTTGATTTTTTTTTTTTTTGTTAAACTGCAACAACTACTCCTTTACTACCTTTTAAGCGAATAGTTGAACTACATGTAGACAACGTGTCATCGTTAGGGTTTTCTTTTTGTGCTTGTCAAGAGCAGTAGTTCAGCATACGAGCACAAAAGAAAGGATTATTATTTTTGGATGCGTGGGAACTCGTAAAACAAAATTATGTTAAATAGCATGAATAAAAGAAACCAATTGCCAATTGTATGGTTTCCTATTGTTATGGTGATTTTTTATGTGAAGTTGAAAAAGTATCAGTTCCAAGATAATAACTTAAAGCAATAACTGTTTAAGAGCATTCAAGGATTTTAAATTGTTTAAAGCATATTAAGGATTTTTTTTGGAGTAAATAATTCGAAGTTTGTAATGCAGTCTTAAAATTTTCCAAATTCTTTCATTTATTGTATGTATTATAAAAATTCTTAAATTTTATGGTTATCTATACTGCGAGAATTATCTGCATGATATTAATGTATTTCTGCATTAAAGCAATGAAGTTACATTAAGGTTTCTTAAGTTTTACGATTTTTCATTAGTTTACTAATGCAAAATTTTAGTAAACTAATGAAGTTTTCATCATAAAGTGAATGACAAATGTCTTAAACTTTATGAAAAAGCTTCATAATTTTAATGAAACTGTTTTTAATGAAACTTTTTCATTGCATACAAAATTTTTAACAAATAAAATAAAATTTTTCATAAAGCTTTATGAAAACACGCATTCGTTTACTGAAAAGTTTCAGAGGACGAATTCTAGTGACATTTCACAGATCTAATGCAATCGCGTTATTCATTCATATCATGCATATATGTAATTCTCTCAGTGTATAGAGCAACATAGGAAATGCAAAATTGATTGTTTTACGTGAAACAAACGTTAGATGATAAGTATCCCTCAAAAGAAGTTAAAAAAGTAATATGGTAAATTTTTAGTCAGATAATTTTCACAATTTTTCCAAATTACTTTTATTTTATGAGGTTATAACGTTTGCTATAAAAACATTGTATTAATATGTTAACATCTTGTAAACAACGTTCTTCTCACACTCTCCCTTTATTTAAGACTTCAAAGTCTTATCTTAGGGAGTGTCCTACAAAACCTCACCTTAAGTTAGATCTTTAATAAAAAATCACCAACCGTAACAATTTATTTCTTTAAGAAATTTATAGAAAAAAAACGACTCCTTCACCTTTAAGAACGTATTGTAAGACCCTAAACCTCAATTGCTGCCGATAAAGACCAAACATTACAATGATTGATATCAATTTAAAATTAAACAATTTAATTTTTGCACTTACATGCTTAGTCAGGCATGATCATGACCACCAGAACAGAAAATAAGAAGGGGAAAACTTTATGTTTTAGAATATTTATCGATATTTAATAGAAATAATAAACTTGTTAAAAATCATGTTAAAAATTTTAGTTTCTCACGCTAAATTAAGAAAAAAAAAAAAAAATCACAAGAAAAATTATAGTCGGTCGGTATTATAAGACACCCTACAACTACAACTGATTTTATTTCAAATCTTGGTACCATTCGGTTATGAATTTCATTGTCAACTCAAATATGCCTTCTCTGCGACTATACTAAAATTAAAAAAAAAATTAAAATCAATTCGAGCTAGAATAGTTAAAATTCTTTACATCTCTGACATCATCAGAAAAACTAAAACATAACTAAACAATTTTAGGTTTTAAAATAGATTTTATTAAAAAAAGTATTGTACACAATTTCTGTTAAATTAGTTTGAGTTCAGATTTTCAAATAGAATTATAGAATTTATGATAGTTTTAAAAATGCGTCAATGCTGTTAGTAAAAAATAATTTTAATAAATCGATTTACAAAGTCATTGCTTGCCCTAGTACATTGGGTTTGAAGTACACTGAGAGAATAAATAATGAATTTCTTCATAGCTTAAATGAAACTTGTCACTGGAACTCGTTTATTGGAACTTTTCAAAGAATTTATGAAAGAGGTTTCATTAAAGTTAATTTCTATGAAAATTTTGTAGAATTAATGAAAATCTTCATAAAACTAATTAATCATTGCGAAAAAGAAGAATTATAGAATTTGTGAAACAGTTTCAGAACATTTAATGAAATTAATGAAATTATGCACTTTTATGAAAAAATAAAAAAAATAAGCTTTTAAAATAATTGCATAGATTTATGAAGAGATAATTTACGAAATCGAATGAATTTTTTTAAGAATATGAAATTTTAATTTTAAGTGTTTATGGAAAATTTTTTTTGATAAAATAATTAAAAATAAAATTTCTTCGATATAATGAAATTCTTTATTGAACATACGAAAAAAATTCTATGAAATTGCTAGTGTCCGACCGAGTATTCGGATACGGAGTTCGGCCAAAAACTGAAGATTAGTTTCCTTAATTTCGAGTACAAACTCAAGAATTTGTATTGAAATCGTTATATATTTTAGTAAAAATAAAAAAGTTTGAGCTTTCCCATTTTTTTCAAAAGACGTCATTAAAATAATTGAACTCATTGTTTCATATTTTTGAAAACAAATTTCTAAATTAGCTTATTTTGAGATTTAAAAAAAAAAAAAGAAGTGAATATGGTCGAACACTAGAATTTGTTTCATTAACACCATAAAGGATAATTCTTTCAGTGTAGGGTACATGTATTATAAGTTTTAGTGGATTCGTATCACTCTTTTACCAGACAAACATTTTGAAGATTTTAACGCTTCATTGAGTGAGTAGTCATATTCTGTTTTGGTTAAGGTCTGCTGAATTTTTATTACATTTTCATATGAGTTTTTACTGATTCCTTTAATACAACCAGACAACATTTTTAATACACAAGTATTTATGTTTGTAATTTCTTGTGATGGGAACTATGTCAATCATTTTAAAACTAAATTTTAACATGCACAAAAAATATTTGTAAAACAAATTTGTGAAAATCTTTAAATATATTTAAAGTAACTTAAGATTCTAAAGTGTTTTTTTTTTTTTTATTTGTCAAATTTTACGCATTTGATGGTCAAAATTTGTGTTCTTAGAACGCACGTGTTAAACAAATGTTTTGTGTGTGATTTGTGTTTTTTTTTTTTTTTACAAACCATTAGCTAACTTAAGGGCGCCTATTGCAAAGTAAATTACCCATATATTATACATATTATATTCTGTAGTCAAGATGGCCTTAAAATTGACACTTTTGAAGATATTTAAAGGTTTCAATTGTTATGTTGTTGTTTTTTTTTTTTTTGTAGTAATTTAAAATTTTGTAGTAATTTCTTCAAGGTTAAACATTAGTGTTTTTAAAGAGATAAAATATCACTTTGTTTTTAAACTATATCAGTTTCAAATGACACACTATATACGAATTAAACACTCAATGCAAACTAGCATAAAAACATAAACTCTTCTAGTGTTTCCAAATGTTTTTCAAAAAACATATTTATGCTATTAAAATTGAATTTCAGAGTTTTCATAACTATTTTGGTTGGATGCAGAGAGTTAAATTGACTCTGATAGGCAGCATGCGGTGTTAATTATAAAAAAAAACAATTTTATCAGCTAGTTGAGCATGTTCTGAAAAACGATTTCTCATAGAAATATTCGTTTTCCATATAAATCAGGGTTGCTTTTAAAATAAGAATAATTTTATGTGGATTTTTTTTAGAACACCTCCGAATAATTAATTTTCATCACTACAATGGCAATTACAATAGTAAATATCTTCATCATTTAACCATGTTGAGTTAATATTTCTTGCAAGTAAGGTATCCTTAGGCGAATTATCCAATTTATGTGTTTTATTTAATAGCACAATCTCACAATTTGGTGATTAGGGGTGGGGGGGGGGGGGGGGGGGGGGGGGGGTTGAATAACGTTACAAATTTTGGAAATTTTCAAATAAATTAATATTTAGATTTGTTTTTCTACTATCTTGTATTTTATATATATTTAAACACATATATAAAAATTTTAAAAAACGATAAATGCAGAAGAAAGACTTTTCATGGACAAAAAATAATGAAAATATCCAGTAAACTAATGTAACTTTTCTTCATAAAGTAAACGAAAATTTTCTTAAAACTAATGAAAACCTTCATACTTGTTATGAAACTAGTTTCAGTGGACGAGTTCCAGTGCAACTTCATTTCTTCTTGGCAAAAATTCATTATTATCATGCAGAAAATACCCTAAATGTGAATCCATTTTTGACACAACTAAAAACAAAACGTATCTATTAGTTTTATTTTCTCTACAACATAATCTAATTTCCATTAACATCAGAGGGTTTGCAACGTAATAAATTCCTTGTCATTTGTAAATACTACATACATGACTTACTACTAACAGAGTGATCGACTGACTGACATACTGGTTAATTATTTCTGTTCTAAAGAATATAAAAATCCGTATAAAGAAGTGCGCAATAGTAAGTGAATACAACTTGTTAAGTACAGCTGCATTGACACTGTGCGCTGCAAAAAGTGCAGTTTTCTTCATTATTTTATGTATGTGCAATATCGTCATTATGAACAAAAGACAATTTATTAATTTAAGCCTATTCAAGAAAAATAAAAATCACTATCATTTCAACTCCAAATTGCATATTCTACTCATACGTTATGAACGTACGTATGAACAAAAGCCATAAAATTTTGTTAGTTTAATAGTACAGAAAACTAGTTCCACTCGGTTGCTTCCAATTATAGATTCGGTAGTAAAATAACCATATAAGATATGGACAAAAGATTTACAAGATTTACAGTTTTTCTTCTATAATCATATGATTAACAAGTTACAACAAAAATGTAATATAATCCAATTGAAACTCAAAGACTTTAAACAGACCAGACCATTAATTATTTAGTGGGTTAGTGTTATAAATGACTTTAGAAATATTAAACTAAAAAATTATAGTATTTTTGTCTATTTTGCCTAATATTTAATAATGGTTTTAAAAATAAGTTGTCTCAAAAACTTGATACCGTTAAGTACAATAGATAAAGGAGATTGTTAAAAATAGTAAGTACTAACATACTTATTTAGAGCAATAACATGTATGCAGCATATTATTGCTTATTTGGTTGAATATAGTATGAGGAATTCCAAAAATTTAAGTAGAGTCTACCTAACTCTATCCATCTTTTCGATCAATTAGTAAAAGAGAGAAATTAGATGCGTCTAAAGTCCATTTGAACTGAAGTCGAAAATTTTTTAAATTAATCGATCACATATTTTATTATTTGCGACTTATATTATGAAAAGCAGAGCATGTTTGTAGTATTTCACATGATTTTTTCGAAAACTTTTTTGATGCGAATAATACAAAAACGGGGTGCAAAATATTTTGTAGGGCTGGATCGAAGTAGGACTTTGAAAGAGTTTCACTTGTGGCTGGGGATAAAAAAAAAAATAATTCAAAGAATACAGACAACATTTTATTATATTAAATTTTATGAATTTTGGCATCAATTGGATTCTATAACAATACCAATTTTCATATGGAATTATTTTTT
>CM037853.1:240933639-240949228 GCA_021234595.1 Delia radicum
TATATAGCGCTGGGCTGTATACAGCGCGGGGCTGTATATAGCGCGGGGCTGTATATAGCGCTGGGCTGTATATAGCGCTGGGCTGTATATAGCGCTGGGCTGTATATAGCGCTGGGCTGTATATAGCGCTGGGCTGTATATAGCGCTGGGCTGTATATAACGCTGGGCTGTATATAGCGCTGGGCTGTATATAGCGCTGGGCTGTATACTGCAGCCAGTACTGCTGCTGTAGAATTCTATTGGCAGCAGTATACTGCTGCCTGCGGTATACCGCAAGATAACATTTGAATTTACTACACGCAAGAAAAACACAGGGTATATACAACGACATAAGTTTCAAGTTAACTTTAAAATTGTATTGTAAAATATATATAGTTTTTTAGAAATATTTTACAAGTCATGTACACACGCAGAAAAAAATCTGTGTATAATTTACAAACAAATTTATATAGTTTTCTTGAACTTTTAAGAATTACTTAAAACATATGAAGTGTATAATTACATACCAATTAGATATTGTTCTCCCTGTTTCTTTCTGTGTATATTATATACTTATATAATATATATTTAGATAGATAATATAGTCTTATATAAACTAGCATATAACTTCAAATTATGTTAATACTAGTAGTTTTATATTAAACATGAAATATGTTTATTATAGTTTTAAAGCTATAAACGAGATTACATAAGAACGCCTATTTTTTTTTTAAATATATTCAATATTTTATTTAAAATCAAGTTTACAAATGCAAATTTAATTATTCAATTATCTTTTTTTTATCATTTCAGCTAATAATCAATGGAGAACATTGCAGTTGGCATAGAAAATATTCATTTTGGGAACCCAAAGGTCGAAAGAAGTGCAAGTCTGTAAATGGTGTAAAGCACAGGGAAATTAAATGAAGGCAGTTGCGTTTTAGTTTGTTTAGCAATCTAATGCTATTGGTGCTTATATTAAATAAATAAACTTTTATTTTTAATAAAATTAATAAATGTGTTTCTTTTAAACAATAGCGCGCTTTAATATTTAATTCGCATCTTTGAATTTGTAACTGAAGAATTCTTGGGTTAATTAAACATTTATTTAACCCTGTAACGGGTAAGGCTCAGGGCAGCCTTCATAAAATGTACCACTAATGCGTCAAATGAGCGTTTTATACGTAGAAATTAATATGTTACGATAGAAAACTAAATTTGCTAAATATTTTGCAAAAAAAATTTCGTGTACCGTAAACTGTTTGGAAGCGAGAAAGCTTCATCAAATCAAAATTTCGTAAAATTTCAAAAAAATAAGTATTTTTGAAAAAAACAGTTCTCAAAAATCTAAAAAAAAATTAAGTTGACTAAAAACTCTTTATAATAAAATATAAGTAAGATTTAAGCTTTATCTTTAGTAATAAGTCTTGACTTTGGTCCAAGGATTTTATCAGGATTCCTTTAAAGACATCATCTTAACTTATATATAGATGGATTTTTATGAAATTTGGCAGAAAGAAGACATTAAGTATTAATAGCAAAGCGTTGAAGTTTGAACAATATAAATTGAATTTTCGATACTTTTTCGCCTAATTTCTCTTATTCCAAAAAGCGAAAATCGTGATATCTTCTTAAATAGAAGCAGAAAAAAAATAGTTTTTGAAGTGTGGTTATATCTTGGTAAGAGAAATAATTTTTGTTCAAAACTTCTCTTTTATATGTTTTAGTTTTCAAAATGCACCCTAAAATATTTTGGCTCATATCGCCTAATTAGGCAACGATAAACAATTTTGTCGAAGAACTTATTATTTGTTTTTCGAGTGCAGCACATAGTATGAATTTCGTTGCAAAACATCGTTTGCCAGCTAGAGGGTTCAAAATTTTAAATTAAGTTAAGGGTTTTGTGTTACTTAATATTTGTGTAAGACATAATTTTTTTTTTTTCAATAGCTTGCGAAAATATTTTTAAAAATTATTTAAATATCGTTAGAAATTTTCTCAATGTTAAACAGAGCGTGTCAATATTTTATTTAAAATATTGTACTTAAAAGTTTCTATATATAATTTTTTCTAAATTTTTAATTTTCAATTCCTATTTTTATAATAGTTGTTGTCGTTTACTGGATAGTTTGTACAATTTTTATTGCATAGCATTTGCAGTGTTGCTAGGTTTGGGGATTTATCGTCATTTTGCCAATTTTTAGTACTCAAAATAGCTAAATGATGATTTGACAACAGTTTAATACGTCAGCAAAAGATTTTTATTCTTATAAAATGACCGGATTTATTTTTGGATTCAAATTATTTCGATTAATATAAAATAAAATATTTTTTTTTTATCAAAATCTTACTAATCTTTGCTAATATGATGTAAAATAAAATTTTACAAAAATGCAAATACAAGAATTAAATTAAGCTTAATCCACAACGGATTAGTTTATTTTATTATTAACTCATTTTGGATTAAGCTTAATTCAATTTCTGTGTTTATATTTTAATATAATTTAATTTTTTACATATTTATAAAATTGAATTATTGTAAATTTAAATAAAAGAAAATATTTTTTAAATAAAAAAGCATGGATAATAATAAAATGTTCCAAATTAAAACTTCAGATATTCACATTTTTTTTTATCAAAATACTTTAAGGTATTTAGAAATATCAAAATCCAACTCAAAATAAAAGCATGAAATATTAAAAAATTTCAGAATCTGCTGTATTTTGTTAATAAATTCCACTTCAAAATAACAATCAAAGAAAAAAATATTGTCAGAGTTTCAAAATTTTTGTAAATAAATTTAAGATTTAAAAAATTGTGACACTGAAATATTTTTCACAAAATTATAAAGAAGTAATTAACAGTTTATTAGCACGTTGTAAAATATAATGATTAAACCATAGAAGTGACAAAAATCATGAAGCAACTTAAATTGGTCGAAGGCCTGATCTGTGGGCGTTTTCAAATAAGTAGTAGTAGCCAGTAAGTACGATAAGCCGACATATTTTGGAATATCTAAAACAACTTAATCTTTTAGAGGGTGGTTTGGTAGTAGTTCATAAGAAAATATACCATTCTTATGAACTACTACTAGAGCGCGTGTTAGGTCATCAAAGGTTGAAAAGGCTTAATTCTTTAATTCAATTTTTTAAAATGAATTAAATTTTACTCAAATATCATTAAGAAAAAGCATTCCTAAGGAATGAATTCTATTTTGAATGAATTCTTTCTTGAATGATTCAAAATTTCCTTAATTCATTTAGTAAAAGGGTAAATGACGAAAGATATGCTTTCATTCATTTAGTCAAATGATTAAATGAAATTTGTCATAATTTAACTGAAATATTTACATAATACAAAAGCAAATTACTTATAAGCAGTCTACAACAAAAACAATTTCATTTTATATTTTGTTATTGCTAGTGGCTTACGTTTTAATCTGTTTGTTTATGTCAAACTTCTTTGTATTAAATGAATGATAAAAAAATGTTGAATGAACATATAATTGAATTCATTCAAGTTAGGAATTCATTCAGTACCAATTAAATCTTTTGAATAAATTCTTAGGGAATTAAAGGAATCAGGAAATTAGGGATTAACGGAATGAACTATAAGGATTTTTTAATTCTGAATTTAATTTTTTGTGAATTAAGCTCTAATCGAGTTAAGTCTTTCGAAGCTCTGTAGTTAATTAATCAGGACGATTAGACCATTAAGGATCAGCATCAGAAGGCATTCGTAAATTATCGATCGATTTTTAGCCTACTGTTGTATTATATACGGTTTATGTATTATGTTTCCGACAAAAGATATTTACGCATGTCTGGCTACGAATAGTACTCAAAATATAGAATATTTTTTATACAATCAGAAAATTAAGAAGGTAGAATTTACTTAAAATTACAGTTAAAATAAGAAATGTAGTAAAAAAGGCGATGACCGTATTTGTAATAAAAATTACTAACCATGTAGTAGTTTTTAACTCTTGATAAAACAACTACAATGGTAGCAAAAAGGACTATCGAAGCGGCCAAAAACAACTAACCTTAAATGTATGAATAAACAATAAAAACGATCAACAAAACTATAAAAACAATGAACATAAAACGACTACATATGTCGTTAAAACTACTGCTTTTAACAGTTATTTTTTCATCATATTTAAAATGCAAAGTCAAAATTTCAACCGGTATTCCATTTCTGACGTTGTTATGTATTGCTTTTTATCATTTACTACATTTGTAAAAAAAAAGTTATAAGCAAAGTCTGTAAAGTATTTTACTAATGAGAATAAATTTGAATATTTTTCGGTTTATTCTACGGAATATTAGATTTCGTGTTCTTAAGAAGGAGACTTTGGTAAAACAAAAACAAATTACTTTCTTGATTTAAAATTTTTTTTAAGATAAATTTTCATAATTTTTTTAACACCTTTCCGGCGATTATCAAGTTTTCTATAATTCGTTTAATGTGGATTTTTGTTAACAAACAGTCACCACAGCTATTAAAGTTTACTTAAAAAATCGTGTCTTTTGGTATTTTTATACTTAAAAAGGAAGTTAAACCTTTATTTAACCCAATATGCATAATGCATATTAATTGTATTTCGTTTGTGGGTTTCTTCTTTACTAATATACAAATACTTGTTTTATGTATTCAATATATTTATAAGTTAATTAAAATTAAAATTATTAATGTAGTAGCTTATGCCAAATATGGTGCATGATTAAACATGTTTATCAAACCTATTTCCGTACTAAATAGAACACGAAGTAAAGTTCAAAATTCCTATAATTTGGGTTAAGCTAAAATAGAGTTTGTAGTTAATCTTAAATAGGTATCCAGCCATTTTAATACGCTTCTTATTCTGAGTCAAAAAATAATTATTAAATTTTTATTTTTGATATTTATTTTTTTTAACGAAAATATGAACGTTCTAAAAAGAATAATGGAGTGACAAAATTATATAATCTTAAAAATATTTCGGAATTACTCAAAAATGTAAATAAATTTTTATATTTTGTGAACAATTAAAAACAGCTTCAAAAAATAAAAATTATTGAGCCTCCCAAGTAAAATGATAAAATGTACATATTATTTTTATTTTTTTTTTTCACGCTCCCAAAGCAGAATCTTTTAGACAATTTTGTACCGATAATAAAAACTGTTTTTAAGTCAATTTGGAAGAAATGTCTCAAGCACCGAAAGCGATTTTAAAAATTTTTGTCTAATTATATGAAAAATTGTAAAAATTTAGTAAAAGAAATTTTTACCTTATGATGTGAGCAAGATTATTCGAGTTCATGATCATTTGTAAGTTTATGGGGCTTTTACATAAGCTTCCATTGTCAAATTATATATCTAAATTCAGCTCAAATATATTTAAGTTTTAGTCATATCCAAAGATATTCAATTGTTTACAGATACCTTTTTTACTATTTAACAAGACAGAGATAATTATGGTGGATGAAAAATAACGAAAATTTTCAGTAAACTAATGAAACTTTTCTTCACAAAGTGAACGAAAATGTAAAGCTTCATACTTTTTATGCAACTATTTTTTTAATGAAACATCTACATTGGAAAGTTTTAATAAATAAGATGATAATTTTCATAAAATTTAACGAAAACTTGCATTATTAAAAAATTCATTAATATCATGCAGACTTCTTTCAGTCTAATGAATCCTTTATTCATCATTACTTAACATGATATTAAAGCACAGTAATTATTTTCATATAATATAAATTTTAATTTCATGTACCATTACAGATTTTAATAATTTCAATTGAAATATTGTGTTCCCGACGAAAAAGTTCAGATATAAAGTTCGTGCATTTGCATGAACTTCCCGTCTCTGATAATTATATATTAAAGTGATAGAATTATTTTTGATTAAGTGTAGAATATACACTTACAAATGATCATATATGGTAGAATATATGGTTAGATATATATCTATTCCATATGATCATATATACAAGATATGCTAATATATAACCAACAATAAAATGATATATGATGATATATTACGCCATATTGAAAAAAAATTCATCAACTAAGTATAATATATGAATAAGCATATATAATGATATCAAGTTGTATATAGAAACTTTTTTCATCGGATTACTACAAATTCACTTGTTATAGTTTGTGTGACTATTTTCAGAGGTTTATTGTTGTGTTGATCTTAAAAAATAATCTAGTAAAAATCATTTTGTTTTAGTCACATTATTGTGTCTAAACGAACGATTTAAATCTAGATTTTAACAATTTGTGGCGCGTGTTGCATGCCACAACAAACATAAATGCTAACTCTAGGAGAGAACGGCAACAAGTACAGCAATCAAGGAATATAAATGATATGTAAAGATACAACACAAAATGAAAAAAAAACCCACACAATTTTTAAACTTTTGTTCATGATATAGTTTGTATATACCTACTACATATGGGTCACTCCATATCAGTGATCGAAAGATTTATATAATTTCTGAATATATTTAGCTAATTACACTGGCACTAATATCCTCCCTGCCAAAATAAAGCTATTTTAAACCCTAACTGTTTGTATGGAATGTCTCATATATGAATATGCTATGTTTTTTAATTTTCAGTTTTTTTTTCTAAAAAGGGGGAAATCTGTAAAAACTAGCAAATAAAATTTTACAAAAAGGAAGCCTCGGGTATGTTGATGTATTATTAGAATCTATAAATTTTCTGGTATGAACAATAAAGGATTTAATTATTTTATATGAGCGAATCAAACACGTTACATGAGAAAAAAAATGAATGATAAATGCAAATTTTTCAATGAAAATTTATATGCATAATTAAAAATCTCTTCACATTTTTGAAGAATTCTAATGTTTTTTCTTCAAATTTCTATTAAAAAAAACCAATTGAGTTTTATTGATTTGCTATGTTATTTTATGACATAAACTGATATAATAATCATTAAGTACACTGAGAAAAATTTCACAGTTACTACATAACAGGTATTTGAGCAGTAGTTTATTTAACTGCAATTACAGTTGTTTAACTTAGAAAAATAATTTTTAATGTTTTTGGCGGTTGATTTTTTAAACAATCTACCAAAATTGAAGAATTTTGGTAACAGTTATTTTATGCAGTTGTTTTGACTTTTTGACAAAGTGTGTGTGTATCAAAAGATACAAAAACAGAAATCCAACATGGCTTCTGCAACAAGCGGCTTGTTTATAAATTTGTTCTCTTTTATCTTTAGTGTAAAAGAGAATGCTAAAGAAGATAGACATACAAAATGAAAATGCTGTAAATTTTATTAAATTAATATAATATAAAGGTAAGATTTGGAATACAAACAAATTTATTTACTTGGATATTATTAAAGGTTGTATTTCTTTTCTTGTAGCTATCAAATATTTGTATATTAAGTCAATTTGAAGAAAATACATCAAAGACACAATATTAAGTCTCTTAAAGACAAACAGGTGGCAGATATAATTTGGAAAAATAGCGTGAAACGTGAATATTTAAAAGGGATGTTTTATGTAAATATAGTTTGACAGTCTTTATTAAATAAGAATATTTACAATGAAGTTTTTTTGTATTAATATTTTTTTAAATGCTGGTAATGTTGTTTTAACTGCATTTGTAGTTGTTCTTACTGCACTCGAAAGTTAATTTTTAACAGTTAAAAATAACTACACCTTGTACTTGATTTAAATGCAAATGTAGCGTACACCTTTTCAACTGCAAATGTAGTTATTTTAACTGCCTTGATTCTGCAGTTGATTCTGCCGACATAATTTTCTTAGTGTATCATCACAAAGGATGTGAATCAATTCAAACAGGTACGTAACGAATGACTATAACGCCATGAAATTAAATCACAATCAAGAGATCTATTAAAAAATTATAAAATGTCCTAATAACTAACAAAATTTGTTCATTAAATCAATGAAGTTTCGTTGAAACTCGTACATTCAAAGCTTATCAGTAAATAATTGAAATTTTTTCATGGTTTTGTACATTTATTTATCTTGCCAAAACAACATGTTTTATCAGAACATGTACAGCATAAGAAAGTGTTCCATTTATTTTGTGAAACAGTTCATGAAAATTCGTATACAAAAATGAATGCTTTTGTAAAATCTAATTTGACTTTTTTGATTTTGAAACACTTTGTCCTGCATTATACGCTAATCAGCGAATCGGCCCTAGCAGCCTGCTTATACACAGAGAATTTTTTGGACGAGTTTTAATGAAATTTGTTCACTAAACTGATGAAGTTGTTTTCTTCACAAACCACATACTCGACTAAAACTTACATTAACTGATTCAGTTAAATCAGATATTTCAATTTATGTCATTTAATGGTATTTAAAATTAAATTATATAAATTCTAATAATACAAAATATCCAAAATTGTAAATTAATTTAACTCTATTGATTTTTGTTAATAAAAATTCGTATTACTTGAACTTCGGTTATCAATATTTAATTTGCGTTTGCAACATTGTGTTCTTTACAACTACCCATCATTTATTGTGGAGACGATATTTTAAATTTTGTTTACCGAAATATATGAAAATCTATACGAATACCGTTATTCGTTGTGGTTGCCAACCTTGCTTATAACAATCGCTTGCTACCTGTCTTACACATATATATGTAAGTTCCAGTATATTTTAAACTTTAACTGCTTTTTATAAATTTTATGGATTTTATGTTCAGTATTTTTTTATTTTTTTTTTGTTCTTTTTTTGTTCTTTTTTAAAGAACGCAATCTTTTGTTTTTATTGGTCTGACAACGACCACGCTTTAGGCTCATTGTCAGCTCATCTATCTTGTCTTGAGCTTGTTAAGTGTCCAAAAAAAAACACAAGATGTGTTTAAAGACAATCAGAGTTTTACTTTTTTCATGTTTACAACAAAATTGTTTTCTTTTTTTACATTTTATTGGAAGTATTGTAAAGATTTCTGAGAGTTTCGCAATGAAATAATGGAAGCTTTTTATCTCTTAGAACTTCAGAAACGCACGTATTTTTATTCGTATTTTATTTTTATTATTTCAAAAAACAGATATGAAACTCTTGTTAATGTTGGATTTCATTGCAAAATAATGATTTTTTTTTTTAAAGGTTCATAATATTTTAAGATTTTTGTAATTAAATATGGGATAGTTGTGTAACTGACTATATCATATACTGATACTATATATTTCACCGAAAATTCTACCCGAACCTCTCATTTTTATTAGTCCGGCTGATACACTTTGTTCAAATGCTCCAATTTAAAAACTTATACATTTTTTAAAATATTTTACCCTCCACATTTTATCAGCATTATAAGTAAACATACTGCACATTTCATCTACGTAATTCTTATAGCCTCGTGCCTTTAGATACGTTGTAATCAAATTGCAACTAAATGTCATTTTACACTTACTGCATTAAATACATACTGACAACCCTCGATTAACCTGAAACCCAATAGACATTTTTTTTGCTGAATTTTGAAAATATATTTTACATATCACTAGCCTATATTTAATATCCTCTATCTTAAATTTTCACAAAATGCGTTTTTGATTGAAAAATATTCAGCAAAATATGCCTTGTATCAATTTCAAAGTAGAAGCATTTTTTTTGCATTTTATTTGCATTTTGATAGTTCACTATCTTAAACAATTCATTTTTGTGAATGAAAAATCCTCTATCTCTTCGTATAATAATACAACAATTATTTTCGCATAAACTTCTATTGCAATATATGTTTTCTTACTAAATTATGCATGCAGATCACGGCTATCATCATGTCTAAATTTTTTAAATCGTGTAGGTCGTTTTTAAAATAAAATAATTATAGTTCTTAACGAAGAAGAATTTTTTTGTATAATGACCTAAAAAGAACATAGATTAACTTTGATTTGAGTATTGTATCTTCAAGGAAACTTGAAGGACATTCTTGGAAAACATTAATATTTTCTTGCGTATCTGGTGGTTGTGGTTATCAAAATCGATACCATTATTTATCTAATGCTTTATCCAATTTTGCAGCAGAAAATAAGAGTCAATCCAGTTCAAGATAATTGTTTTTTGTTTAACAAAAAACAAATGATCTTGAACTTGAATAATCTTGCTCACATCATAATTTATGATAAAAGATCGAAAAATAAACTTTGGTTTTAATTTTTTAAAATTTAAATTAAATTTAGTTGTTTTTAGTTTTTTTTGATGAAACAATACTGTAATAAAAGAAGAGTTTTTCTATGAATAGTTTTTGCAAACAAACGTTTTTTCTGAAATTTGGTATTTTTGGAAGTAGCTAAATCAGTAATATTTGAAAAATCGCAAATTTTGTATATGTTAGTCTAAAATTTTTAAATGAATTTTTACAAGAAATATTGTCTCAAGTCTAATACGTGTTCTCCAACGAAAAATAATTAAATTCTGTTGCTTTTATGCAAAAAAAACTGCGAACTTTAAACAAGTTGTGCAAGAAAACTGAACATTGAAAAACGGGTTGCAACATAGTAATAAGTAGGGCAAGGAATTTCTTGCAACTAAAAAATTAAAATATGCGCTTATAAATTGCAGCTAAAACTTAAAAATATGCACTAAAACATGAAAAATTTCCACTTAAAAGTTCACTTTTTGTAAAAATCAAAACTTAAAAACATAAAAGTAAATAATTTGGCATCTATATTTTTTTTAAAAGGAATATAATCGTACGCTTTTCTTCAGTTCAGCAAGATTATAAAATATAAAAATGATTTTGCTTAAATCAAAACATAAAAATGTATTCAAATTTAATATTTTTTAACAAACTAAAAAAAGGTCCGTTTGCCAAAATATAAAAAAGGCACTTTTGCCAATATGCAATATATGCAACTAAAATCGATGTAATTTTGATCTAAATTTGCTGATTCGGATAAATATTTACTCTATATCAGTTTAGAGTATCGAGAAAAAACATGCATGAAATTCCTTACCCTAGTAATAAGCATGACTTAATTATTTAGAGTCGTTTTCACTGGTGTTTTCGACTTTGGTGGTGCATTTTGCTACATAGTGCAACATATAAAATAAAAAACGGAGAATACATTGAGGGATACCTGTTATATATATATATATATTTTACTACAGCTCAGCATATACTTGATTTGTGATGATTGTGACGGCGTGCGCTTTAATTTAACGCTGATTTAAGTCTGTTCATACTCCACGCAAAGTTTAGTTCGAAAGGTTTAACTATATAAATATGCAATCGGACTACAAAATTTAGGACTAACATACTTAAAATATTACTTAATACACTAAAAAAATTATTTTACAGGTTCCAATTAAGCTACACCCACAATTTTAAACCTTCACCGACTATTTTTCTTTTGTGTTAGTTTTAAATAAAAATAAACAAAAGTTTTGAAATCAGTTATGTTTCGCATTATTTTAAGGATGTAGATTTTAATGAAAATGAAAATTATTCAAGTTCGATATTAGGATATTGTCCTAACAAATAATCTATAGAGTTTTTTTGTTTTCAAATTTATTATTTAACCCTTTCAGGAATGTGTTCATAGATCTATTTCGGGAATTTTCTAGGTTCCCATCATCAGAACACGTTTTGAAAGAGGTAACAATCACATGCCGAAGGTCGAAAAAAACATAATGTTTTTTGTTCAATTTTCTTTACTATGTATTACTAATTTTCAGTAAAATTTTGTTAATATATATTTTAATAAATTTAATTTGTATATGGAAAGAATACTTTATTGTAATTAAAAAGGAAAACACATCCCAGCAAAAAATAACCTGGATTTTATAAGCAGTAACTACATTTGTATGCTTATAAAATAGCGCTTCACCGCCTTGCATACAATAAAGAAATTATGGAAGACATTCTGTTGTGCTTCCCAAAATGCCTTCTTTGAAGCAGTGAATAATGCTTACAACGAAGCAATAAATAATGCATACTATTAAGCACTAGTATTGTTACCATACAAAAAGGGCTTCTTATGAATTTATTGCTTCTAAGAGCACATGAAAAAAGCGCTTTGGAAGCGCTTCGTAATTTAATAATGCCTTCCGGAAGCGGTTTTGGGTAAGCACTATTTTTTGCTGGGACTGGAAACTATTAAATATAATTTTATTTGCTTTAAATTATATTTTTGTACGTTTTTATCTACCAAATATTTAAAGTGTATATTTTTTTATTACTTTTGAATTTTTTTTTTTATAATTGTGTAACAAACAATTTACTACAATTTGCTGTAGATTTAATATGCATACCATACCGTCAGCTAAAATGAAAAAAGTAACAAAAAGTTCATTTATTTTGTGTACAGGAGTATTCTACACTTAGAATACTATGTAGGTGAAGACCACTGCAAATGTAGTTAAAAACAAATGAAATTTCACTTAAAGAAAGGACGACTAACATTTCAGTAAATTCAACTAACATTGTCATTTGTTTTTTAATGTTCAAAAAATGAACCACATATGTGAGTAAAATAGAAACAAACATTTCATTATTTTTATTTTTTTAAATAAAACTACAGTCAAAAATTAAAACTACAGTTAAAAATTAATGTAAAATCATAAAACAGTCATTTGATGTGGTTTGTTTTTTTTTAAATGAACTACAATTTTAGTAAAAAATTTAATTTGTTCTACAAATGACTGAAATTACATTAAAAATAAAGAAACTGCATTACAAC
Organism: Delia radicum; assembly: GCA_021234595.1. Classification (NCBI taxonomy): domain Eukaryota; kingdom Metazoa; phylum Arthropoda; class Insecta; order Diptera; family Anthomyiidae; genus Delia; species Delia radicum. The sequence goes on from CM037853.1 coordinate 240,946,322, forward strand.
CCAAACAACTAAATATTTTTAAAGCAGAAGTTTCCTGAGTGTACAATTCATTATAAAAAGAACGCGTTTAAAAAATAGTTTAGCTATCAGCATTTGAATTTAAGCTTACTATATGTATTTTTTTTTTTCTTCTGTCCTGTTAGAAATAGTCATTCTTTAAATATACCTCGGGGATGGTAAATTATTTGTCATTTAAAAATTCTAAGAATCTTAGTACTTTTTACGGTAATTATAGTATATCAACATTTTATTTTTTATTCGGATTGAAAGATTTCCGCTAACAAAAATCGTTTGGAACAACTGCTTCTAAAGGTTAAAAAATAGATTTTTGAACTTTTTCCTATCGAAACATTTAAATTCTAAGAGTTCTATATATTAAGGAGTTAGAATGGCTATAAGTGCGCATAATTTTAATTAACTCAGCTATTTGCATACAAATTTGATATTTATAACTATAGTTAAGCACTAAACTTTGGTTATTTTCAGAATGTTAACAGGTCTTACAACATTTTAATAATTGTCAAATAAAACTCCAAAAACTATGAAATTTGTTTATGATACGACACTTTTCGTATCATTAATGTCTCATTGTACTTAAAAAGATTCCAAATGTGCATAAAATAAAATTACGTTTGTTCCAACTTTATCATTTCTGACATACATCCATAATTTTTGAGTTATAACCGACCGACCAGTAGTTAAATTTTTTTAGATGCAAAAAAAATACTATTGTATGTAGCTGGAACTGAAACTTCTGTTGCTGCTGCGAGTCATTGTAAGTAAGTATTGTTCTATAAAAATTTCAAGTTGTAAGTTGTTCTTTGCTAATAATGTTAAATACTGAAATTGTTCGCATGTTCTCATATACAGACCAACATTGATCAAGCAATAAAGTGTTGCATATGTAACTTTGAAAATTGTTCATGTTGTTGCTGCTGTTATTATTTGAGTTGCTGCAATTGCATTTCTTAGTATACTACGTCGTAGCAATGATATTTAGTGTTCTCTGACAATCACACTTTACAACCAATAATAAAGTGTTGCTTGGGTCGCTGACCCAGAAATGTCAACAGGGAAGTAAAAATGTTCTTTTATTATTATGTATGATTTTAGTTTGTTCATATAGTTTTTAATGATTTCAATTTATTTATGACTTTAATGTGCACTGGTATGTTTGTATAAATAAAACATCACAATTTATTCGAATATAGAACTGAGTACACTCAGGGAAAAAGTTTTATCATACTGATGAAATTGTTTTATAAATCTTTTGTCATAAATTTTTCATAAATATGATGAAGAGTTTCATAAAAATGTATGAGAAATGTTTCATAGACCTCCATCATTTCATAAAAAAGTTTTATAAACTTTGAGAAAATAAATTTTTCTTTTTCAGGACAAAATTATAAAGTTTAGAAACCATAAATTAAAATTCTTATTTTTGAATTGAAATATAGAAAATATCATTAGCAATTCAATTTTTTAAAAACTCAAAATCTACGAGAAATTATTTAAAATTATGAAATATTAATTAAATATTATTTGAATTGCTCTTAATTTTAAATAAAATTAATATAACATAGCAATTTAAATGATGTTTTTAAATAAAAATTATATATTTTAATTTTAAATGGAAATTTTTAACTTGAATTGATGTATTTAGATTTAATTGATGTATAAAAATATTTATGAAACATATTTATGTAATGTTTCATAATATTTATAAACCACTTCATAAAAAGTTATTAAACTTTATCATCATATTTATGAAACATTTCATAAATATGAAGAAGTCTGGCAACAATTTGCTCTTTTATGACACGACTTCATCATATTTATGAAGTGTTACATTGGACGAAAATCAATGAAGATTTTTTTTATATTTATGAAGTTTTTCATAAATATGATGAAGCTTTTTCCCTGAGTGTAGCTTATGGTGTTACTATTCGAAACGTTAAATTAATTTAAGTTTATTATTAAGATTTGAATTTGTTTCGTAAATTAACAACTACAAAAATTTACTGTTATTTTTGACTTTTTAGATAAGTTCAAAATATATGGATTAAATTGGATTAAATCACAAGCTTATTTAATCCGTTTGAAATTTAGAAGTTTTCTGTTAAAAATTAGTTAACCTACAAAAATTATAAATTTAAATTATTTTTTTTTAGCAAATTTTGTTTATTTACTTATTTTTAACTGAAAATCTGTAAAGTTCGCAAGCTTTAAATTAAACAAGTATTTACCCACTCTTATTAAAGAAATTTGTTTAAAAATATTTTAGATTATTTTGTGTTTCATCTAAAATTTATTCTAATCTAAGGACATTTCATATTACCGGAGTTAAAAAAATAAGACTACCTCTGTTCCAGATTATGGTAATAATTTCAATGAATTCGTTGGGATTATGCAGGGTTTAAAAATATATATATATATATATTATCATGCATAAAAACAACCGAGGACAAATTACTAATGTAAATAATCGTCAAAGTTGAAAAATGTTTTGATAATTTTTTCAGAAAATTTTTTTTTTTTTTTTTTAAATTTTACAATGGACGATTTAATGAGCAGACCAAATAAATGTAAGCAGTTGTCATTCATTCAACGGAATGTAATTTTGGAATTTTTACTAAAAAATTCAAACACGGATAACAAATTAAATCGATGTGCTATAAAAGACGAAGGAAAAATTAGCGCGTATGTCATGTCAAAAAATAAGTCATTTCCGAAGTGGAATTTTACCTGTTTCCATACTGTGCATAATGTTGCAATTAAACAAGCACGCCAAAATATTGTTAAATAAGATTATTATTCATAATTTATTTTTTATTACTTAAATTGTTATTTATGGTTGTTAAAAAATACTAATAATATTTTTTAATAAAATATATACCATTTTATCAA
>CM037853.1:240949328-241030093 GCA_021234595.1 Delia radicum
ATATACCATTTTATCAAAATATGGAACAGAGATAGTATTATGAATTGTTATAATTAAGATATCAGTTTTAAAATATAGTATTATGAAGCATTTCTTATCAAATAATACATATAACTAAATATTTTGCAAAGCATGTAAGTGACTTACAAAATTTTTGCTATAGTAAGCATTTTTTTTTAAATAACTTTATTTAATGCTAAGACTAATTGTTTTCAAACTGTGATGCCCCATATATTGCAAACAGTATAAAATCGATGTTATTTAACACTTATTTAACTTTTGCAGAAAAAAAAAAAAAAAGTTGAATAAACTTTCAAAGGAAACAAAAGAAATACATATATGTATATATTTTTCATAATGTTATGAAATTCGTTATCGTTAATATAAACATAAACATAAATGAACATGTTCGTTCATGTTCATTGGTTGTACGTAAGTCACTAGAAAACGAGTTTAAAATGCAGACAGTTGCATAAACATAAAACTCTGACTGAAAACCGATGTAGTTGAAGATGTTTAAAATAAACCCAGCTGAGAATATTTGTTTAAAAAAAAAAACAGGGCAGCATCAATTAAATAATTAGTAAAGAGTTTTAATCAAAAAGAGGCTACGAAAAAGGGGTAAAAATCGTTAAAACATTACGAAAATAAAGGGATGACTGTTAACATGTTTAATCATGCATGAGTTAGTATAAGAAAATATATGCTTAATAAGAGCTGGTGTATGCATTACAGGTTCTCTGATATATCGTGTAATTTAACTGTGGTAGTTTAGCACATTGATTTTATTTTTATTTTTTTTTTTTAATTACCCTTCATTTATTATTCCTTTCTTATTTCCAATAACATTATAAAACTGTTCATTATTCTAATTCAAATTAAATCCAAATAAAATCTAATAAACACATAAATTATCAACTAATTTATTTTAAAAAATAAAGACAAATTATTTCCTAAATGCATATACCAGACATGGGCAAATGCGGCCCATGTTTTCATTTCTTAAAACATGACTAATTGAACTAAACTGAAAACAAAAAAACCCCCAAAAAGAAATAAAACAAAAAATCCGCTTATTAATATAAAAAAATAATAAATAGTAAGAAAAATAACCGATACTAAAGGTCAGACTTTGAAAATATGCTTAGAAATGGAGCCTCAATAGAAAATTACACTGCTCCACAAAGAACACATTGAATCTGAAGTGAAAAAAGTAAAAATTATTTGCTAGCTTTTCTTCATTTAAACTTATACCCTCGAAATAATTCTAAAATTGAATTTTGGGAAATAGCCATTGTAGTACTTAAATTTGGGAGAACATTTGGACACATTTAAACTTATTCATGCTACACTTGCACATGCACATTTTGCTCTATCTCAGATATTATCCATTTAAAAACAAAAATGTTGATGACAATTATTTATCAATTAAGAAAAAAAAAAATCTAAAATTTGTTTCATAAAGTTTTATGAAAGTTTGATGGTATTTATGTAAACTACATGAACATTCTCCAAATTCATTACGTAGATTCACTAACATTTGAAAATATGTCTAGTTTTTTAGAATTTTTTTTATTCGTATTTGGAAGACCGTATTTTGAAAAGCATTATATACTAAGCAATATGTCGTGCTATGTAAAAAATCCCTTACTTTCCATTAAATTTTTTTAAGTAGAAATCTTATATTTTCAGTCAAACATATTTGGTTCAAAATGATGACCTGTTGATTCCAAGTTTTTCTCTGAGACTTATTATATACATATGTGTCTAGTATGAATTTTATGTGTCAAAATTTCTAGGAAAATTTAAGTTTAATAGGACAAATCCAAAAAATTCAATTTTGTAGATCATAACGGGGTCATTTAAACACGATTGGACTTTTTTCGATATGGTAATTTCATGTGGAATTTATATCCATGAAAATACAAAAGATGTTTATGTACTTCTCCAAAAAACTGACAAATAAAATATTTTCGCTTGGATGAGGGGCTAAAAAAAAGAAAGAACCACTATAAATATATAATAAAAAATGTTTGACTTTAAATTTGGGTGCAGGAGAGGGAAATTCTAATAAAAAAATGTTCAAATTTGGCCCTTAAAGCATTTACGTGCCTACCCCTGGTGTATACAATCGACTACATCAAATACAAACCAGTGTTATTAACACAAACACTGACTTTTAAATAAAAAAAAACTTTATTCAATACTCTATCGATATTGAAAACAAAAAAGTTAATAAAAAAATAAATATATTTATTGCATTCTAATGTTTTGTTTAGTAACTTATACAAAAGATAAGAATAATATAAAGAAAACTAAAGAAATTCATATTCAAAGGAGTAGATGGATGGTTAATGGTTAAATTTTGGTTAAAACCTTAAAAAAAATTTAAAAAAAGCTAAATATTTTATCAATTCTATAAGTGTTAAACAATGCATATTATTGGTATTATACATGTATATATGAGGCATTCTACAACAACTACCGAGATTTTTAATATAAAATGTTTGTATGTTAACTTGTTTTTAAATAAAATCTTGTTTTTTTTTTTTATTAGTTAATAATCATATAATTACAAATTATATACTATTTCCCTAACCGAGCACTAGCTACTATGGCCTTCGGCGCGTTGTAGCGAAAACAGACCAGTGCCTCTGGTGGGAATCGAACCCACGACCCCCGCACTGATAAGCCAGCACGCTACAACTAGCCTACCGGGGCGCACGAGTTTAATAATTAATTTGTTACACCATAAAGCATTTTTGGCAAACCGAAATATATTGCAGTTTTTTAATACTGTTTTTAAATGATTATAATCTAGAGACCGTTACATATTTTGAGATACTTTGTTTTCCACCACAACTTATCGGTTTTATTGATACCACAAATCATGCAAGTTTATTAGCACCGACAAATTACTTTCGATTTTATTTATAGAAATATTTTAATTTTTTTTATGCTTAATACAAAAGTTAAAAAAATGTTAGTACTTTTTGTTACTTGACAATAATTTTTGTTCGTTTTTTTTATTAAAGTTTTTTATAGTTGAAAATAAAAATACAAGTTTTGTTTTTTGTACAGTTGATAAAAACATTTTAAATTTAAAATATATTTATTTTTGTTAAAAACTGAAAATAAAACGTTTTCTGGTCTGTCCTTTTTTTAAAATGACGGATTTGGGTGTTACCATATGGTAACAATTTTTTATTCATTTTCATCAATGAACAAAAAATTAAAAAAGAGCTGCAATTTTGAGTGTTATCTACCGAATTTTCGATAAAATTCACAAATTTCAATTTGACACTCGATTTGTCAAATTTGTGTCTAAAATATATTCTGTTATGGCACATTTTTTTACTTTTTGGACGTTTTCTAAAAAATTGTGCCTCATATTTTCAAAATTTGTTTATTAGCTTAAGTTTCTGGTGGTTTGGAATTTGCCTCTCTAACAAAAACCGTATATTTTATTTCACATATATCATTATATGTTTTAATACCGTAAAAAGAACTATTTACTACTTTTTACTGATGTAGTAATTTTTTGTATTTAAATCACCTTTTTTCACTATACGAAATCAGAACACGTTCCGATTTGACTTTTTACAACCAGTGCCCTAGTCCCGCGCATAGTTACTATCTAGTAACAGGGCATTCTGAATGTCCTGGAGGTCATTACTAAAGCATATGTAAAATATCTTTTTAACATTCAACAAAATAAAATCTAGGGTCTTTCGGGTTAATTACCATTGATTTAGGGCAATTTAAATGCAGTGCAGTACGGTTATAACAACTCGTTGTTATCGAACAATTTAGTTCGTTATAAGCGAAGTGCGCTATAAGCGTTGTAAAAATTTTTGCAAAAATTAATAAAATGTCAGGGTTTTTTTTCTTAAATTCTCTTAATATGAAAAGTTTTGTTTGCAATTTTGAAACAATTCTTCAATTATATTGCGCTTCATACCATTTTTTTAATCTTTTTAGTGAAGTTTCAAGTGAAAAGTTGACATTTTTTTAAAATTTTCAGTATAGTTTTCATTTTTAAAAGTCTTGATTTTTTTAATGTGTTCGTTCTAAGCGTTAAAATTTGCTATGGAAATTCGTAAAAGGGTCCAAAACCTTAGTTCGTTACATTAAAAAGTTGGCTATAAGCGATGTTCTTTATAACCGCATTATGTTGTATGAAATATGTCAGTAAATGCGTTAGGGACCAGAAAAATCGTTCGTAATAACCGGGTGTTCGTAATAAGCGTATTCCACTGTAATTAGGTTTTGTTCAATACTTACAGTAAATAAAAATATGTGCGTCATTCACGCATAATGACATTACCCTGAAAATAGAAGAAAGAGAAAAAGCTACGAAAATGTTAAATAATAAATGCAACAAGTTTAAAATTTAAAATAAAATATAAAATGACCGTGCCTATTGCTTTTAACTATTCCCCACCAACAACAATACAATGCATTTGCGTACACACACAAAAAGAAAGAAAAACAATGCCAAAACAGCGCTGTCGGCAGCAGCGCTGCTAAATCTTGCCCCATCTTTTCTAAACAGAGTCAATTTTGCGTAAATTTACAAAATCTATTTATTTTTTTATTAAAATATTATTGAAAACAAGTAACCATATCACTTTATTACATTTTTAAAACATTTACTTAGTTTTATGTAAAAACAAAATACTTTCAGTGAATGCCGGCTTCAGTGTCGTCTTTTTTTTTTTGTTTGACTTTTTTCTAAGTAATTCATTACATTTTTTTACAAAGTTATTAAAATACACTTTTTTCATTAAATTATTTTTAAAGTTTTGTCAATAAACCACTTTTTATAATAAATTTTCCCCGAGATAACAATTTCTAAAATGGCGACAATATCATTCCACTTTGATAACTTAATTAGAACTGTCACATAAAGGAGAGTAAGAGAATTTCAATAATTCACAAAGGGTGTGTCAGCTTACACATTGTATACAAGTTTAGTTTTAATGATTGCAGAAAACGTGTTTGGCGAAAAGAGTGAAAAAGACAATAGTAATTTTGTAATAGAATAAAGAGCTTAACCTTTTGACGACCAATTGATGATATATTGCACACCTAGTTCAAAGTGACTCAACTCAAAATTTTAATTTTTTGGGTTTATATGCTTAAACTATGCACAATACACTTGTTTATCTGTAAAAAAAATATCAGTGTATTTTGATGTTGTTAACTGTTACTAAAAAACAGGTATGTCTTTCTTAATGTTTTAATTGGTATATATATATAGTTGCAAATATTTTTTTGCGATTAAAATTTTTGAGTTGAGTCACTTTTGAACTAGGTGTGCGATATGTCCCATGTTTTGATTTTGTTGAATAGTTACACTTTTTAACCGATTTTCCGATTGTGATGTGTATCGACCAAGGGTAGATGTAGCTTTCAGACCATACCAACCACTGGAACCAATATGATTTTATGGTACCCATACACTAACAATATTATTACGCAATTTATCGAGTTTGTCCTTTAATCTATTACCACATATGGTAATAGAATAAATAACAAAGTGAGAAGTTATGCAATAATATTGCAAGTTTATGAGTAGTTTTAGAGCCGAATGGGGTGACCCCAAAGTTAAAGAATATGAATATTTTTGTCATAATTTTCATTACATATTTTCTGGACATAGGGGATCAAACTTTTGGTTTGATAATATCTAAATTTTTCAAGTTTCAAGAAAAACTGCGATATTTGGAGATAATAGATTACATTTCCTACAGGACACTGTTACACTATCGGATATACATATGTATCCCATTGGTCGTCATCGGGAAAATAAGTTTTTTTTATTTTGATTTTTATGTCCAGATTCAAATCTGGTTTTTAAATGTTTTCTAGCATATTTTAGGACTACAGTCAGAACTCGAATTACTACTCAAGCTATTTTAAAAATGTAAAAATTATTTTAAAAAAAACATCATCCCATTTTGATCACTTAATTAGTACACTCACATAAAGGAGAGCAAAAGAATTCGACAGGGCGTGTCAGCTAATTAAAAATATTGTATAAAAATTTCTACGGCTTCACAATGGCTTCACAGTGTTAAAAACTAAAAATGATAACAGTAAAACTCCAACAAAATTAGTGTATTTTAACATTTTTATTCAAAGAATTTGAAATAGAACTAAAAAATTAAGAAGAAATTTTTTTTTAACTTAGGGGGGTTTTATTTGACTATTTAGGGTGATTTGTAAAAAAATACTTGGCAGCACTGACGTGTTTTGGCAAAACGTGAAAGAGAATAAAGAACTTTTGTAAAAGAAAAGTATTTGTAATTTAACTCATTAATATCACGTCATAGATCCGCTGGACATTATTTAACCAAACTTTGCAGATGTATAGAACCATGCTTCATTAACAAATTTTTGTATTTTTTTGTCTTAAAGCGCCCTCTGGTGGAAATAATAGCAATCAAAGTTAAACTATATTTTAAATATTTAATTTTTGTATAATTTTGTGAACAAATCTTTATTAAAAAAAAAATAAATTTTAGGTAATCGATTTTTAAAATTTAAATTTTTAAATTTTAAGTTTAGTATTTTAATAAAAATCATATATTATTTATGTTTTGAGTGAAAACGGAATAAATTTTGGAATATTAATTCATTGTCCGATCGGTCAGATTCTTGTTAATTTCAACAAATTTTCTTTTATTTTGAAAATTCTGTTTATTAAAGGCGGATTATTTTTAGTTCAGTAACAAGTTAAATAAAATTTTAGACGCTCGGGATCAACCCAAACTGGGTTCATATTTACTGAGATGGTTTTAAAATATCAACATTTTGTTCCGGTTAAACGGTGTTGAATAGCTCATATGTGGAGTTTGTGTCTTTATATTTTTGTTAAGTTTTTGTTTTGATTTTATTCTTAATTTTTTATGTTTATTTTGTTGCATGAAGTTGTTGGTTTTTAACGTATTCCACGTTTGGTTTTTTTTTTTATAAAATTGCTGCTAGATGTGCATGAGTGCCACACCTTCAATACCATCTAAATGTGGTAGAATATTAAGAAAAGGCCATATTTTATAGGTTTTATGTTTATATTTTGTTTTAATGGTATAAAATATGAATTTCTCTTTTTCTTTTCTTAGCAGTTGTTATATGTTTTTGTTGGATATGACTGTTTTGATTAACGTCTTTTGTTTTGGTCTCTATATTCGTTGCATTCGAAATCAAAACAAACAAACAAAAAAATAGACACTAAATCACTGGGTTTCTTGATTACTTTACAATAAATTATTGAAAAGTGTTACGTGAAAAAACAAAAACAAAACAACGTTAATCTTATTGACATTTTTAAAATGTGTATAATATTATTCACAATATCTTCTTTAACTGCAAAACTTTCAATGTGATCAGGATAATTTTCAAATTTAATAGTGTCTTAGTACTTAAAATTTTAGTTAATTTTTATCTGAAAATTTTCGATTTAAACAGATTTTATGTCGAATATCGGAAGTGATTTCTGTTAAATAGCAGACGTATTTATTAGGGTATTCAATCGGTTAACCGTTACTCGATTAATCGATGAAATGATGTCGAACAATTGTTCGAGTAATTCGAAGTGGCCAATTTCGAGTAAAGCATAACTCGAACAATTTTGGTCGATTAATCGACTCGAGTAATTTAAAAATATGAACTATTTTATATATTTTTAATATTTTGTATAAAATAATGTGACTGTTATAGTGAATATTTAAATGTTAAGTGTATTTTTATATTAAGTGAGCATTGTTAAAAAAATTATATTACGAAAAACGAAGAACTTAATGCAAAAACTCCGATATCGAAGAAACTTGGATATTTTTTAAAGAAACAAGTTCTAGACTGGGGTGTTTAAGATTATTGGTGCGGATTTGAGGGTTAAAAGTGGGATCAAACAATTTTTTTTTTAATTTAGTTGCCATTTGATCTAAAGAAACTACATATAAATACTATATTTTCAAAAAGGAATTTTTAAATGTCATTTACTAAAAACTTTTTGTTGGTCCCTTTTATGTCGTTGTAACAAGCCAATTTCAGAAGCCCTATATGGAAATTCATAGCGGTCCTACGCAAAATTTCCACATATTAAAATTTACATATAGAAGTAATGAAGTTTTCATTAATATGATGAAAATCTTCTTAAATATTCATGAAAGTTGTTTCAAAACTTCTTTATATTTTTTTTAGAAAAATTACATATCTCAAAATCCCAAAATGATAGGACAAAATGGACTATTTTTTCGTTTAGTACTACAGTAGTTTTGACTTAGCTGCACAACCAACTTCTGCACGATTTTTGTGCAGTAAGCCAAAAGCGTTGCTAACTCAAATTGGTTACCTGCCTTAAAGTGCAGGTAAACTAAATTGTTGAAAACTGCAAAGACCAGATATGATTTAATTTATTTTATTAATTGTTTATTTCATACAATAGAATTTATATAAAAAACAACAAAACGAAAATAAAAAACATTCATAAAAAATTTTATAAGGTTTTTACATACAAATTTATGTAGGTACAAGCGTTAACTAACCTAACTAACTAATAAGCAAAACATAAAAGGCAGCTAACGGCGATCCTTTGTATGAAAAATGTACAACTCCCAAAAACATGAGGCACTTATTTTAAATGCACAGGTATACACAGTGCACTTAATGAAGGCAATTGCATACGTAATTTTGTAAAATAACAACGAAACCAAAATTTTGTGCAGTTATGTGAAAAGTGCACGTAAGCAAAAGGCAGTTAAATCAAAACTACTGTAACACACTAATATAACAAACTGTGTCAAGTCTGAATGAAATTACAAAACGGATCACCTTACAAATATTTTATAAAACAGTTTAGAAATCAATGAAGATTTCAACATATTTATAAAGAATTTCATTGATATAATAACGCTCTTGCTTTGAGTGTACTGAGACAAAACTGTCGCAATAATAAATGATCTTAGCAATTGTTTTTCTCTTTTAGATATACTTTTTACTAAAATTTTAATTAATTTGTTAATTTTTATATATATGTTATATTAGTACTAATAAAATATAAAAACTTACAAAAATGTGAGTTTTTGGAAAATAAAATTAAAGTATTAAATTGTTCGAGTTACTCGAGTTATTCGAGCAATTTTAAAATCTTACTCGCCTACTCGAGTAAATTAAAAACCTCAAAATCGAGTTACTCGATTACTCGAACAAAAGCAAACCCGAGTAAATTGAATACCCTAGTATTTAAACACTCACAATATTTTTTCCGTAAAGATAACTGCATATACACATTCAATTAATTGAACATCAGTTAAAAAAAACTACTTACTTTTCGTTTAAAACATTTGTATTTTTTAGTTTATTTTCAACTGTTGAAAAATTAATGGACAAAATCGACAACAGATTGTTTTCGTTTATTTCAATACTCAATATATATAACAACTTTTTGTTTTAAATAGAAAATTTTAACTGAATATTTTAACTATTACCGAAAGTCCGTTTTTTTTTGTTTATTGAATAACAGCCAGTAATTTAACTGTATACTTATTGCATTTAAACAACTTTACCGATTAAATTTTAAAATAAGTGTTGAACTTGTATGTGAAAGTTCTTATAAAGTGTATAAATTTAGGATTGTAATAAGGCACAGTGGACTCCAAATTGTACTGTAACTTGTAATATCTAAGAGAATCGTGAATTTGAGCCATGTAAAAGTTTAAAAAATATGAAAACATATGATTTTACATAGTCCTACATGATCATATATGTTAATACATGCAGGGCATATCCCTCAAACAATTTTTAAATTATATTAAAAATTAACGGATTTTATGGAAGATCGACGTTTTTTTATATTTTGTAAATGAAGAGAAATATATCATGAGTTTCACCAAAGAACACAGCAAAAACTTAAATACTGACAATGTGTTTTCAATTTTCTTTAAATTCTCTAGGGAGTCTTTAATAACACATCTCCATTAGGCTTAGAACTTTTTATTTTTACAGTTTTTACCACCTACTGGTCAATATTGTATTGTTAATAAATATGTTTTTTTTTTTTCTTTTAGTCAATTCGAAAAAAAAACCTTCCGCACCTAAACCAATTTCTAAATTCCGTGTTTATTTTAATATTTATAAATATTTATATTTAAATATTTATATAAATATTATTTTAAATAGTATAATACTATGTGTAGTTTGCTAAAATTCGGAACGGAAAGGTAATTCCTACAGTTGTGAAATTTTGAGGAATGATACATGATAATGGTCGCATTAAGTAGTTTATCAATAAAAACAAAAACCGGCAATCGTGACGCTTACGTCTTTTTGAAGGATAGGTCTCGATATGGCTCTTCAAAGTTACATACTTTTGGGCTTTTTAGGGTTTTATTAAAAAAATAAAACCGTGAAAAATTGCTATTTTTTAGAATTTTAAAACCTGAAAATGGAGATGTGTTATAGGCTAAACAGAGTATGTTTGTAAAAAATTAATAAATTTGAAGACCCTCGGTCAATTCCTATGTGATGCCTAAAAAAACTTCTGATATAGTGAAAGTATAAACGGTATTAAATTAATGTTCGTTATAAACAATGAAGTCTTCTATCTTTCTTTGTTGGAGGATATAAAAATATCCTTTTGGAATTTCACTACCTTTGTAAAGTTTATATTTCCCTTTTCTTTAATTGTTGTTCCTTTACGTTAAGCTTTATCACCCTTTATTACTATTTTATATTTTTTTAAATTATAAAAATAACTCAAATTTGTTTTTATACGAATACAATCTTTCGTTTTATAATTTTTTTTTTCTTTTTTCTTATAAAATTGTATCATAAAACCATAAAACAAACTGAACTTTACTAGTACAACAACAAAAAAACACACTTTCGCCTATGACTTTGTATACATAAGTTGCCCTTAAGAAACCAACCATGTAGTGTAAAGAGTCTTTATTTCATAATTTATGTTTTTAAAGTGCAACATCATACAAAAAGCACCATCTGTACCAAATATGTTTAAAAAAAAACACTATATCTGCGTTTCAGATACATATGTGAGTTAATGTTTTTCAATATCAAATTAAATTTGTTGTGTCTTACGAAATAGTTCGAAAAAAATGCGGTAATTGTTCGATTTGGTATCGAGGTTTAGAGTTTTGTCGTAGGTTTTTTATTATTTCAAATAAAACACAAAATATTTTATTTAATAATTATTTTTATAATTTAAAATTATTTTAATAAATTTTGCTTTTAAATTTTTACATTACTTTTTATTAACTTTTATTTTTATTTTTATTTTAAATTTAACTTTTTGTGAATGTCCTTCAAGGATATTATTTATTCAAAATATTAATATCTATTAATAATATTATGCTATTGCTACGATCTCAAATTCAGACTGCGTGTCATTTTTAAATGCAAGTCTTTATAATTAAAAAACAATTAAACATAATATACAAAATACTGATCATGATTGAGGCATGTCTTCTATTTACTCTTGGTAACAAAACATTTAGTAACAAAACACAAAATATGAACGGACATGCAAAATCATGATCTACTCAACTTGATTATTTTTATACGTCTTGTGTGTATAAAAGAAAACAAGATTGAGCATGTTGTATCAAATATTACTTAGTAACAAAAAATAATATTTACAATAATTGATTCTCACTAAATTGGGTATAAAGAATCATTGTTACTCTCTTGTATACGAATTGTGCGTATAGAAGAAAGTAGACATGATTGTGCATGTTTGATCACAATTACTATTTAGACTTAGTAACAATACAAAAAATATAAAAATACGCCAACAAGAAATAAAATAAATAGAATGTACAAAAACAAACAAATGATTTTAACAATCACTTAGTAACAAAATTTAAACAATAAGGATATTCATGTAATAATATACATGTGGGTTAATAGTATCCAATGAACTGTTTAGCTGTGAAGTGTTAATTTTCGAAGTTTTTCTTATTGGAAAAGTGAAAACATTGCTGAATTTCTACTTGTACCTAAGTTTAACACTCAAAATCGGATTTAATCAGAAACCATTTTTTTGACTGATATCTTTTGAGGAGACGCAATTTACGAAGTAAGGACTGATTTTCAAAATCAAAGGAAGCCGGGCATAAACGATCTATATTTTATGTACATGTGTTAATTCAAGGACGTTAAATCTTTTAAAATACCACAAATAAAAACATTTTACTTTTAAATTAAAATATTTTTAATTTTTTTTTTAAGTATTCCGGTGTTTTTGTAAAGAAAAATATTGTAGAGTAAATCCAAGTTATAAATGCCAAAAACAAAAGTTTTCTTACTTTTTTTGAAAATTTGTAAGTCTTTATAATTGTTTTGATATTTGTCAAATAGTAATGGCGACAAAACATTTTGCGAGTATGTCTCATTGATAATTCCTTCATGTGAGACACTAGAAATTGTTATTAAGTGGATTAGAATCAAATTACAATAAATCGGTTTTTTTGTAATATTTCTACAACTTAATGTTTGAGATATTTAATCTAGTCCACTATAACAATATAACTGGTTATAAAACTATAGTGCTAACAGATTTGGGACAAACATTGCACATTCGAGAGTAGCAAACGCAAAGCAGTAAAAGTTACATGACAAAATACACTGAACAAAATATTTAATAAAAGGAGTAGTAACAACTTGTAAAATAAACTTGATGAAATACGGTTTTTAATAAATCAAGGTTTTAGGGGAGCTTTTGAGTCGACATATAAGGAAGTTTTTCTATTTGTCATGAAGAAGACAAAACTAAAAAACCTATATTCAATATCAAATTGGAAGCTTTAGTTTCATTAGATTATATCAATAGAAAACTTTCATTTAATTCAGTTAAAGAGTTTTTTCCGTGTATTTCTATAATGTAAAAAGAAATACAATAGCGCCCAAGAAAAAAAGGCTTAGGAATAAAAAAAAATCAGTGGCAGCATCAACTTCATCAGCAGCAGCATCAATAAAACAACTGCTGCAGTATTACACAATATACAGAAGTAACATCAACATTACAAAGGAAATTTATATATATTTTATACATACAGATGAGGTGAGGTAGAGTATAGAATATACTCGCATTTAACAATTATACAGCTTCAACTAGGTCGCTGACCTATCAAGTGATTTTTGTTGCAGTAAGGCAGAAAAATATTGGCAAAATGTGGCAGTAACAGCACCAACAACACAAACAGCAACACAACATAAAATACACAAAAACCAAAGAGCTAAAATGTACATATAAAACAGTAGCTACTAGCAGCAGCATTAGCAACATCAGCAGCTAAATGTAGCATCATCTTCTTGTTCTTCATCATCTGCAACATAGGCTCCATAGTTTAAAAAAATCGACATACGAAATGCAACATATAAAACACCCGGCAAAAAAAAACATAATTTTTTTTTTGTTTTTCGTTTTAAAATCAACACAATACAAGTGGGAGAAGTTCTTTAGTTGTGATATTTTATTTTTTATCCTCATATAGTAAAACTATACACCAAAAATAAGAGGGGATCTCAAAAAAAAAAAGTTTAGAAAAAAAATCAAAGTGTTGCCAACTGTGTTGTTACGAACACTGTAACATATGGAGCCATATCACAAAGATTAAATACAACAGCTAACTATACAAAAAGTTTGAAAAGGATTAATTCTTTAATTCAATTTTTTAAAATGAATGAAATATTACTTAAATTTCATTCAGAAACAGCATTTTTATGAAACGATTTCTTAGCTTAATTCTTAAAGCTTTAAATAATATGAATGAATTCTTTCTTGAATAATTCAAAATTTTGTTAATTCATTTAATAAAAGACAATGATAAAATATTCGTTTTCATTTATTGACGAAAATTACTTAAAATTAGTCTATAATAAAAAATAATTTTATGCTTTGTTATTGCATGTGTGTGTGTGTGTTATGTTTTAAAAGTGTGTGTTTAGGTAAAACTTCTCTACATTAAATGAATGATACAAGAATGTCTGTATTTAATTTGTAAAATGGTTGCATGAACATAATATTAAATTCATTCAAGTTAGGAGTTTATTCAATACCAATTAAAACTTTTGAATGGATTTTTAGGGAATGATATACATAAGAAAATTTTTCGATTCTGAATTAAACCTTATTGAACTAATTCATTCAAAGCTCTGGCTATACATCATCATCAAGAAGAAAAGTACACTGGGGTACTGCTATAACGAACTATATAAGGCCCTTTTATTAACCGTGTACAATATAATTTAATTGCACTGACAAAACAAACCATGTCTGCTAATGTAAATCAAGATATTCTTTAAATTTGAACTTCGATGTAGTGAAATGTAACATAGTTTTATTTATACAATGCCTTTTACTTTTAATTGAAGCAATATCATATAACCGAATATCATATTTTTGAGTTATATTATACATACATATTAAGTTATTAGTTTGCATTAACTGGGTTAATTTTAACTGAACGAATCCCTTTAAAATAATGCCAACATTTAGTCGGCATATTTCTTTATATTCTTTTTAATTTCCTTATTCTTCTTCTGTAGCATTATTCTTGTATAATTGACCATTCTTTAATGTTTGTGATCCCAGCTAAATGCCGGCAACTTTGAGGTCAACAATTAATAGAGCATTACAAATTTTTAAATAAATATTTACAATGTGTAAAAGAGATTCGTAAGTATAAGATGAGATGTTGTTATGTTGTTGTGCAAATGTGTATTTGATATATGGTATACAGGTAGCCCTCGATTTTACGAGAAAATATTCTCATTTTCGCGCTAATTAATATTTGCTGTTCATTAAGTCATAAGCAGGGAAGCGACTTTCATGTACTAAAAAATCGAAAAAATGCCGTAAAAATTGTAAAATATAGGCTTAAAATCGAAATATGCACTAAAACCCAAATACAAATCCGAAAATATGCTGAAAAAAGTATGCACTTAAAATGTTTGGATTTTTAAAATTCGATTTATCACTCTAATACAAATGTCAGACAAATGACAACAAGATGCAATTTCAAGGGTTACAAATTATTTCTTTCGTTTATTTTTAATTAAATCTTAATTTTTATTTCTACAAAATATGCAATTAAATTGAAAATATGCAAAATATGCAACAAAAATGCCAAAATATGCACTTATAGCAAAATATGCCATAACAAATCGATGCCATTTTGTTGCAAGTTCTTTGATACGGAAAAGTATTTATTAAAAATTTATTTGGGCTACTGACTACAAACTTGTATTTGCATGAGAGTCGCTGCCCTGGACATAAGCTTAAAATTCAGGCATGCAAAGTACTTGTTTAAATTTGCATAATTTGAATAGGTGATTCGAGTATATCGAGGGTAGCCAGTATAAATACTGCTAAGCTGCTTTTTGTGCTTTGATATAAAAATTTCCTGGACGTTTTCTTTGGAAATTTTGCTTAGAAATAAATGCATATTTTCGCTAAAACATAAAGATGTAAATATACATGGATTTGATGATGACTGCTAAATTATTTGGACTTTGATGTTATCAACTTTTAAATATAATTTCATATAAGAAATGTTTAGATTAGCGTAATAGAGATTCTCTGAATTATGAACGATAAATATAAAATACTAAATTGCACTGCCGTTTTTTCCAAACATTTATAAAATAAAAAAAATTTACTAAATCCCTAATACATAGATTCTATTTTGATATTCATAATTATAAAATTGGAATAGGGCTTGAAAGTTATAAGTGCAAATGTTTCAAATTATAAATAGCTCGTTAAGTTCTTCGTTCAATTTAAAAAGAGTTTTCCTAAAAAAAACTAAGACAAGGTGTACTAAGTGTTGTATATGTTGTATTTTAAAAATAGAGATTATAAAATTTTATTTTCAATTTTACGAAGATTTGGGTTTTTTGGGTTGAGTTTTTACTCTGATAGCACACTAGAGTATAATACACTTAACATACGTACAAATGTTGTATCGCACTATCCATATATTGTTGTATATTTTTAAATACAATTTTATCATCTTTATTTTAGATACGCTATACAGCACATACAACATTTAGTACAACCCTTGTGAACTACCTTAATGATTGTATTTCAGATATAATAGATTGGTGTTCAGATAATTGATAAATCTAAAAGGTTATTGATAAATCTAAAAAACAATGGTTAATTTCTGAAAAACTACGGAAAATGGTTGTAGTACCGTTATAAGTGAATTCTTAAATTACAATACGGTGCTGTACAACTTTCTTGGCCTTTTCAATTGAAAGAAGTTCAAATGTTTCAAGGAAAAAACTTTCATAATCGGAGAAGTGAAAAAGTGAAAGAAAATTGCACAAAAGTGAGTAACAGTCTGTAATAAAAGTAGATCTAAAAACTTAATATGAAGATGGCATTAAAAGGTTTTCATGCAAAAAGTTTTTTCAATAGATATATAATGTGACACGAGACATATTTTTACAAAAAAATTTGTCAATTTGGGGTACGCAACGAAAAAAGTCTTGCCACCCCTGTTCTAGACCAAAAATTTAAATTTGTTCACAATTATTCTTTGGCTTTCTTTAAAATATTGCTATTGTTTGGTAATTCGAAATGACAAAAGCATGCCATTTGATAAAATAGTGACTGAATATTCATGATAACACTAGAAAAACCAAACAGTTGTAGCGACCGATATTTATAAACCCTGAAAACTGGAATTTTCAAGACATAATGTTCCAGAAAACTGATTAATGCTGACAACAGAATTTCAAAACAACATTTGATCTCATACTTTTTTATTTAGTTGCAAAAAGTTCCAGTTAGTTCGTTCGTTCAAAAATTTGTTAATGACCTTGTATCGCAAAGATAATTTCTTTTAAAAATGCTTATATAAGAGGAGGAATTTTCTAAACCTGCTGCTGACTTAACACCAAATTTTGCGGAATTGCACTACAGAGTGCACTCACAAGGGAGGTATCCAGATCCGAACCGGCAGTTCTTAATGAACTTCGGATATATTGGAGAGAATAACAATTTAAGGGACCTGTTTTTTTTTGTTTTGTTTCTGTTTCTGTTTTGGCGTTTTGACAAGATTTAGTGGTCAAAAATTAACCCATTTTAAGTTTTTTTTTATTTATTTCGTTCTATTAAAAGTAACTACAGACAAAATTTGTATCAAATGAAATAATACACATTTAATGGTGAAAATTATGATCAAACAATTTCAAATATTTTTGTTATTTAGAAAAATGTGTTTTGAGTATTATTAAATCATACAAAAACAAATGCATTTGGGCTGCTAAAAAAAAGAGGTGTCTCTTTTTTGTTGCTCCTTTACAACATGTGTATGCAAAGTTTATTAAAATCTCCTAGTCCGGTAGGGCTCTTTGCTCTTTGTCAGCAAACGAATTTGTTGCCAATCGAATGATTCGATTGTGGTAAGATAACCTATCGATACATCAGTAATCAACTGAGGCAACCAAATTTCGGTTGACTCTACAAAAATTCGTCACAAACAAAATCATTCGATTGGCAACAAATTCGGTTTGCGAACACCAAATCCGTGTTCTGGGTGTAGAAAACTGCTAACACCGGTGGATTTTTAACAGAAAGGGCTTTAAACGTATTCCACAGACTCGAAATGGGAACCATATTTGACACTCAACACAAGCATCAGTTAGCTACAGAACTTCCAAAATTGTATACAAATTTACTGATCTAAATTCAACCGATCTCCGTAACTTTTTTATTAAATTGTAAACTACTATTTTTTTCTGACTACTAAATTTTCTATGAATAGTTATTATGTACTACTATTTTTATTGTTTCTTCCAAGATACTACAAAATCCTCTCCCTCTTTGAAGATATTCTCTTAAAATAAAAATATATAAGTATCAAGAAAAACCATTCTCTTTTATCACTATTCTCTTTTAATTCTTATAATCTACACAAATAACTAATACATTTGTAAGACACACAGATATGATTTTCGAGTTTTGTTTATATTTTCTAAATTTATGTTATGATTAACATATTCGCTGTTGTTGTTGTCGGGTTAGCCAGCCACCCAACAACAACTTGGAACCTATGGTAAAAACTGAATATCAAAACAAAGCAACAAAAAAAACCTGCAATCGTATGTTTTGTTTTGCTTAGGCATTCGTTAAAAATAAAATGTTTAACCTGCTGCTCGCTAAATGAACAAAAACAACAACCACAATAAGAATTGGATGGATAAAAAGAAATATAAAAATATAAAATATATATAAAATCAAAAGTGCAGTATAAAAAGAGTGAAACAACAGAGGCTCGTTTATGATTAAGGTGACCAAGTTGTTTTATTTGTATTAAATTTGTATGTAACTTGTTTATGTATTTCAAGATAGAGGAAATTGTTGAATGCCCACAAAAGATAAAAAAAATTGTGGAGCATCAATATTTTCTTAGCGATCGAACTCACTCACTTTCTTTGGCCCAAGACGAACTTCGGAAATTTTTTAATGTTAGGCCGAAACCGTAGCCGAACTTTTTAATTTAATTTTAAATTTGAAAAAAACGTGAATTTCTGTTGATTTAGACAAAAAATGTGTTTAAAGTAAAACAAAAAATATTTAAACATGAGTAAATCTTAAAAAAAAAGGTAATTTAGTTTTTTTTTTTCAAAAATATGAAATAATCATGTCGATTCGACAAAACGCGACTCACTTTGCCAGTGTCGACTCTTCACTTTCACCAGCCATGACTCGATAGATTATAAAATACGCGTGAAGAATTTTTGGTTAAAGCCAAAAAAAATTTTTTTTACCTCTTAAAAAAATACACAAACACAGAGAAGAAGAATCATAAAAACATTAAAAAAATTTGATTTATGGCAATCTAATATTTTTTATTAGTCTTGCGTATACAAGTATGAAATAAAGAAAATTTAATAACTTTTGTGTTTTTGCAAAAATAAATGATTTATTCTCAATGCAAGAACAAGAGACAACAACTTTGTGTTACAAATTTTATCTCTTTATTCTGCCAGAGTTGATTTTTTGCGCTTTTATTGTTGAACTTACTAAAATATTCGAAAAATAGTTAAAAAAAAATTATTAAATTTTCATGTTTTAATGGAAAAACAAGAATTTTCTCGTCAAACGCGCATAAGTTGGCGACGAACAAAAGTGATAAAAACTCGCATAAAACAATCTATAGATTGTATCGTTGATCACCAAAAACATACACTCAAAATAGTTTGTAGTTTAAATTAACTGAAATGAAAAATCACTTAAAATTCGGTCTACTTTTCATTTAAATCAAATGTTTCTTGTTATTTATTTTAAAATATCGTTGAAATAACCAGCAAATCCGTAAGAACAAAAGAATAGTAAGTTAAAAATAAATGTTCAAATTCTAACTACAGATCAGTAAAAGTAAAAGTTATATTCAGTTATTTGAAATTATTTCAGTTTTTTGTTTTTGTTTGTTTTTATTTTCTACACACTACACGTGTAAAATTTTTCAATTTCTTGTAATTTGAATTGAAATAATTTTGTTTGTTAACGACAAATTTTGGCAACTAAGTTGTCAGTTTACTATGAAAAATATGCAATTTAAATACCGAATTAGTATAAACTATAAGTTTAAACTGACCCAAAATTGGTTCTGAGGAGCTACTGTTAGTCTAGAGTGAAAGATGCAATTAATTAGGTAACAATTTTAAACAAAACCATTTGGTAAGTAAAGTGAAGTTTTTAATTCATACCACATTTATTTTAAAATTAAATATAGGAACGCCTAGGTGCATGATTATAATACAAATGTTCTATATATATTAGGAATGCCAAATGGGAAATCCCGAACTTCTGAGATTTTGTAAGTCCCGTATTCCGGGATTATCTTTTTTAAATCCCCGTTTTTTTCAGAATTTTTTGGGACCTTTCGGGATTTTTTTATATAAAATTTTTGATAAATTACGTTTTTTATTGAATTGTGCATATTTTTTGTTGGATGTTTACGATTCTGAACACCACCCATATTTTTTAAGAGTACACTCATAATAATCTCAATGTGTTTCATGTAAATATAGAGAAATATTTAGTGGTTGGTTATTTTTATGTATAATTTTTGAATTTACTATCTATCGTTATTCCAGCGAATTGCGATAGCGAAAACGGTATCATAATTTAATGAAAACAAGATATCGTTGGGAAAGTTACATTTAAGGATATAAAAACTAATGTTTTCGTATAAAAAGTAATTTCCGTTCGATATAAGCTGATAATTTCTTAGATCACTCCAGCGGAGTTTCGGCGGCACTTGACGTTTTGTTGAATTAAAAAAAAATCTGAAGTAAATTATGTGACTAGGGCAAAGCTGTGTCGGAAGTTCACAAATGTACACAAAACAAACAAAACACAAAAAAATCTTTTTTCAAAAATCGATGAACACAAATTTTAGATGTTAGATTACAGAAGTAATATTTTCAGAACGTTTTCACCATCAAAATTGTAAAAATTCCTCTGCGAAAGTTGCACAGAGAAAACACAATCGTGCTGACAAATTTAATTCGTGCTGTTGTAAATCCAATGTTTTTGTTGCGATTACCGAATTTTTTGTTAATATAAACAAACACCAAAATCCCGGGATTTCAAACAATCACGAGATTTTTTAATATCAATCCCGATTGGCGTCCCTAATACATATATATTATTGCTCAGAAGCTTCGTATTCTTTACTTCATAATTTAACCAAATATTAAATGTATTAATTTCAGATTTGTATGTCTTCGAAAAATGCAAGTGCAAGCTTTTGCAAAAACACAACAACGTATACAAAGAAAATAATTTACCACAAATTGTCTGGGTCAAAGGGATTGCGAAATTGTCAGGATTAAAGTTACTCTATGCATATGTTTTGTTTAATATTTTATAGCGTTGCCAACATTGACAAGTTTTGCAACTAGTTTTAAAAAATTAAACTCTAAATAAAAAATACTTATAAATATTAAGCAAATTAATTCTAAAACTAAAAATACAGCTAGTGCTGATAAAACTTAAGTTTTTGTCTGATAATCGAGATTTTGAGGTTTGAACAATAAAGTCTCTTCTTGGAAAACTAATACTGAATTGTGTTTTCTAAGTATCCTTTAGCTTGATTTGGAATTGCAGAAAAATGGTGCTGCTGGATTTCTCGCAATCACTCCAGCAATAGTGTAGTTTTGCAATTTATTATTTTTGCAAGTGGAAATTTCTGACATGAAAGTCCTTATTAATTAACTACATATTTTTCATTTACTAACATCTCAAATTCTCAAGCTCAAATATTTCTTCTGATTTTACGAAAATTTCTTGATGTTCAAAATAGTAAATACAATTTTACAATCTTAACTCAGAAAAAAACTTTATTTTTCTGATTAACCTTATAAAGATGGTCACCCTTTTTATGGTTGATTTGAAAAGAAGTAAAAACATATATCTAGAAGAACAAGTCTTTTTGTAAAGTATCTTATGGATTTTTTATTGTTTGTATTAGAGAAGCTGGCAGTGAACGCTTTGTTGTCTTCTTTACAAGAAAATAATAAAAAAAAAACTAGAATTAATGATTTTGTTATAGGCCTCCTGTATAAAGTTAATTGCTCTCAGAAAAAAAAAACAATCTCTGTATTCTGTTGTTAATAAAGGCTTTAATAGAGGGCCCTACTAATAGAGGAGAGCATATTTTTCTTTTTTCTGATTACTTATTCCTTCTTCTTGATTTATTTTGAATATTGTATATTTTCTGGTTTTAGTTTTTTAATGTATGGGTATGTTCCTATAGGCGATTGTCCAAGTGTGTGTGAGTTTGTCAGTATGTTGTTGCGTGCATGATTTTGTTGTTGCACTGCTAATGCATGCCTATACTCGCGACTTTTTGTTATATTTTGTCTTCCCAGTTTCCATTCTCGTTCTGTAGCCTGTTCTGGCGTGCTGTTTTTTATATGTATTTTTTAAATTCAGAGTATAATTGTGTTTAGAGCAGCAGTAGTAGTAGTAGACGACAAGCAAAAGTGCTCCATCAGATCGGGTATGGTGTGAGGCACCTATCTTTTGCGCCAGCAGTTGATTTCGAACTACGAAGCGAGTAAGACGTGTGTTGTTGTAATTTTTTCTAAATGTTCGACGACGTTTTAAGTGCTTTTAGTTAAGTTTTCTTTACAAAAAAAAAAAATTAATAACAAAACAAAAAACATTTCCTAACGATATAATTTGTTGACATTTATGATATACAAATTAGTATTGAGTTAATGAAAAAATTCAAAAACTAATTAAAAAAAAAGAATATTAATAATTTTTATACTAAATACGACTTTTGTGAAAAAAATTTTTGCTAAAAATTATAAACAATACTATGACAAAATAAAATCAGAAAGTTGAAAAACTTCAGTTAATAATATTAAATAGAAAAAATACTGAATGAAAAATATCTCAAAAATAAAAGAATCACAAAAAGTGTCACAATTTTGAAGCAAAACGAGATTTATAATAACTAAAAAACAACAAAACTAGAACTAATAATCATATTCAAAAGTGTTATCCTGTGTTGTTGTGTTGTTTGTTTTCATTGTCATCTTTTAAACAACATCATTATTTTTACAAATTTACAATTTCGTCATAACGATGGCTGTGCCCTTTTATTTGCCAGAGGGTGGTGCCGATGATACCGTATCATCCGGCGGCACCACTTCATCCGATGGCGCTAGCAGTGCAGCTAGCTCTTTACAATCCTCCCCAAATACCACCTCATCAGCTACACAAACACCCATGCAGAGTCCTTTGGTGCCGGGTGATTTAGTGATGGCATTTTATGAGGCCTTTTATCGTTATTCAGTCAATACAGGTAAGATGCAAACATTTTAAACGTTCTATTGATATATTGCTTTTGATAATGATTTGAAATAACACTTTGAAAATTTTATTGATTTTTTTTTTTTTTTAAATTTTGCACTTTTTTACTTTAAAATAAAATGTCGAAGGATTTAGGGTTAAAACAAAGAACTAAATTTTGCAAAGTTAAGTAAAAATATTTAGAATTTTATGCGAAAAAAAACTATTTTTTTTTATTAAATAATTCCAAAATCTAATAAAAATTTAAAAATATATTTCTTGTAATATCACTTTCATCGCTGCTTTGACAAAATTTTTTAAAAAAATGTCAGTAAATTTGTTTAGTATTTTGCCACTGACAGTTTATTAATGTCTACAAAAAACTTTGCTAAGTGCATTAGCAAGCAATTTTTCCTTATTTAAGCTTTAAGCCCGTTTTAGAAATTTGTAATATTCCTTTTTTTCGCTATAACAGACAAAATTGTTTTTAATTAATTTGTTACACCCAGAATAACAAATCCATAACTTAATAGGCATTTTTCTTTTTAAAATTGTTTCATTAAAAGATTTTTATAAGACCTAAAATCAGACATTTCTTTTATAATACAGGTGTAACATTTTGATAGATCTTTAATATAAAAATCACACTAAATTTTTTGAAAAATTCTTGGCACAATGTTTTTGTTTTGTTTTGTTTGTTACAATATTTTAAGTAATTTTTATTATAAACTTCTTCGTATGTATCTTATAATTGTAATTATGAATAATTTACTGTTAATTATTTATAAAAAAAAAATCCAAATTTATTATTCAGAAAATACTTGAGTACTTCCCAGCCAATAACAAATTTTAATATGTACTTTTTAAGGATTCTTATTGTTTGAGTCGAAAATTAATCAAGTAAAGCAAATATTTAAAAAATTTTAAATTTTTATTGTCAAAAATGAATAATTATTTAACAAAACTATGAGCCTTCTAAAAATTTTCGTGACATAAAAATTTTAAGAAAATCCAAAAAAATTTTCAGAATTGACTCAAGATTGAATTCCAATATTTTGTGACTATAAAAAAGATTAAGATTAAGCCTAAAGATTTTTTTAAATATCTTTATTGAGCAATTGTTGGATCAAAAAAGAAGGCTCTTTTGGACGAACCGCTTTCATACAAACATTTTAATAACATATTTTGAGTAAATTTCTGAACTTCTTTGCTGGCTGGATTGCATATTATTTAAAATATATATAATTTTCATAAAATAGTAATGGAACAGGTAATATTAAAAGTTATGGTGAAATTCATAATTCAATATAGGTTCTATTCCTTCATGTCTATGCATGCACTCTTTTGATAAATGTTTATAATAACAAACAAAACAAACAAAAAGAGTAAAAAATTCATGCTAACAAATAAATTTATTATCAATCGATTGATATGGTTGCGGTTACCGAATTTTTCGTTTGTGGCAACAGAAAATCAGTTAAGACAACAGTTACTTGATTGTAACAGCAACATTTTGTAATATTAAAATTAGAATTGCAATAAATTCGCTGTTTGCAAGTTTCGAGTGTTTTTTCTAAAATGGCTCAATACAATGACGGAGTTCACAATACTATTGTATTTGTTGGATCTGCCATAGTTCAGCATTTAAAAATTAATTTAATACTTTATAAAAAAAAGAACACCATAATTAGGATTTCTAACATTTAAAACAAAACACAATATTTTTCTATTGAAAAACACAAAAATATAGAGTTTTCTTCATGACAAAAGATAAAGAGTTTTCTTTTTTGTTTTAAAGGTTTATTTTTAAAAAATGGCTCGAAAGCGGATGATTTTAGAATTTTACTAAAAACACATTTTTTATAACACTTCAACTATTTAGCATTTAACCTCAATCAACATGAATTAGTATTCATTTAATATGAGTTTTAGTAAGTAATCGATTAATTTATCTACTTATATAATTTTTTATTACTTTTGACATTGCATAT
Source organism: Delia radicum (assembly GCA_021234595.1). Taxonomy (NCBI): domain Eukaryota; kingdom Metazoa; phylum Arthropoda; class Insecta; order Diptera; family Anthomyiidae; genus Delia; species Delia radicum. The sequence continues at coordinate 240,974,166 of CM037853.1, forward strand.
AAAAATAATGTCATTAAACCATAATTCACACCTGGTTAAAAGCCTTTTTTCGAGAAAAATAATTATGGTATAGTAATAAAAAATTTATTAATGTAAATTTAATATCAAATTACAAATACAAAGCAAATACAAAATTCATACTTTTATAAAAAAAAAAAACTAAAAAATATACAACAGTTGAAAACTTTTTACTTTTTTCTTGTTATATCAGTAAAATGTCTTAAATTACCTACAAAACGATATGGATGGTAATAAAAAATGCTAAACTCAGCATAAATGAATTTTATAAAAATAATAGTTAAAAAAATAATCAAAAGACCACAATCGGATAAAAAATAATTGTACACAAAATTGGCTTAACTAGTAAAACAGAAAAATTAAATGAGTCATAAAATTAAAGGTGTCTTTTATACAATTAACAATTGAAATTTATATATTTTATTGTTAATAAAAATGTACAACTTTAATATAAAAAACTAACAGGAATTTTCAGTTTTAATTTTATATTTTAATTGAATATATAAAGATTTTTATAGAAAATATTAAGAAATAGAGAATGAAATAAAAACCACAGGAAATTATTGACCAATTTTATGGTTAAATAAAAAATTTGTGTGTCATTTCAAAATACAATAAAAAAAATGTATAAAATAAATAATAATGCTGCTAAATCCCCAATTAACGGATTTGTATAGTAAAACATTTTCAAATGTATTTTAAAAATATTAAAAAATTAATTACATTTAATATTTTTCTTTCAAATTTGTTTTTTTTTTTTAACATGTAAGGTCAATATTTATAATATTGTTGTAACGTTTTTTTTTTGTACTAAATGGGTTTGTCTACCTCAAATGTAGGTAAATTTAAATTTTTATTTTTTTTGTAAGGCAACAGTGGCCAGTTAAGTTGTTACAATTTTAAAGTGTGTTTGTCGCGTGCTCATGTTAATATTGTTGTTGCTATTTATTTTTCCTATTATATTTTATGTTGGTTATATGTGTATCTTATTGCCTTTTAATAAGCCTAACACGCCCACTTTTTTTTCGTTTTTCTCTATAACCATAAACATGATTTGTGTTACAACTAACCTGTGGTTTTCAGTTTTTCGATATTTTTTTTTAACAAAACCTTACTATCTTATATTAAATATCGTTTATATATTAGGGTCGCAATAAAATGTTTGGTGAAAGTTTTTGTTTACTAATTTTTAAAGAAATCTAAGGAGATATTGAGCCACATAGTCTAAAGCTTATATGGTGAAAATTTCGGCCAAATCGAATGATTCTAAGCTGTTCACTTCTGAGATCAAAGTTTCGGAACAAAATAATAAAAATAAAGATTTGAAATATAAAGACTTTAAATTTAGTTTTTAAAGTATGGTGAAATTTTGGCTGAAAATTTCGATCTTTTCCTAAATTACTTTTCGAAATTTGGATTAAATTCTAGATTATTCCTAAATTCTTCATATTTAATAAACAATCACGATATCTTAGAGCAATTTAAAAAATGTTTTCATATTCGTCTTTAGCATACATTGAAACGGCATGCCAAATTTCAAAACTTTGACCTCAAAGCTTTGATTTCGTAAAGGTTAGAGTTATCCGATTTGGATAAATTTTTTTAATATAACAGTTTTTGATCAAGTGGTACAATATTCCCCACAAATATGAACTAAAATCAAAATTTAAGTTTTTGTTACCACCCTAATGCATATAGTTTACTACTTTTTGGCTTTACTTGTTTGAAGCAAAATCTTGTTAGTTTTATTTTTATTTCGTCTCTTTGTTCAATCTCGAAAATCTGGTTTGCAGAAGGATACTTACACTTCTGTTTAAACTAGTTTTTAAAATTTAAAACTCACTGGCCATTAATTTATGTAGTAGTTGGGTTGTACTGGTCACTTCAGTTGTTTGTGGATTTTACTATTATTTGCTTAGTTCTTGTAAACAAACAATTTAAGAGCTACTGCTATTTTCAGAGTAAACAGAAGTTCCAATTTGTTTAAATTTTTACAATATATTAAATATATTATTATAAAATATATTATAGTATAAAATATTTATAAAATATCAATATAATTAAAATGAGAAAATTTTTGTGGTATATTTTTTAAAGTGCTTTTTTAGAATTTTAAAAATTGCATTACTCAACAAAACCACATTTTTTGCACAGACTTTTACTTGAACTTTTTTAAAGTATTTTGGTATCCTAAACCCGAAGTAAAGCGAAATCGAATTGTCTTGTTAACATTTCTTTCTTTAGACCCTTGACCCAGGGGAAAAAAATTCAAATGTTTATATGGATTTGAATTCTACCTAAAATTATCTTTCATTTGAGTATTCTTAATAATGTCGGGAAATGTTTAAGGGTGTTTTTATTGGGTACTTTTAATGGGAAGTATACTTTGACCTCATAAATCACATATTTTAAAACCAATAAATTTATTTTTTTTGTGATATTCGAGCTATTTTGAATTTGTCCAGAGGCTTTTTTACTGCTGTTTGGAACCACACGCTAAAACATATTAACTATGTACCAAGCTTCCTCTTCTGAACAATATGTTATTATGATTTTTTTTTGTTCATTTGTAAGTTTTTTATATTCTCATACATAAGACATTATGTTCTTAGATTCGAACCTTTCAAACAAATCGAAAAGTTTAGCTTGGAATACTTTCGTTGTTAGTAAAGGAACCGGGAATAGAAATCATAAAACAAAGAGATTTAGAAAATGCTAGAAAAAAGTTTACACGAGATCTGTGAATTCTTGAAGGTTAATGTTTTCTTTTGAAGAAAATCCGTAGAAAAAAAAATATAAAATTCCGAGAAGATTTTTCAGGTTAAAGTCCCTTATACTCAAAACTATTTTCATTTAAAAATTTCAAAGAATCTTAACACTTTTTAGCGATAATGTCTAAGGTTTTGAGACCACAGTCTGATTACATTTCTTAACATTTTCCCCCATAAACTGTCAAAAGATTCTTAAGTTTTCTAAGTATACTTAGAAACAGACCTTACCAAATAATGAGTATACACTGAGAGAATTATCTGCATGAAATCAATGAATTTCTGCATTAGATCTTTGTTACTGGAACTCGTCAATTGAAATTTTTCATTAAATTAATGCAGTTTAATGATGTATGATGTTTAAGAAATTTTTCATTTACATTGTGAAGAAAACTTCATTAGTTTAGTCAAAAAGTTTCATTAAAACTCGTTCAAAGAATTCTCTCTGTGTACTAAAATAATTTTTCAACCTCGGCAGAAACTCTAAAAATATTTAATTCAAATATTTTAAACGAGTAAAGATGACAATGATGAGTCATCTTTTAAATTAACACTAACATGCAATATATAAACTTAATAATCATCATCTACAGCACCATTTCTCATTTTACCACAAAAAAACAACAACTGCATATAGACACAAAATGTAAACATAAGCTATTCTTTGAGCTTTTGTTATTTATTTTTTTTTTACAAAAAAGTCACTAAACACGAATTTTTCCATCAAAACAACACTGTCATCATACAGTTTATAAATTCACACTTATTAGAATACAACAACAACAACGTCATAACTCCTTTACACTAATACAAACAAACATACATCTTAGGCCGTAATGGTATCAACATAAGTTTGTGTGTGTGCAGTATACATGTTAGTTGGTTTGAGTAAAAAAAGAAATCCTTTTGTTTACATCCTTTTCCGGTATGCAAAATCATGTTAACGTTTGACAAAAGCCTATTTTTTAATGTGTTAAAATTTAAACGCCTTGTTGTTGTCAGGCGTTACAATCATCTGTACATTCGACACACACACACATACATATGCATATATATATACCTATACAGAGTTATATATAGAAAATTTACTAAAGGCAATGCTCTTGACTTTGTTGGTAATGGTTTGTATATATCGTTCGTATATGTAGTTGGTTGCATATACTTTTTTGTATTTGTTACTTATCACATTTTTTTAAACATATTTTTGTTTGTTTTTATTACTTTTATCGTTAAATTTCTTTTGAGTTTTATAAACAAAACCAGCTGTTTTCTGCAAAAGCCTGTAAGTTAGCCATGATAACCTTTTAACTTAAAATTCTTTAATATTTATATTTTTGTTCGTTTTGTTTTGCTCAGCAACTTCGTTGTGTTATGATGTTGCCTAAAACAGGGCGCGTTCCCATATTTGTCTGCATGTTTTCTTTTTTATTTAGTTTTTGTTTTGCTTGCTCCTTTATAAGGAAAATTCTTAAAATATGTAAATAAAAAATGGCGGCAAATATGGCCGCCTGGAAACAGCTGCTTTTAGCATTTATGATTTATATATTGCAACAGCAAAGAAGGCTCGTCGTTTTCAGGCCATTTTTACAGTATTTTTTATGCATTTTCCATTTTCCTTTTTTGTAAACACACACACGTGCTTGTTTGCTATTTTGCTTTACTTTATGCTTTTTTCACTGTATATTTTTTGTGAATTACTTTGCATATTATTCAATGCCATTGACTTTGTTTATTTTTGCTTTAAGTTAAACATTATTAAAAATTTTTCCTTTTAGTATTATAATTCGTATTTGTAGTTTTGTAATGTTACTTTGGCTAACTAGTCATCCATAATGCTTGTGTTTTTTTTTTTTGTAATAGCATGACTTATTTTTAAAGAGTGATTAAATAGATTTAACTCCTTTGATCCTGTTTGTGTTTTTAAAGAATTATGAATTGTAGTAGGGAAATTGTTGTTATTATTTGATCTTTATGGTACGTGCTTAAGTTTTGTCTTAAACAGCTCACACAAGTTTTTATATTCTTCTTTATTTTTTATTATTATTATTTTTTTTTTTTTTTGAAGTAGTCTGTGTGCAAATAAGGAAGTTGCTATAACAATGCTATTCTCAGACTTCTTAAGAAAGTGGCATTCTATTCTTTAAGAAGAACTCTAGTTTTAAATATTATTTCCTTAAAATAGACAATGAAAATTGTGTTTCTTTGTAATCCTAAAAGTAGGCAATTACAAATGCGAAATTATCTAATACTGTTAAGGACTTATGTAACTACATCATTAATACCGTTTATAAGCTAATATTATTTTCATTATAATCTATAAATTATTTGCCTTAAAATTAATAATTTCAACTATTACTCATTTTATCTTTTAAATCATTAACAAATTTGTAAAACGAAAAAAACACTATCTAATCATAGCACACTTAATAATATAATAAACCGATAAATCTCTCAATGCTACTTAATAATATTATATTATATTCAAACGTTTTACAGCCAATTATTAATCATCATCTACATCTTCACACTTACGACTTAAAACAAAACAATGCTAAAGAAAAAGCTTAAATAAAAATAATAATAAAAAATCAACGCAATTAAAAAAAAAAAAAAAAATTCAACAATAAAGAATAAATGACTGCAAATGAAAATTGCACGTTTTGTGTGTTGATAGAATAGAAACATCTAAAATTACACTTATCAGGGAATGTCGCCAACGCTTATACACCGATTTTAATGAAAATTGGGTTTGCAGTAAAAAAAACAAATGTAGGTTGGAACTGTTTTTTGCACAGGTTTTTTAATATGTTTGAAAAATTTTGCAATAAAGGGGCTTTCTTAGATGTTCGATCCAGCCCGAACTAGCGCGAATATCAAATGAATAAAAAACATGTGTTCGCTGAAATTAAAAACAAACTTCAATAGTCGAAGAAGTACCCAAAATTTTAAATATTTTTTACAATGGTAAAAAAGTTAAAAAGCTGGCATTAAGTTTGCCTTAAAATCCCTTTTCTTTAAAACAACAAAAAATGTTCAACAAAATTAAAAAAGAAAGTTAATGGTAACCTTAATACCCCTTAACGCCTGCGTTGGGCAATCAAAAACCATATTCATTTCTTTTTTAGTTTTTTTTTAAATAAAGTATCAAAATTTGAAATATTTTTTTGCAATGACATCTTAATTATAAAAAATAAAAAAAACAGTCCTTTTACCCTTTTCTTCAATACAGCCAACAAAAATGCTACAAAAAACACAGTTTTGGCACAGTTTCTTACCCCTAAACGCCAGAGTTAGCCAATAAAAAACATTACACTTGTTTTAAATCGGCGTGTAGAAGTTGGCTGCATTTCCTTATTAGAAAAATTAAAACGACAATTATGCGTCATATTTTATGGTTTTGAAAATAAAGATAACAATGCATTTTTAAAAAGATTTGTAATTATAAAAGTTATAAAATGTTTGTTTTGTTTGTTTTGTTTTTAATTTGAAAGTTAAAAAACTAATATATTGTTTTAAATATAGACTCAGAATATTATGTAGTTAAGTTGAGTTAAAAAGAAAGGAGCATGCATTTATTTTTCAAATAACTATTTTTTCAACTTTTTTATACATTTGTTCAAAATAATTTGCCGATTTTTTAATTTCATTTATTTAAAGTTTCATACAAATTAAACCACGAAAAAGGGAATATTTTTCTATTTCCATTAGTATTTTTTTTCAAAAAAAAATATTCAAAAAATTCGTGTCTGTTGTTTTTATAAATTTCAATTCAAGTTGAAAAGTTTACACAAATGTGTGTGTGTATACATTTTGGAGAAAAAAAAACAAACAAAAAAAAACTGAAATAATTTTAAATAACTGCACATAAGTTTTATTTTTAAACAATTAAACATTTATTTTTAACTTACTATTCATTTGTTCTTACGGATTTGTTAGTTATTTAACAATATTTAAAAATAAATAACGAGAAACATTAAATTTAAATGAAAAGTAAGTAGACATGCTTTTAAGTGATTTATCTTTTATGTTAAATTACATTTTCAGCTAATTAAAACTACAAGCTATTTTGAGTGTATATTTAAAAATGTATATGTTAATCTTATGAACTATCTCGTCTCGAAATTTGTGTAAAACAATACCTCGATTTGTTTAGATTTTTCGAACATATGTATCTGCATTTAAAATATTTAGATTTTTATACCTTTATCTATTAAAAATTTAAACAGTATGATAAAAAAATTTAAATGTGCTAAAAAGTATTAAATCAGAAGAGGATGTGCTGAGAAAGTTTTTCAAATAAAAAGCTACAAAAAAGGACTCAGCTCTAATTCTTATATCTTAAATGTTTCTGTTTAACAAAATTGATTAATGAGGGTTCTTCTTTTTTATTTCAAAACTATAGTGATTTTAAATTATTGCAATTTTTAAGTTAATTTGTTCATATGTGTTATTAAATCTAAAACAATTTCTATTGTTTTACATTTTTTATTATACATAGTACTTTTTTAGAATCTTTTTTTTTATTATTTTTTTTTAACTTGCCACCATGTGTGATTTTGCTCATTGCCAAGCCGGCATATTTTGTAATTTTATAAAACAAATGTGCACTTTTTTCTGAATGCAATAATATGGCAGCTAATTATCTCAAAATGTTAATTGTCGTTTTATAATTAGCTTTGTAAACTAAAGTATTTTCAAATGAAATCTTCTATTGAAAACAATACTTGCAATTTCATTCATTGAATGTATTCCTAATGATAAGAAACTTACAAATAAAATGCGTTTATTTTTAATGTCAGGGTTACACAATAAGAAATTATCAGTTGTCAATAAAAAATAATTGATCAAACAGGAAATATTCCTTAAATACCATAAAAAGATTTCAATATTTCTTAAATAATGTAACAATTTTTTTCAACACCTTTAGACGTCATACAATTAAGCTCAAAAAACTTACAAAATTCAATTATCTCCAATCATCGAGGTGTCCATCAGTTGTTATAGACATTTGACAAATGATTGTTTCACAAAAATTTATCAACAAAAAAGTGTTGAATCTTAATGAGATTGAATGTTGTCTTGGCCAAAATTGGGTTTGAAAAAAAAAAACGATTTTTATAAAATCATTTTTTAAAAAACATGACAAGTTTAACATGACAAACTTCTGAAAATCAATAAAAAAAAATACGTTAGACAATAGACTTTTGAAATATACCGTTTTTTATTGAACCAAAATTAGTATTGTTTTTTTTTTTTTTTTTGAAACAAAACACTGAATTTATTTAACAAAAAATCTTAGTTAACACATGTTCTTTTTGTAATTAGTTAGCAACAATTCCTCAAAAAAAATTTCAAAAATCTCTAATTAATTGAGAGTTTCTGTTTATGGTAAAATTATTTTGTAATTATTACTTTATTAGGTGTCTTAACGTAAAATATATTAAATAAACAGTTTTTAAACGGAAAATATACACAAAAACATGCGGATGTAGAAATATAAGTAGTTTTTCCAAAATTTCTAACCGTAGAATTACATAAAAGGATTTTCAGTTAGAAATAATTTGAGGAAATATAACCAAACTACTATGCAATCTCTACACACAGAAAAATCTAGGGGAAAACAAGGTACTACTGTACCAAGTAAAGTAGGAAGGAGCATGTCCACTAATAACTATTTCTAGTTTTATCCAAATCATTTTCAACTTATGAAAATGATTTGGATAAAAATATTATGGCATTTAACTACAAAAACTTAGAAATTCTTCCACTCTTGTTAAGGACAATTAAGCAGAAAATCGTAATAAAAATATCCACTGTATTTCATAAGAATTCCTAGACAGTTTAATAAATTGTTCCATTTTTTAGATCAAATTGTGTTCTTTTTGTTAATGTATTAAAAAATATTTTTAGTTATAAAATATATAACAAATACATGAAAAATACATGACAATAAATGTTAAAACCTCCTTCTCCTTTGCACCAAGAATAAAAAATGTCTGAAAATTGCACCACTCGGTGTACTCGGCTATTTTTTGATCTGCACTATTTATAAGGTTTGATTTATTTATGTTTCAATAAAGTTTTATTTACTTAACACATATTTTATTTCACAGAGAAAAAACTATTTTGTGTTGTACTTTTCTTTTTTTTTTTCTTTTCGAAAATATGTACATATATAAAATAAATGACCAATTATCAATTATGTTCGTCACATTTATTTTGTTATATGATAGCAAGTAATGCTTGATTAAAATATGTACACAAAATGTTAGGGGTATGCAACATGAGTTTAACATTTTGTAAAGATTTAGCATAATAACAACAGTTGTATAAATCCATATATAAAAATGTTGAGTAATATTTAATAATGTATGAACTGACTTTCTATGTGGAAAGTAGTTTAGGAAAATTGTGCAAATGCAAATACAAAATTAACACAATGGGATACATAATTTATACAAAACTTGATAAAATTCACAGAATGTTAATGAAAAATTTTTACTGAGTATGCATTCATAGTATTCCCTCTGGAAATTGTTTGTGTGTAGGGTATTAAACAAAATAATTTCCTTTAAAAATATTTAAAAAAAAAAAGCGAAACCAAATGCATGCAATTAAGGTGTATATTTCAAATCAAAGCACACTTAAGATTTTAGGAACGAAGCATTAAAAGAAGTTTTCTGTAAAGAAAATATTGCATCTAATTTTGCTAACATTGATGAAAGGTGATTAGATTGATAGTTACGAAAAACTTAATTTTGTTATTGAAAAAATTAAAAACAAACATAATTATCTTAATCTTTTACGGGTTTTCAATATTACTCCCACATAAATTTTGTAACGGTTTTTATAAAAAATTTAAAGTTTTTGCTTGTTTTTTTTTTTAATTTTGGCTAAATCTTTTTTCACCAAAATTGGCACATTTAAACAAACAAAAAATTGTAATCATATTATTTTTATCCTCTTATGGCTTTAAAGTTGTTTAACTTGTTGTGATCATATAAGGATATATAAAAATGCATTTTGATGATTGATTTTTATCAACAACTGTCTACGACCACCCACAGGTTCGCAATGATTTAACAAAAAAATTTATATACAAAATTGCCAGATTTTGTCTGTCACCAAGTGTCCAGTTTTTTTTTTTAAGTGAATTCATTCAGAAAATTTTACAATACATACTCAATAGGGTGTCCTGATGAAGAATGTTTTTACGAATTCAGTATTGAAGAGCTGAATACTAAAAATATAGTGTAGAGCATATTATGAGAAAAATATTTATAAATTTTTTTAAACCAGTTTTGGTCCACCGCAGTATTTTTAAGTTTTCATTCAGTACATAATGCCATATAAGTTATAGTTATTGAACCTGCTAAAACAATTCCTATATGAGCTACTGAAGAATAAGCAATTAAAGCTTTCAAATCAGTTTGACGTAAACAAATTAAACTAACTAACATGTTTGCTTGAAAATATAATTATGTTTGCCTTGTAAACATTTATATGTTTGGAAGAAATGAAAACCTTTTACCTACAAATATATATATTTTTGGCTGCAAATATGTATATGTAAATATTTTTTTTGTATGTCCCAAAAATAATATCTAAAAATTTTAAAATTGCTAATATATCTTTGTTAAGGTTTGAAAATTTGAATCATTGTAAACATATAACCAATTACCTGCAAAACATATTAAAAGTGTACTTTTTCTGCGCGTACCATTTTAAAAAAATTAAATCGCTTGTCGGTACCCAACCAAAAACAAAAAGCATTGTTGTATGTTCTGTATTCAGTTCATTAATATGCATCATTAAAGTGTTATTAATCAAATTTTTCTTAACGGGACACCCTAACACTAAATTTTAATCAATATTACCATTTGAGATATACTGTTTTTAAAATCAAAGTAAAGTAACGTTTGTTTGTGTTTTTTTATTTCAATTATGTTATTAACCCCAGGTTTAAGATTTCATAATAATGATTAAGATTGAAATGAAATTAATTAAAAATTTATTAACAATGCGTAAACTTATTTTGTATCCGTATTTTGAATTTTTGATTCAGAGAATATTGATTTTACCAAAAGTAGGCCACATTATATTATGTTTGTAATATGCTTAAAGTATGCAATGCATTTTAAACACTACCTAGAAAACAAAACATTTTATTTATATTCTTAAAATTTTTTATATGTTTATGTATTTTATTGAATTTTGTTGTTTTAAATTTATTACTCAAATAATTTGACCCTTAAAACTACTACTGATTGGCTTATTGTAGTTACTAACTACTGCTACTGCCACTAAGTAATTATAATTACAATAAACGTAAATTATTTTACTTTGACCTACAATCCTTGATCTCAACCAGTGCTTAAAGCTTTATAGAGAACGACGACAAAAACAACAACCGATATAATACAAACATATGACAACTAAAAAGCAAGATCTGCTAACAAAACATTTTGTTAATGATTATAAAGTTTAATTTGTTAAGAACAAAAAAAAATCACAACAATATTCTTTAGCCAAAGACCTTAAGCTACTATTTAACAAAACTAATGGCTCTAGGGGGTTCTCGAATAATAATTGTAATGAACAATAATAAAATATAAAAATCAACTAATGTTTTGAACCATAAGCAGTATTAGCTGTTGAAGCGTAAAACACGATTTACTAAAGGAGTGGTTTATCTAACTACACATACAATAACTGCAGCAGCAACGACAACTACGACAGAAATATCAACAACGGAATAAAACAAAAAGTGAAGACAATTGTTGTTTAAGATGCATTAGTTAACATTACTGAAATTGCATTTGAAACTAGTTTGATGACGCTTGATGTATTCCATCTTGTATATTATATGTATGTCTATATAGTTAAGACTTGATGCAGCTGTACACCATGTTTCAAATTAAACAAAAACAACAAGAAATACTACAATATAATTCACGTGCTAGAGTTATTTTAACCCTCAACTGAAATCAATACGTTTTTAAACATTTTTTTTTTTAACTAGACATAAAGTTAAAATGTTCTGTTAACATCTGTAAAGTTAACATTTTTCTGTAAATGTAGGTTATTAATTTAAATTTAGCTTTTGCATATTTTAAGGGTTCAAATTTAAACAAAAATGCATTTCGCACTTGTTCAATAAAAGGATAACAACTCAAACGACATATAGTGGTCATCTCTACGCACTGAAAAAAATCTTAGATCGGTCTCTGTACTCTGTACACTGTGTCTCTGTACTCTATAGAAAAAAAAACAAAGAAACGATTTAAGATTTTTACAGTGCGTCGTTCTTTGAGAGATGACATTTTTTTGAACAAGTGCGATATATTTAATCGGTCTAAAGATTACAAGTTAAACACTAAAAATGCATCGGACATGCGACTTATCAATTCTGATAGATTTTAGGACGTAGATCACAAATATGAACACTATATTTTAATACTCTGTACTCTATAGAAAAAAAACAAAGAAACGATTTAAGAGTTTTACAGTGCGTCGTTTTTTGAGAGATGACATTTTTTTTGAACAAGTGCGATATATTTAATCGGTCTAAAGATTACAAGTTAAACACTAAAAATGCATCGGACATGCGACTTATCAATTCTGATAGATTTTAGGACGTAGATCACAAATATGAACACTATATTTTAATATTAGCTACGTTTTTTAAAATATTCGCGAATTTAACTTTACAAAAAAGTTTTTTACTTAAAACTTCTTATTAATTCATTTACATGAATAAACTACGAATAACTTAACTTGATAACTTCACTTATTTTTCTTTATTGTGAATATTATAAAATCCTTTAATCGAATTTACAAAATTTAAGCACATGATGTTAATTTTTATTACAATTAACTTATTTTAGAAAATTTCATCTAAAATAAAATTTTAAAACTAATTACTTTTTTAATATACATAGTTATTTATTTGAAAAGCGCACTTTAATTACCTAAAAATACGTTCGTATTGATAAAACATGTTTTAAACTGAATTTTATTAAGATTTGTCACAGACTCCATATTTTTACGGTATAACAATAAATAATGTTTCGGAATTTTTGCCTTAAACTAAAAGAAAAAGTAGGCGATTTGTTTCGTAAACTTTAATAATCCGTGATCTTTACTAAAGCTCCATGTTAAAATTTTTGTTTTGATTTTTGTTGTAGTTTTTTTTTAGCGAAATAGTGAAAAATGGGAAATTTCAATTTTAAATGCATGCATAGAGAATATCATCGCACCTTTCGAAATGTTTAATACATCAAATTAAAAAGCGTAGTTCATAGTATGTATTTGACGCTACTAAAAAGTAGCGTCATTACTTTAAATTTTGTATTTTTTGTTTTGCAAAAAGTTTATCAAAAAATTTTATTTTTGACAGAAAATATTTTGCAAACATTTCGTTAACAATAGCTAAATTTGAGATTCTAGGACCGTATTCGTGACCAGCGTCCCAAAGTATATCAGAAATAAATGGACGCATTCTGATGCATACAATTTTTCTGATTTTGTTGAACAGTGTAATTTAACAGACAAACAGAACTACCATAAAGTTCACAATAACTAAAGAGTTAAATATAAATGTCATAAATGTTTTTTTTTAAGTTATAGGAGGTGTATGGAACTAATTTGTCATTAAAAGGAAGATTTGCCTTGATTTGTATGAAATTAATGAAATGATTTTACGCTTTTTCTTTCTTGTGTTTCTTAGTGTAAAAATGTTCATGTGTGCTAAATAATGTTTTCGACCGTTTTAGGGTTTAATATAACGAACCGAATTAGAAAAAAAAGCGCGCGCTTTACTTCAAAACAAATTTAACCTTGAAAAACCAGCAGCATCGTTAAGTTTTTTTTTATATAATATATTTTTTTTTGCATTCTGCATTGCCCTGATGTTTTTATATGCAATTGAATGAAGCATTATAAGTTGCAACAAAACTAGTCTTGAAATAAAGACTTTTTCAATATGTATGAAAAATTCCATAGAATCTTGTAAAATACAATTCATTGCCATTAATAAATAAAAATTTGCATAAAATTTAAATTATTCATTAAAATTATATGCTTGTATTCGAATAGAGACATGCATGTAAGCATCTTAGATTCTATAAGTTCTAAGTAACAACGATGGCTAATGATAATTTAATTACAAAAATTATGGTGTTAAAATATTTATGACAAATCAACATTATTAAAAAAAAAACAACAGAAAAAAATTAAACATGATACACGTGATTTTTTATAAATAAAAAAATATTGTATTTATTGAAGAAAAAAAAATACTTATAAAACGATTACTTGTACATAAAAACCACAAATAATACACAAAAACAAAACAACTATATACAAAATCTCATAGTCTTAGACATAATGTCTGGCAAAATTTGTAATCTAGTACCTTACTACATGAAGTATTGCTACAAATATAGTCAATAGTTTTTGTTTTGCTTAACCCTTAACTGCATGGCGTTACATATATGTATAGATTAATTTGAACCTATGTGACACTTAGTGAATGAACCTAATTCAACATTTTTTGCTCAATTATTATTTGGCATCAACTAAATTTAAAAAACTTGTATTTCACTATAGTCGCGACGTTATAAAATCACGAATCATCTGATAGTCCTGTCTGTTGCCTTCAATCTTTTTAATATCTTATTCCTTCTAGGAGAAATTGTCCTTTGATATTCTTTGGTATGGTGTTTTCGCTACCCAGCCAAATTACCAACCTTACCAAATTATGAGTCTAGTAATGTAAACTCGAAGGTTTGGACGTATTACCCTTTATATTATAATTCCAACTTTTTTTATATGAGTTATGCATTACTGGCAGCCTTACGTAGATATAAATTATAATGGGTTACCTAAATGCATATAAGGGTATAAATAATAAGCCATTATCAGAAGGAAAAAAATAATGGGTCTAAAATTAGACATGGTCGACCCGGGAATCGATCCCAGGTAGTCAGATTAACCGGCGACTGTTCTATACCCGAATCCAACGAAGCATATAATATTTAATAGTTTAAAATGTAAATTAGTTCAACATATACCAAAACTAACACCTTACCCTATATAATAGGAAAAATGTATCGTTATATTTTTCTGGAAGTAATAAGATGAATAACCAATTATTATTGTAATGCATTATAAGTTTCTTACTGATATGGAATGTAATAAGTACTCATTACAAAGTAATGTATAAAAGAATGAGTATTCAGTACCATGTTTTTGCTTAGTATTAGTGATAATATATGAAAAATGTGATATTTGAAAATTTAAAGAGGTTTTCTTAAGAAACAAAGTCGGACTTTCAAATGTTAAAAATTTGCTATGTTACACGTTTCAAAAATGGTGAAAAGTAATTTTTTTTATTAATTATATAAGGGGTTTTCTTATGGGCTATTGATGGCCAGTATTGTGTCAATAAATATAAATAAAAATTACTTAATTTAAATTTGTACACTCAACGTTTCGTCTGTAATTTGGACATACTTCTTAGGAGTTTTTTTTTCATTAAAATATTTTTTTATGTTAAAATTGTCATAATTTATTTGTAAATTCTAATTCAAAGATTTAATTCTTTTAAAAACCTGGACAAAATCAAAAAATAATAATTAATTGAATAAATAAGTAAAAATTAATTGTATCAACACAAACACCGAATATCACAGCTAAGTCTAATCTCTAGTTATACAGAACTTCAACTTTTTAATTTATAGTGAAAATACCCATTTTTTTCCTTTATACGAGTTTGTTACATACATGTAACGAATCGTTATCCCTCAATAAAATCTTTAAAAATTAAATCATAAAAAACGTTGAAATATGTCTATTTTTTGCATTTTCTACCAAATATTAATAATTTTTTTTAATCCCGAGTTTCATGCAGTAAAGGGTGAACAACAAAAACTACTAATTTTTCTGTTAATCTGAAGTTGTTGCTATTGTTTTTGTTGTTGTTATTGATATTGCAGCTGACAATAATCAATCAATGTTTGATAAAACTGAATTTATAATAATATATTACAAAGTCTTTAAAGTTAATATATTAAAACAATTTTTCAGTTAATACTAGATCTCATTATTATTTTTTTCCTTTTTTAAACCTTGACAACATATTTTTTTTTAATTCAATTTAAAAATCGTACGTTCTAATCATATTAATAAAATTCAACGTGATGGAAATTTTTTACAAAAACAGCCACATACAAAATTTATGGTGTCTTAAAGTAATGTTCAAAAAATAAAGCCTACTTTTAGGGTTACTTTTAATAAAAATTTAATGGTGTGCTACTGGGAGTTGATTTGTTTTTTTTTTTATTGTCTACTATATTAACAAGATCTACAGTAACTTTCGAATCTAGTCTGGATTTTAAATATTTTTTCTTGAGTATAAAACTAATTTGACAGGTTTTCAAGCAAAATTAACTATTTTAAGATAATTGAATTATCATTTATTCTCAAAATAAATATAAAAAACTTGAAAATGCATACAATTATCTGCAGATTAATGTTTTAATTAATAAACTATTAAAAACGCTATATAAATTTTTTATTTGCATTTTACTGTAATCAATTTTAATTCTCTAAATAATAAAAATCTTTAAAATGTTGACATATACGTTACATATTTAATAAAGCAATTATATTCTTTAAAAATTGCATATAATTATGGCGCCTGTCAAACGCCTACGTACTTCGGTAGTAGTAGTTCGTTCTACAATGCAATATATTGTATTGTATTATAACTACTTTTTTAACTATATTATAGTTATTTTTACACAAGATGTAAATATAAAAAACCTGTTCAATAAAAATATGTTTTTTTTTTCGTCTTCATAACTTACTTGACAATTGTAATATAAAATATTGTAGAAATGATAAAAATACGACGACATATAAACAGAACGTACACACAGAGAAATAAAGGGCCAACCGTATTGAAAAATGCATATTAATATTAACAACTTATAAATTCAGTTAGTTCAACGATATTTACATACGATTTCTAAAAATGTTGTGTCTTGCTACTAAAATTCTGTTGAATTAACCGAACTTTGTTGTGAAAACTAATATAAAGTTGTGCCAACTGTCTGCAATTCGTAATAACCGAATTTGAGTCGTAGTAACCGAATTTCACTTGGCAAATAGCTAAATTTTTTTCTGTGTGTACTTTATGGCCGTACTTACTACTACTTTACACACATTGACCCTGAAACTACATACAAATAATACACCTGATTGTAAGCAAAAGAATATTATTATATCATACAATTAGTCACATAATTGATCATACAACTTAAACATTTTTGAGAATAACATCTGGCATATCTTGCTTTTCAAGTCAAATGTAAAGCAATCAAAAATATTGTTCTCCTAAAGAGGCAAAAAAATTTAAAAATTTTCCCTAGTTTTTGCAGTAATACAAAACTCAATTTATCTAAAAATCAGCAACATATATCATTTTTTATTTATTGAGAAAGGTTAGATATCTTTCTATCGATCTAGAAAGTTGCACCGTGTAATTCGTATTAGTTTTACAGAAAATATTCGTTGAATCTAGTCCTTCATATATATTTCAATATTTCAGTGTTAAGTATATGTATGTAGCAGGCGTAAGAGCAATAAATAATACATATAATAAAAGTACACACAGAAATATTGAAATATATATGAAGGACAATATTCAACGAATATTTTATCCAAAACATCTAACTTTTTTATAAATAAAAACATTAAAAAAAAAATTGGCCGATTTTTAGATAAATTCAGTTTTGTATTACTTTCTAAATTTTATTATTTTCAAATTCTCCATTAAAAATATATTGATATATTGTTTTGAAAAATTGAAAAAGTTGTTTAATTTTTTATTCACCTCTTATAGGAGAACAAATAAAGTTAGTTTAGCATTGCTGGGATTTACTTTTTCCTGTAGCGGGGCAGTTGGCTTGAAAAGCCACATATGTGGCAAAAGGCTCATAACTTAGAATTCATTGAAGGTTGTAAAATACTAAGAATGCACCAAGGAAAACTTGCAAAAGCATTAAAATTGGATTGCCAAAGTGAATTTTTTATTTGATAATAAAAAGACTACCATTACGGGTCGAACCTACGACTTTTGCGCTATTAGCATTTCTAGCATAGAAAAATAATATGTACAATTTTTCATGTGACTGTATGTATTGCAGTTAACTGCAACTGGTTGGTTGATTTTTGTTTTATAAGTATTTAATTTTTTTATTATGATAATTTATACACATCACTTGCATTATTTGTTTGAACTAGAGATGGGCAAGTGAGGAGAATTTTGCGTTATTCACGCGTGTGAGCGAAACCTAAATTTACTCACGGGATCGTGAGTGAGTGCGAGTACTAAAACATTTTTCGTGAGTGAGTGTGCGTGAATCAAATCTTTGCGTGAGTGTGTGTGAGTAGATTAAAAAAAATGGTTTTGCTTTTAACAAATATTTTCCCGGTATGGAGTAAGATTTGGAGACATAATAGTATCAAGTACCGTATAAAAATTTTTCTCAATAAAAATTATCGGATGATATTAGCCGTAACGTGACTTCATTCAAAGTCATATACGACTTAATCATATTATATATGACTATATAACACTTTTTTACCAGGGATGCTTTAATTTTTTTGCCAATTCAATAATTTTTTGGTTTTAAAATACAAAATAAATTGCAAAATTAGATATTCGCAGCCATTTTTAGTTAAACATTCACAATTTACGTAAATTTTTGCATTTTATATTTTACAGGTAAAATTTGACTTTGTGATTCACGTGAATCACGTGTAACTGTGAGTAAAATCTGAGTTTAATCACGTGAGCGTTAGTTTAATTTTTCTCTAGTGAGCATGGGTGAGTGTGAGTCAAAATTCATTCACGTACCCATCTCTAGTACGAACGTTGTTGAAATTTAATGATCCATACCAAAAAGGTGTAGTATATATTAGTACATTAAAAAACTAAATAAAAACAATACAAAAAAGAATTTGCATAAAATTGTAGACAATTTAAGATTAACGATAGTGCATATAATTTATTTAAATCAAATATAAAAATAAGTAGAATTTAATTCCAATTGTAATTTGTTATCATTAACATACATTTTTTACAAATCAATCTTATAAAATTGTATACATATTTAATTATGTATACAATTTTATAGTTAACAATATAAATTATAGTCTAGACTTCTTCTGTTTAGAAAAAGAAGATAAAATTAACATTTGTCATCAGTAAGCGTGTTAGTTTTTTGTTTTTTAACGAAAAAATGTAATTTTTTATATATTTTGCCATCATAAAACACGAAAATATAGACGAATGTCTATGGAAGACTATAATGAATATTATGCAAAATTGTTTATGACAAAACCTGCAGATTTTATGACTGATTTAAATGGTGTTTGTCATATGAAGGTAAATTTAATGATGGTACAGACTTTATATTCTCGCGCAAAATGGTTAAAGGTCATAAAAACAAACAAATCGTTAAATTCATCATTTTAAAAAATTCCATAAATAGTGACACAAAAATAAGTTTAAACTTAAATATTTAAAAAAAAAGCTTTAAATGCTCTTTATGCTAGTAAAAATTTCACTTCAAAAAAAAAAAATATTGAAAATTTTGCCAAACATTTTTTATAATTTGTCAACAAACCCAAAGCCCAAATCTAAACTCTTTAAAATCTTCAGAAGCTCCAAATTGCACTTACGTATAGAAAAAAATATTGCAAAAAATTTTGATTAAGTTTAAAAAATAAACGAAAGGTTAGTGAGAAACTTTTAAAAGCTCAAAATTTTCCCTTAAGCTGTTATTCCTAAAACACAAAAACTTCATTTTAATGAAAAAACTTGAACAAATTTTTTTTTAATTTTTAGGGGCGCCTGTTTTTCAATATCCTACACCTCCTAGCCCTTCATGTTCAGTGCATAGTCCTTCCTATACAGGAGGAGATGTATTCTTTCCACGCAGTCGCAGCACACCTAGAACACCACGCACAAGTGTCAGTTTTGCAGCCGGCGATGAAGTGAATTTTTTTCATCAATCAGCGCCAGCCTCATCTAGTGGTAACGCACAAACTCAAACTACACAAGCACCTCAGTCAGCTCCACCAGTACCAAACAGTCATCATCATCAATATCATCACCCGCATCCTCATTATAGCCATCATCCTCATTTTGCCTATCATCATAGTGGCCCCGGAGGTTACTATCAATATACGCCACCACCTACACCCACCATGGCCACAGCTACCACGTCAACAGGTACTACAACAACCGGATTAGGGGCTACACATAGAAATTTACATCGATCACTATCAGATTCAGCAAGAAGGTAGGTTCTTCTTTTTATATAAACAATCCTATAGAATATTTGCCAGAACTGCCACAAGAGTGGCTGAATTGACCACTTGTGACATGTGCTTAAACTAATCTGTGATATGTTACCAAAAAACTGCGTTCTTTTTTAAAGTTCGGTGGTAGGTCAGTGCTGTGACAATTGCTAGAGAGTTTGGTGACATGCCCTTAGATTTGTGACAAGACTCAGCGGATTATTATCCCCCAACAACGAAATGTAAAAGGAACTTATTAGTATAAATTTTCCATAAGGAAATTCTTATTTCTATCACTTCATTGTTTGGCTTTAATAACTACTGATTAGTTTAACCAGCTAAAAACTGTATATGTCTGCTCAATCAAACTTGTCTAAATATAATGTTTTTTACAACTGATAGACTATATTTTCCAAAAGAACGAATCCAAAGTCCACTGCACTTTGTTGTATTTTTGTTTAGTTTTAATGCTTAAAATATTAATTCTCCCATGACTTTTCTATAAAAACAGACTTTTAATTACCACAAAACAATAGGCCCTTGTTATAGTGTATGAAATAAAGATAAGCTTCCTCATCAAAATGGCACAACTAGTTTTTATGTATTTTTTCTGTTGTATTTCTTAATCATAAATATTTTTTTTAATAATTAATAGTCATATGTTATATGTTTTTATTACAGATCACGTTTAACCTCAACTGGTGAAGATGAGCGAGAATATCAAAGTGAACATGAGACCAGTTGGGATGAGTTCGATGATCGTTATGATAATTTTACAGCAGGACGTGAAAGACTGCAAGAATTCAATGGTAGAATACCACCACGTAAAAAGAAAAAGGATGTGCCAAAAACAAAACCAGAAAAGAAGGTAAGATTTTTTCACAAATTATTTTTTTTTTAACAAAGATAATTTTGTTCAGGCAATCAATTAATTTAAACTAGGACATAAATCTGATGTTTACAATTTTTTAATTGGTTAATTCGTCTATTTGTATAATACACAAAACTTAAATTTTAGCGAAGTTATGAAAATATAATTCGTCTTTTCAAATAAAAAATCATTTCACTTTAAAATAACTGCAAAAAAATAAAATACTCGATGAAAGGTCATTAACATATAACATGTAATAAAAACAACGTCAGAATCATTAAAAATGTTACACACTTTCTTAAACACATGACTACAAAACAATAAAAATAAAATATCGAAATTTTATATATTTTACTCACTGCAACATCTGTTAACTTTCCATATAAACGAGCAGCAAATGAATGCATTGGCAATGCACGTGCTGTTGTTCGATTTAAAAAAGAAAAAAAAAATCACTTAAAATCGAAGAACAAAAATTAGGAGAAAACAAATCATTGCCGTCAAGTTATAGAGCAATAACACGCTTCATTCAAGTGACAAATTGCGAACTAACAACATGCAATAGCAACACACAAGCCAAAGTCACAAAAATCAACCTAATGACGATACAACGAAATAAACTCATCTTACAATGCGTTAAAAAGTTGAAATCGAAAAATAAAAATTAAAACTGTAGAACGATGGATGGTCTTAAAAATGCAACAGCAAAAAAAAAAAAAAGAACTACAACCTAAAACTATAAATAAAATGCAAATTTGCGATAAAAATTAATTGCGCAGTGCTAGAAATATAATAAAATTAAAATTTTGCGATACTTGCTTACAAATGATTGCATATATACATATGTATGTATGTAAATATATATTGTAATATACTCCTTTCTTAATTTTCAAATACCCTACATAACGTAGTGTAAATATTAGACTGTGCATGCTAAATGTAATATTTGAAACTAAAAACCAGAAATGGCATTCAATACCTTTTTAAAATATCGGTTGTTGACTTCCACAGTTATTTACATCAAAGTCGACATGTGTCTTCATGTATAAACGGTTTTATTTCGCCATTTTATCGGTATGAAATATTTTGAACTATTTTTAAAATAAGGGTAAAATACTGAAATTCTGATTTATAAAGATATTTTGTAGATATAACAAAATGTTATGGGTATAATTTTTAAATAAACCCTGTGCCATTAAAAGATCAATTTTGGTATTAATATTTTCATATTTACATTACTACATTACAATGGAAAGGTAGTGTTTGCCAACCATAAAACTAAACTAAAATAGCTATTTCAATAGCCAAAGGGATAGATAGACACGGAAGTAGTTTAAAAAAGCTCCAAAGTAATTTAGAGGAATTCGTGTCTTCCAAAATGTAAATTTATTTGCAAGTATAATGTAGGGCATTAACGATTCGTTTTAAATATTTGGTTAAGTTTTTTTTTGTGTAGTATTTAATTGTAGTTTTTATAGTAACACAAAAATTAAAGATTATAGAGCAGTGTAGTATTCTCCTTAGTTTTAAAAAACCGCGCCCTGCCATGTACTTTATACTCATACGCTCGGTTAAGTTTTTTTTTTTTGAAAAGTTTCGTTTTTACAATTTTTTAGATTTTTTTTTATTATTTATATTTGTAACTTTTACAAGCCTTTTTACACATGTGTCACTTGAGCTCAATGCTATAAAAAATATTTAGTAGTATTTCTTTACGTTGTCAGTATTTTTTTTTTTACTTCTATATTTTATAGTTTTGTTTTTTGTATCTTTAACTCGTGCTGTGCAACGAGTTGAGCTTTGAAGAACAAAGGATTAACTATTCTAGAAACATAAAGAAGAGGAGGTTATAATGAATTAATAAAAAAAAACTAAAGGTTGTTGCAAAACAGTGCAATATTTCGCATTTAAAAATTAATTTACAACGCAATTTTGTATGAAAATTTTGCACTAAATGGCGTGATTAAATTAATTAAAAAATAAGGGTTTATAATTAAGAAAACTTAAAAAAAATCATATGGTTTATTGACAGTTATAAAAATGTCAATATGATGTACAATGAAACATCTTAAAAACGGACTGACACGGCCCACGAGAATTTGTCCCATGAGTAAAGGCGAGTTTTTAAACTGATGTAATTGAATGGACTTATTTCTAAATGGAATTTATATATAGATTATATCGAGTTACCTATAATTTAATAAACACCCTGTATATAAATCGTATAAAATTTTATATTTGGCCCGTTATATGGATGTGGCCGCTATTGGTGCACTGATTCAGTAAACTAATGAAACTTTTCCTCACAAAGTGAATGAAAAATTTCTTAAAAACAATGACAACTCACATGATTTTTATGAAATAAGTTTTGTATTGAAATTTCATTAAATGAATGAAACTTTTAACACGCATCCGTCGTTTGTGTCAATTTGACACAATTTTTCAATTGAAATGTTATGTCAAATTATCAAAATTTTATCAAAACTGGCTTTAACAAAAAAAATTTTAAAAATATTTATTAAAAAATTTTCTTTGCAAAAATTGATTAATATCATGTAGATAATTATTTCCAACAATAATCAAGTGAAACGTATGGTGTGAAACAGGGAACGAGTGGAATTGAAACACTTAATGCTGTGAACAAGAAAGATCGAGCGAGTGAGACTATTCCGTCATTAAATCTAGCACTTGCACACATATAGAATTTCTTGGGCAAGTTTTTTTGAAATTTTTTAACTAAACTAATGAAGTTTTCTTCACAATGTGAATGAAAAATTTCTAAAACTTTATGAAAAATCTTCATCGCTTTAATGAAACTATTTTTAATAAAACTTTTTCATTAGTCGTATGAAACTTTTAATAAATAAAAATAAATTTTTCATAAAATTTTATAAAAAAACTGCATTAATTTAATGAAAAGTTTCAAATTTTAGTGACATTTCAAATTTTAGTGACATTTCAAATTTTAGTGACATTTCATAGAGCTATTACAAAAATGCATTGATATCATACAGATAATTCTCTCAGTGAATGGCGAATTTTTTTAAAGACCCAACGATTTAAATTTGAATTTACCTTTACATAGTCAGAAAATTAGTACATAATTATATTTTTTTGTCTTCGTGATAAATGAAATAAAATAAAAATATATATTTATTAGAGTTCGCCAAGAAAATTTGATATCATCACATCACAAAAATTTTTTAACGTTATATGTATATGGAAAAATGTCGTATAATATATAATTATATTAGACACCATATAAATATTACAGTATTCTTCAAAAATCTCAGCAGTGTTGCTAGTTATCGGTTCCCCGTAAATTTAGGGGGTTTCTAGTCATTTAGGGGTTAACAATTTGTTAGGGGAAATTTGGGGTGGTAGAAATCTGAATAAAAATGGTAATTTTGCCTTTATAAAAATTAAATTTTCGGTTCGATTATTATTTTTGTCAAATTCTTGACAAAATTGAAATAAAATTTAAGATTTTTACTATAAAAACAGTAGAACGCTTACCAAGCTAAAAAATTAGCAAACGTAGAAAGAAAAAAATTGTTGGTGTAGTTTTTTTTTTTTTTTTGGTAGTAGAGTAAATCTACACCCAGATAAAACCAAAACAGTTTCATTATTATTCGTCCAATGTAACAATTTCATCAATATTTATAAAACATTTCCCTATGAACTATTTTCTACACAAAAATTATGAAATAATTACAAATACAAAATATCCTTCATATAGTGAAATAGACTTTGTGTTTTATGAAATGTTTCTTAATACTACTAATCTATGAAACATTTCACATTTCATAAATATGATGAAGATTTTCATTTGAGTGTAGGGGATTTTTGACAGTTTAGGAGGTTGTAAAAAAAAATACTTGAAACACTGAATCTCAATTTAGGATCAAATCGACATGTAACAAATTATGTATGAGACGGTTACTATTGATTTACTTCGGTGCTGAGATGCCAACCGGATTTATTTTTTGTGTATACGGTAGGTACCTAAGCACCGGTGGTATCTTTCCCTTGAAATTATGGGCATTAAAAATCCTTTAAAAACAAAAGTTATATTTCCCCTTATTTATTCGATTTTCTAACTGTAATTATATAAAATCATAGACATAAATATCAAAAACATAATCTGTTTTTATAAAAATAACATACATGAATGAAAGAAGTTGTAAGGTATAAAATACCCCAGAGTATAATAAACACGCACAATGCATTAACATTGCCTTTAACATCTAGAACACTTAATCATAACTACGCTAAAAGATAAACTGTAACAGTTTTTCCCTCCCCTCTAAAAAGGTGGTGACCCAGTTTAGTTGTAATAACACAACAATTAAAGGGGACCTTAGATAAAATAAAACAAATAAAAAAACATCCTACTCTCTAACTAAATATAAAACAGAAGATGATCTGAGAAGTTCATAAAATTGACCACAATAATGACCTTAAATGGGGTTGGTTTTTATATTCAAACCTAAAGGCCATAAATTATTTTTAGTTGTTTTTGAGAAACTTAGCATAGGGGCTTTCTATGACCAGAATACTCCAATTTAGTTTAATGTGCAAAAACTGTATAGTTTAACAATGGTTAAATAATTATATTTAATAAACTTGCTACAGTTTTTTCAGTTTCCATTATTATTTCTATCACTGGACTTCTTTTTATATAAATTATGTTTTTTTTTTGGTCAGTGTTAATAAAATTATGTTAAGTTTCACATGAATTATTTAAACGTGAACATGAATTGAACAAGTTCAATTTTTGGACATTTATTATAATTTATTTGCACTTTAATGTTATGAAATTAACGCATCATATATACAAATTTGTTAAACAATAATATTTCAGAGTTGACTGAATATATAAATAATTACTGGTCGCTCTTTATTAAACAAATCTATGTTCGACTGGTTTCAAAACACATTAATGACATGTGTTAAGATTTCAATGTAAATCTTATGATTTAACAAAAAAATATTGATGATTTTATTATCTTTCTAAAAAGATTGTTATTTGGTTCCCAGCAAAAACTTTCATTACCAAATAAGTGGTAATGGAAATTCATAGCTTTTCACAACTTATTTGTAAGTAGTCACGCTAAAAAGCCTGTTTAGGCTCTAACGAAAATAAATAAGAAAACATAAATATTGACGAAAAACATAATTTTGAGTTTAAATTTGTTTAGGCTATGAAAACGATTTTTGTATTTAAAAACGATTTTTGAGATGAAAAAAATGTTGTATCAAAAAAGATGTTGTGGTGAAAAAAATATTTGAGGAGAATAAAAATTATTATTCTCCTCCAATCGTCTGGCGAAACAATATGAACATTATTTTATACACCAAACGCTACACTCATAGAAATAAACCTGTAGGAATACAACAGAAATAGCAATTTGCCAACTGAAATTCGGTTTCTACGACTCAAATTCGGTTATTACGAATTTCAGTCGGTTACTCAAATTGAACATAACACGAAGAAAAAAACTGGGGAATTATTCAAAAGCAGTTTTCAGTTTAACATTCACAATTTACCTCAACTTTTACATTTTATTTTTTTCCGACAAGATTTTCTTTGTGAATTTGCATGATTCACGTGAATCACTCGTGAGTGTGAGTAAAATCTGAATTTACTCACCTGAACGTGAGTGAGTGTGAGTAGATAAAAGATGTTCGTGAGTGGAATTTTTCTCTCGTGAACGTAAGTGAGTGTGAATCAAAAATATAAATATTAATTAAATAAGAAAAGCATAAATAAAACTGTTAACGATGACTGGCGTAACTGAAACCTAGACATTACATTCAGCGGATAAAATTAACTCTATGAGAATTTTGTTTGCTTAATGTATCCCATAGTAAAATTCATTTATATGCCGATGACGTGCAGCTATACATCAACACATCGCTTAAAACTATAAATGAAAATGTATGCAAGCTTAATTCTGATCTTGACAGTATTTATTGCTGGGCATCACGAAATGGTCTATGCCTGAACCCACAAAAATCTAAATGTTTAATAATCCGTAAAAAATCTTTAAAACAAAATATTAACGTTGACATTCGTATTAACAATGAAATAATTGAAATCGTAACTTCAGCAAAGAATTTGGGCATTACATTTAATAATACTCTCAGTTGGGATAATCACGTTAATATTGTAGTAGGTAAAACGTACTCAATGCTTCGTACTCTGTGGGCAACGCACTTTTGCACTCCAGTTAATATTAGAATGCAAATTGCTAAAACTTATTTAATGCCGGTAATTCTTTATGGATGCGAAGTTTATGCTAATTGTGATTCCACTAGTAAGCAAAAGTTGAATACTCTTTTCAATAACATTGCTAGATATGTATTTGGTCTACACACTATTGATAGAATTGCAACCTTAAGTAAAAAACTTTACAACTTGACTTTTAATAATCTGGTCAACATCAGGACTCTTACGCTTCTGCACAAAATCGTGTATACAAAAGTACCGTCATATTTATATAATCGGATAACTTTTGCAAGGTCCGACAGGGGGAATAAGGTTATACCTATTGCACACAGAAGTAAGATAACGGAATGGCAATTTTACTATAACGCGATCTATCTATGGAACAGACTTTCGAATAGGGCACAAACAAGCAGCAACGTAAACACTTTTAAAACCGAAATAACAAAACATTTGAACAATAATACAACGTAACTACACACTTTAAACTAACATTAATAATTAATTTGCACTATTGTTAAACTTTGTAATTTTTTTTTTTTGTAGTTTTTAAATTGTTTTTAATTTTTGATTTTTAAAATTTGTCATCCTTTTTTTTAATTTTTTTTTTTTAATTGTATTAAATTGTATTACTATAACTTCTTCTAGTTCCATACTATAATTAAAAGATGTATGTCTTGTTGTATGGAAATACAGATAAATAAATAAAAATAAATAAATAAAACTGGTGGATTTGGTAAACCGAATCATAAAACTGTTAATTTTACAAAATTTTAGTTATATTCTAGTTGAACTTTAGTTAATTGAAAATAGCAAATTTATCTGTTAAAATCAACAAAACTTTTTGCTAAATATTTGCAGACAAAAAACAGCACACAAAAATTGTAATATGCTATATATACTCTACATTTAGTGAAATACAATCAATAAATTTTGCTTAAAAAAATGTGACTGCTGATTTGAGAGATTTTTATACGCATAAAAAAAAATCTATAAAAAAAACTTTAGAAAACTTACAATTTTTTGTGATTTATTTTGTCTACTAATATTTAGCAAGTTTTTTACTAATTAATTTGTTATTTTCAATTAACTAAGATGCGGCTCAAATATAACAATATTTTTGTAGATTCAAAGGATTTATTTTTGCGATTCTTGTCATACTCATATTTAGCAGTTTTTTCTGCAATGTCATTTTGAAATAATTTTAAGTAGTTTTCGCAAAAAAAAAATCACCAATTTTTTCTATTAGTGTACTATGTATTAAATTGTCCTATAACAACCACTAGACCGATTAGCGCATCCTTTGCAAACAGTTATTACATTTTTAGGTACAATTTTTGACGCAGTCGGTTATTTTTATAAATTTGCTTAAGTTTTTGATATGTGCACTCATAAAAAGAAAATAAAAATTAAATAATGGATAAATAATAATATATAAATAATGAAGTATTTATAATAAATAGTGTCCGACCGAACAGTTCGGCCAAAAAACTATATTTTGTCGTTTTTTTGATATCTAGAGGCAATGATGACAAATTTTGGTATGGGAAACATGTTTGTTGAGCCGACTTAATTCGATTTTGTGTATAAAATTTAAGAGAAAAGCCGAAGTTTAGCTATAAAGTTAAAAGTTCGGCCGCCGAACTATTTTCAATTTGGCCGAACTTTCTTAGGCCGAACAGTGAATTTATTGCTTAACTACAGACTTTTCTTCAATTTTGACACTCAAAATAGCATCTAATCAGCCCAATAAACATTTTTCCATCCGCCAAATTTGTCCATAATGCTTCTAAATACCGAATACAGACCAAATGCATTTTCTGGCCGAACTGTTCGGTCGGACACTAATAATAAATAGATAATGAATAAATAATTATAATAAATAAAATAAATAAATAAATAAATTGAATACATCATTCATTCTATGAAAGAAGACGAAAAAATTTGCAGTTTTTGACCCCATGTCTTCCGATTTTTTGTGTATTTAAAACATAAATGCTCTATGTAGCCTATAAAATTCGAAATTTTTTTACGTTTTAAATTTTTAAGAAAATTAAAAAAAAAAATCCAAAAGTATAACTTTGGAGAACCATATATTCAATAGTTGTTATTAAATTTCTTTGATTCAAAAATCATTAGATTCATATGAGTATCCTTTCGAATGGTAATTATATATAAGTTTTGAAAAAAATCAAAAAAAAATATTTTTTTTAGAAAACTAAAACCGAGAAAAAAACGCGTGTTTTTTGATAATTAAAAAAAAAAAAAAACAGAATATGGAGAGCTATGCAGCTCTATGTATGTAGTATGTGTGTACAAAAAATTAATTAAATTTGAAGACCCTCGATCAATTTCAGTTGAATGTAATCAAAGAATTCATAATATTAATAAAAAATAAATAAATAGATCATTCATTCTATGAAAAAAGATGAACAAAATTTGCATTTTTTGACCTCATGTCTTCCGACTTTCTTTTTATTAGAAACATATATTCTCTATGGAGCCTATAAAATGTCTCCACATTAAATTTTTTAAATTGTCAAAGCATCGCAATTTTTCACGATTTGAATATTTAGGAAAATTCAAAAAATCCCAACAGTATGTAATTTTGGAGAGCCATATATTCGATAGTTGCTATCGGATTTCTTTGATTCAAAAAGCATTAGATTTATATGGTTGTCCTTTTGGACAAAATTAAAACAGCAAAAAAAATCGCGAGTTTTTGAAAATTTTAAAAACTGAATATGGAGATGTGTTATGAGCTGCATAGAGTTGTGTGTACAAAACAATTATTCAAATTTGCAGACCTTCGGTCAATTTCAATGTGATCTAATCAAAGAACTAATCATATTGATAATTCTAATTTAAAATTTTTTTATTCATTTTTAGGAACAAAGCTTTACCTGGCCTGCCGTTGTAACAGTTTTCGTTTTTGCGATGGGTTGTGGTTTTCTAGTAGCTCGATGAGCTCTACGTTAACCAAAAAAAATAAAAATAAAGGTATTTTTTATTATTTACAAAATACAACGAATTTATTTTCAAAGTAACTAGTTCATTGTTTGAGTCAAACAAAGCCACGTAAAGGAATACAAAGTCGGCGCATTTCAAACCAACTCAGAGAGCAAAACAAAAAACAAATGGATTTAAACGGAGGTAACGAATTAAAAACAAAACAGCAAATAGTTTTCTAAAGTCACATTAGCATTAAAAATTAGAAAATTGTTTTTTTTTTTTATAAAAAAAAAGGAAATAACAAAAACAATAAAACAATTTAGACTGGCAGCAAACAAAAATAAAAAAGGAAACAATGCAACAATTTATAGAAACAAAATGGTACTGACTTTACAGCTACAAGTTTTTATAAAATAACAAAAAAACAAAAATTTAACTATTTTAATATAAAAATTTTAGTATACAAAAAAAAACATATTTTTTGGCGAAATATTTACAATTTATAAAATAAAATACAAATGCTATACTCTTTTTTAATTTGCTGTTAAGAAACATTAAACATTCAATATACTTAAACTAAAAACTCAAAACTTAGAAATACATACAGTAACTGCCTTTTTAAACAGTATTTTTAGAAAATATCAAACATTCATAGTTTACATAAAATATTTTACAAAAACAAAAAAAAAAAATTAACAATAATAATAATAATAATAACTTACAAAACTGCTTACAACAATGTTGAATTAAATTTAATTTTTTTTTTCGTTTGAACTTTCATTTTTTATTTTTTTTTAATTAATTCTTAAAATTTAAATGAATTCACAATCTATTTTGACTTATTACTTTTTTTATTTAAAATAAACGAATATTTTTTTCTAGTGTTGTTGTATTTGTAAATTTTTTATATTATTTTTTTAATATTTTCTGCAATAAATATTCTTTAACAATGTCAACAAATTGATCGAATATATTCTGCACAAATTTAAGGACGCTTTATTTTTGCATTCAGTGTGCTAATTTCTTTATAAAACATAATGAAAATGTAAAATACTTTAAGGAAACCTTGCACACAAAACTTAAGACTTCTATCTATTTAAACTTTTAATTATCTATCTTAATTCGCCCAAAAGTAAATTTTCTGGTAACAAAAAACAAAAATGTTTTCTTTCAAAATTTTAGACTTTTACTTAAACTCTGATTTAGCTAAGTTTCCAAGAATTATTATAGCCTCCAGCCACAGTCAAAACAAAAGGATTAAAAAATTTCAAGATAATGCTTTAATTCATTCTCATTTTTTTTTTATTTATTTTGGTTAAAGGTGCTTAAACTTTTGTTAAACATTTTAACACATTTCTTAGTTTAATAATACTTAATAATTACTTATAAAACGCATTTATAAAAAGTGTGTTTAAAAATCTTTAATATAAATCCATGTCTTCTTTTGTAATATTAATTACATATTTCTTTTAAAATATTAATAATATATATTTTTTGTTTAAAATTAAATTTTTTATATTTTTTTCTTTAAAAAATGTAAATAATTTTTTTATTAAAACATTTAAAAAAGCCAATTGTGTGATTTTGTTTTTAATTTCTTTAATATGATTATTTTTTTTTTAATATTTTGTCATTTCTTTATAATTTTATTTTATGTTAATTAATCTTTATAGAACAAATTGTTTATTTTTTTGTTAAAAAATTAAAAATTAATTTTAAAAATGGAATAGTTAAGTTTGAAACTCTAAATAAAGTTTTCAAATTGGTCTCATAGTTTTGTGTTTTTTTTTTTATTTTAAGCAAATGTTTTGAAGTAGAAATATAAACGACAACAAATCATATAAAAATGATCTCAATCAAAAGCAGTCATTTGTTTAATTTTAAAAGGTAATAAGAAAATAATAGTTAAAATTTTTTAAAATATCAAAAAAGATCTCCTTAACCAAAGTTTTTTTCAGTTTTTTATATACATACATATATAAATTTTGTTTTAATCACAAGTTGAATATTTTTGATTGTTTTATTTAATTTAAAAAAAAAAAATCTCAAAATATATTTTAAAACATTTGCTTAAATCCAAAAATTATAAAAAAAAGTAAAAACAAAAATAATTAATATAAAATAAAATAAACAATTCCCAAATACATAATGATCTCATGAACAAATTTGTTTTTGTAATAAAATAATTAATATAAAAAAAAATATTTTATAAAATTAATAAAAAAAAAAATTCTTAAAAATAAAAAAAAAATAAACGCCAAGCGTAAGTAGTTTAATAATAGAAACTAGAAATTTATTAATAAATTAAATGTTTTATTATAGTTTTTTTGCACAATTTCTTGTCATTAGACAGTTTTGTTTAGTTGTAATTTTGGTAGTAATAATTTTCTTTTTCTAAATAGCTTTTGTAAGCTTAACAAAGTTATTTTATATGTAAATAGTTCAATTTTTTAGTTGTTAAGGGTTTAAACAAAATAATTTCGGAACTTTTCTTTTTTTTTTATTAAATGAAAAAATATAAATACTTATTCAAAAGACCTACATAAATTTATAACTCAAAGATGTTATTATTAAAAAAAAAAGAATTGTTTCCTAATTTTAGAATTCTATTGTTCGTTCCAATAAAGTCAATAACATAACATGCAACGCTAGCAGACGATATAAAATAATTATAAAATTAAGCTTGTCTCTGCAATCTATACACAGAAGTAATTTTTTTTTTTATGAAAAATAATGTAAATTTTT
Organism: Delia radicum; assembly: GCA_021234595.1. NCBI lineage: Eukaryota > Metazoa > Arthropoda > Insecta > Diptera > Anthomyiidae > Delia > Delia radicum. Next base: position 241,007,122 of record CM037853.1, read on the forward strand.
AGTAAATGAATAAAAATTTTCTTCACAAACAAACTAAAGTTTTCTTAAAATTAATACTTTTTAGGAAACCAATTTTTTATTAAAATTTTTCATTGAGTCTGTAAAAATTTGAATTAATAAAATGATACATTTCATGCATTTTATGAAAAACTTGCATTGACATGAAAAGTTTCAATGTATGAATTCTAGTTCAATATCATTGATTTTATGCAGTTGTCGTCTCAGTGTAGGTTATGTTAAAATTGGATTTTTTTTTTAATAATAATATCTTCAACATTTCTTTAAAATTAATTTCCATAATTACATAGTACAATTTCTTCTCTCATACTACAAACATTAAATCATTTCATTTTTTTTTTTTAACATTTCCATTATTTTTAACATAAACATAAACAAATTGTAAATTTCAAAAATTATGAACTAATTAAAAACAATTAAATGCTTAAAATGTATTAACAAATTAGCAGTTAATTTGGAAAACAATTAGTTCATTTTTTGCTTGGTAGTTTTCACAATGATCTCGGTATGAATTTTGTTCGCTTAATTTTTTTTATTTATTTAAAATATATTTTATTTTCTATAAAAATAAATAAATAAAAGAAATTATAAGCGTTTAACACAAAAAAAATTACAGTTGAATAGTATAATTAAAAAAAAAAAAAAAAAAACTAAGAAAATTGGTCAAAATTTTTTTCATTAAAAAAAATTCAGTTCATTTTGAAAAAAGTCATTTATTTTTGCATTAAATATTTTTTATATTTTTTTACTATATTAAGTTGTATATATAAATAAATGAATATTAAAAAACACAGCCATTTGAAAAATAATTAATTATTTTCTATTAGTAATTTTTATTAATTTGCTGCCAATTTAAATTTGATGATTTCTTTTTTGTTTAAAATAATTTAGTTTAATTTTTGTAAAGCATTTCTTATTGTTTATAAATATATTAATTAGCAAATTTATGCATATAAATTAAGTAATATTTTTTTCTATTAGTTTTAAAAAGAATTAAACTTTTGTTTGTTTAATTTGTAATATTGTATTTTTTTCTAAACATTTTATTTTTAAAATTATTAAAACAACATTGTAAAAATATATTGTATTTATTCTACAAAAAAAATAATATTATTACAATAAAAAACATATTTTATATATCATTATTATGATCTCATAAATGTTCATACAATAAATTGAAACAAAAAATAAAATAAAAACACTTTTATAAGAATTTTTGTGAAAAATAATATTGCAATTTTGTTTCATTAAAGGAGTTAACTACGAAAATGTAACACAAATGTAAGTATGTATCTATATTTTTGATAATTTTATATTTTAATCAGCTTAAAAATTTAAACTAATTATATATTTAAGTCCTAATTTGCTTTTTACTTTGACAAAATAAAAAAAAACAATTTTTAGGTCAAGCCCGACCATGAGATGCCTACACTATAGTATGAATTATGGCATATTCCTAAAAGCGGACGAAATTCCGAAAAGAACTTTAACCCTTCTTATATGGGCGGAAAAAACAAAAACAGAAATATGAATAAAAAAAAAAAGGTCGAGGACTAGGTCCAACATAAATCCAATTTTCTTTAAATAAAAAGGTATAATATAAGAGTCAATCATTTACAGCGGTATTCATAAGCTTAAACGAGTGACTAACATCGAGTGTACAACTTTCCCTTGCGGGAATTTGTGTGGAAAAAACTTGCGCACTCGTATTAGTCACTCTTTTTATCTTATGAATAGAGATGTTAGTGTTTAAAAATTCAAACTCAAAACAGTTTAAATTAACTGAAAATTAACTTAAAAGTCGGCCTATTTATTTTTCATTTAAATCAAATGTTTCTTGTTATTTATTTTTAAATATCGTTTAAATAACTAACAAATGCATAAGAACAAATGAATAGTAAGTTAAAAAATAAATGTTAAAATTTAAGAATAAAAGTTATGTTCAGTTATTTAAAATTATTTCAGTTTTTTTTTGTTTTTTTTCTACAAAACGTATACACACACACACACATTTGTGTAAGCCAGGAGTGCCCAAGAGTTCCTTATGGAAGAGCAAACACCAATACATTTAAAGAAAAACTAATTTTCATTCAATATTTTTTGTTGTAAAAACCAATACATACAAAGAAAAAAGAAAAAAATATTTCAATGTTTACCAGCAAATCATACGAAAGTGTTGTTGCTTTGCACTTGCGTGTATACAGTGAAGAACGACAAAAAAAACTAATAAGACAAAGTTGTTTGTGTATTTCGTATTGCTAGTGCTGAGTGCTCTATGTGTATATTAAAACACACAGCCTATACCTAAGTGTTTTTATAAAAACAAATGAGCACGAAGCGCATAGGGCTTGGGCACCCTTGGTGTAAACTTTTTCAATTTCTTGTAATTTGAATAAAAATAATTTTGTAAATAAACAAACCATTTTATTAAAAAAAACAGACATGAATTTTTTGAAATTTATAATAACAGTAACGGAAACAAATAAATGACAATATTCTGTTTTGTGGTTAAAAAAAACAAATGAAAATAATAAATGAAACCAAAACAATCGGTAATTGTTAGTAAATTATTTTAAAAAAATGTATAAGAATGTAGAAAAAATTATTTTTTTCAAAAATAAATCCATGTTCCTTTATTTTTAACTCAACTGAAAACATTTTTATTAAACTACATAATATTCTGAGTGTAGATATGCATTTTCTATAGTGACTAGGTCAGACATGAATTCATGGATCGGTTAACCGATAAAACAAATTTCGTATAGTTATTTTTATAATGGCGACCTCTATTTTCTGTACAATGTTGCATAGATAGACCTACTTAAAAAGTGCTGAGTAGATTACTATTCGTATTTACAAAAATCATCACTACCCAGGTATTGGTGTAGGGTATTATATAAAATAACTTATTAACTAGGGATTTACAGCCGTGGCAACCATATTATGGCCACATAAAATAATATAATTATAACCAGTTGTGGTTTAAAAAAAAAAAAAAACTATTTTAAATTTGCTACTTAAAAAAACTTTTCAAAACATAAATCACACCCTAAATATGTATATGTTATACATAGGGCAAGGAATTGCATGCAACTAAAAGAGGAATATGCAATAAAGAATAAAAAATGTGCATTTTAATCGAAATGTACGAAAAAAATCCAAATAAAATGACATAAAAAACCAAAAATATGCACTAAAAAAATATGTACGTACAATTTTTGGATTTTTAAAAATCGATTTATTAATCGAGAATATTGGTTAAAAAATTAAATCCAATATAAATCCAATTCCGGGTAACAAATGTTTTCTTTTGTTTATTTTTAATTACAACTTAATTTAAATTTTTACAAAATATGCAACTAAATTGAAAATATGCAACAAAAATATGCCAAAAAAATTATGCATTTATAACAAAATATGCAAAAAAAATCGATGCTATTTTGTTGCAAATTCCTTGATTCAGATTTTGATCTACTGACTACAAACGTGAATTTGCATGAAATTCCTTGCCCTAGTTATAACTTTTTTTTGATGCAAGGCATTAAAAACTGTGCTTTTAATTTTATAATAATTTAACCATTTTATAATATAAAACATAACTCAACCAGTTGTGGTTAGAAACAATTTTTAAGTTGCTTTTAATATTTTTTTTCTTATCAGATAAATCTCTTCCCTTTAAGTATGCAATGTCTTTTTTTTGTGTGGTTTAACACAAAGTATTCTATAGATTTTTTTTTATTATTTTTCTACACTGCCGTAGTAGATGCTTTATATCTCTTTTCATTCGTTTTAATTATTTTAAGTTTATGATAATTACTTTTCTCGCGGTTTTTGGCATGAGTTTAACAATTATGTTTGGCGGTACACAATAAATATTCTATGCATATAAATAGTAAAAGTAGTAAGTAGATGAGTTGTTAATTGTAAAGAAACCCCATTATGTTTTACAATATGTGACTGTAAAATTTATGATAATTATCTCTAAAGTTTGAGGTTAATTTTGTTTAAGAAAAAAAAAACATTAAATTGATGTTAAATTTAAAGATATTTAATTTCTGACAATTTAAAACGAAAGCATTTTCTTAAACGCCTAGAAATATGTATCAAATATGCATATTCGTTTCTAACTAAAAATTCGCATTTCTCTTTATGAGATGACACCTTTCCAAAGGATCTAAATATCTATAATTGTAACATATTTTTAGGAATATTTTAAACTATCAAATTTTGAATTTTAGTTTTAATATAGTTATGATATATTTTTATAATAAAAAAAAAAGAATTCTCCCTTTTTCAATTACATGATCTTTACTTTCCTTTAGTCATCTTGTAATGAATTTTTAATGCATTTTATGCTTTTAGCATTCTATAACATAAAACATTACTTTACTTTACACAACGTAAACATGCAATTTACTTGTCTTGTGTTAAAAGAAAAAATTATCTGTAGGATGTTTCTATGTACTTGTATGAAGGTAAATTTAATATTTATGTGGAATGCATACATATATAGAATAAAAGCTTGGTATGAGCTTAAAAGAGTATGTAATTGTGTTTAAAACTAAAAACCTGAATATATTTTGTAAGGTGTATGTAACATTTAATTAAATTTTATTTAGTATATGAATGCATGTTAGTGTTATAGAAATCGGTTATCATATTTCACTCGGTTAGAAGTAGGGTGATCATTTTTAGCTCTAATGAAATCAGTAAAGTAAAATTAATATATTAATATAATTTAATTTAGAAAAAAACTCAGCGAATTTACCTTTTCTACACAAAAATTGAGATTAAGTAAAAATTTTCTTACAAAAGTAAATTGAGATTATGAAAACTGGAAATATAAAACCTTAGAGTCACAAGGAGAGGCTTCCCATAGGTTGTCTCTGATCTTAATGAAATTCAGATATGTGATAGAGGAGAAACAAATAGGGGGCACGTATTTTTTAGCGGCCCGTTTAAGGGTTAAAAGGTCATGTAAAAATTATTACTTTTTTGTATGAAAACGTATCTGAAACTTAATATATTTGTAAGCCGCGTTGCAGTACGTGATAAAACAAAAGTTTTAATACCGTATTGCCTATGCAGTAGCTTAGAGTTGTCATTTATTTTAAATGAGTGGAGCACGGTTATAACGAACTTGTAGGAACCGGACAATTTAGTTCAGTAATTAATTAAAATTAATATATTACATATATGTAATTTTATTAATTTTTTATTTTTTTTTTTTGTCTTAAACTATATTAATTTTTAGATTTTTGTTTGTAATATTTAAACAATTCTTCAATTAAATTACGTTTCATAGAGTTATCAATTCTTTTTAGTGATGTTTCAAGTAAAAAGCTGGAGTTTTTAAAATTTGCAGGACATTTTTCATAAAAAATTTAAATTTTTTTAATGTGTTCGTTATAAGAGTACAAATTTGTATGAAAATTCGTAAAAGGGTCCAAACAATAAATTCCTTATATAAAAAGTTCGCTATAAACGGTGTTGGTTATAACCGTATTATTTTGTATGAAATATGTAAGGAAATTAGCTGGGACCAGAAAAATCGTTCTTTATAAAAAAAGTTCGTTATAAGCGTACTCCACTGTATTTACAATATAGGTATATCTCTTTGGGAAAGGTAGCATAAAAGCTCAAACTGTTAAAAAAAAATCGGAAATAGGAAAATAGGAGCTTAAAATATGCAGTAAAGCAAGGGTGCCCAAGTCCTATGCGCTTCGTGCTCATTTGTTTTTGTAAAAACACTTAGCTATAGGCTGTGTGTTTTAATACACACAGCACTAGCAATACGAAATACACAAACAACTTTGTCTTATTAGTTTTTTTTGTCGTTCTTCACTGTATACATGCAATTGCAAAGCAACAACACTTTGCTTTGCTGGTAAACATTGAAATATTTTTTTCTTTTTTCTTTGTAGGTATGCATTGGTGTATACAACAAAAAATATTGAATAAAAATTAGTTTTTCTTTAAATGTATTGGTGTTTGCTCTTCCATAAGGAACTCTTGTGCACTCCTGCAGTAAAGAATCCAAAATATGTGCTTAAATTAAAAAAAATATGCAGGTACATTTTTAGATTTAAAAAAAATCGTTTTATTAGTCGGGATTGTTGGTTTAAAAATGAAAAATCCAATATAAATGTCTAAAAAATTAAAACTAAATTCTATGTTTAGGGTTACGAATATTTTCGTTTGTTTATTTTTGATGAAAACTGAATTTTAATTTTTACAAAATATGCAGTTAAATTTAAAATGTCCTCAATATGCAACAATAAATGCCAAAATATGCATTTATAACAAAATATGAATTTATAACAAAGTATGCAACAACAAGTCGATACCATTTGTTGAAAATTCTTTGATTTGGAAAAGTATTTGGTCAAAAACGATTTTGGGATTCTGAGTACAAACAAGCATTTGCATGAAATTCCTTGCTCTAGTTATCAGACATGTTTTATATATAAATAATTGTTTATTATGATGTGAGCAAGATTATTCAAGATCAATATAATTTGTTTTTTGTTAAACAAAAAACCGTGCTATGTTTATTTATTACTCAAAAAAGTTTTTGTCCGCTAACTTAAAGCAGACTTTACAGGTCCTTACATGTTTCATTTCGCGTCACCGAAAATCATCAGAGAACCAATGTAGAAGGGGTAGAATATTTTTACCCAAATTTTGAAGGAAAAAGATCAACGCTTTACCCGTATTGTTTTATTTACCAGATGAGAAGTAAAAAAACAAAATTGGAATAATTGAACTAATTCAAATCAAAAATAAAACATTTTTAACTAATAAACATTGTTTGTGTATAGGCTAGAATTTCCTTCAAAATTCTACCCCTTCTACATTGGTTCTCTGATGATTTTCGATGACGCGAAATGAAACATAAAGGGACCTGTCAGTTGATAAAGTCTGCTTTAAGTTAGCGGACAAAAACTTTTTTGAGTAATAAATAAAAATTGCTTTTGCTTTTAATTTTAAAATGTAAAAGTAAAACATTTAATAATTGTTTATTTCAAAAGAAAACTTAAATTGTAAGAATTTTTCGTAAAGAAAAAAACTTTTGATTTAAAAAGAAAAGACTGAAGACTTATTCATATTTCGTTCTGAATATTTTTTTTTCCTAAAAACACCCAGAATATCAGTTTCTAAGCACTTCTTTTCGAACTAATCCAAGATTTTAAACTTTTTTTCACATAAAAACTAATAGTTTTCAAGAATTTTGTTTGCAGTTTCCATAAAAAAAATTTTTAATTGAGAAAAAACATCTGGTTCAACATGCTTTCCGTTATAGAAAAACTTGCAAATTCTGAAAACTTTATTCTAAATGTACGAATGGTCACCGTACGAATGGTCACCGTAGTTAAAAAGCGTAAAACTAAGAGGTATTTAATTAAATGTAAGGTCTGTCAAAGAGCTATCGCATGATATGTAAGACATGCACATGTTAAAATGTTTATTAGGGTCGCAAATTAATAAAAAAAAAATAACCCGTCAAAAGAATTATTTTATATTTGATAGAAAAAATAATTTGTCTAAATTTTAGTTAACGGGTGTTTAGATTTTTTTTTTAGTAGTTTAGAGGTTCTGATGTTAGAATTTATTTACTCCGTATGCGAGTCTTCTATTAAAACAAAATCCTCTGAGTTTCGAAATAAATTGCAGGAAAGAAATTATTAAAACTGTTGTAGATTAACAAATATTTAACTGAACATTTTAATATTTTCAGTAAATTCTGTGCATATTTTTTTTTTCAACAAAAAAAATCGTTTTTGCCCAGAACTGTACGATATTTGTACTTGATAATGAATATTTCAATTCGAATATTTTATACTTAATCTTCTACACATATGAGTTATATTTGTAACTATATGTGTGGTTAAAGCTAAAAGCTATCATAAAGCATTTTTTTCTTTAGTAAAAGAGCTTTTAATTAATTAAAATATAATATGTCAGTTGTGTTTCTTACTTAATTTGACTGAGGCTGAATGAAAATAAACAAGGATAAACAAGAAATAACAAACAACAAGTACGTTATAAGCATTAATTAATTTGCAATTAAATTATAATTGTTAATAAACAGGGGCCTTATTTATCAAGGAGTGGGATTCTTAAATTAAAACAATTTAATTTTGTATTATTTTTATGCTAGTAAATATCATTCACCAGGCTTTAAGCGCTATAGTCCTTGTTCACAAGTCTTTGATTTAGAAATAATCAAATCTCATTATAGTATTAAAGTGAAATTTCCTTTCTTTACACCATGTGACGTTTTTAATTGAAAATAATGATTTTTCAAAAATTGATAACATGCTATTTTTACTTGGAGTCACGTGACACTTTTAAAATAACATAAGTACCACAGCAGTGTTTAGTAGTTTATGATGATAATTCAATAGCTGGATTAACCCATAACATTCTGTAGTTACCATATGGAAACACTCTGTAGTTACCGTTATATATTAATACAGGTTTCATAAAGTAACTTTTTAGGACAGTAACTCATTGATTATAAAAACTATACACAATCAAACTTAGTCTAATTTTGAAAACGCTTTAAAGATTGACTTTTAAAAGTGAATAGATTAAAAATGGATGTATTTATTAAAAATATTGAAACAAAGTCTTATTCATTTGAAAATACAAATTTTTACAAATTTTAATTTGACACCCGATTTTCAAAATTTTTGTCCAAAATTTTTGCTCTTTTTGAATGTATTTTCAAAAATTATAAATTTTGTTTTTAAAATATGTGCATTGGGCAAAGTTTTGGGTGACTTATAGTTTTCCTCTATAATAAAAACCATATTTTTTATTCCACATATTTATATTGTTTTAATAACACTGTGTGTAATTTTTTAAGTCATGGCAAAATAACCATATACGGACACCACTACGTGATAAAAGACTAAAAAAAAAAGACCCGTGTCTCCCAATTTTTCCCAAAGTCATCTCCTCTTTTGTTTATGGGCCGCCAAAGATTTGGGGCCTCGGTATCATTTTCGCAAAAAAGTGATCATTTTCTCAGGCTCGATTTACTCTCTATGGCAAAGTTGTAGCTCTTGTCATAAAGAACAAAAATTGCGAACATATAAAATCAAAAAAACTTCACCTTCCAGATCAAAATCGCAAAAAAACTTAAAAAATTCGATTTTTTTTTTACCTTTTTTCCCGTGTTCAGGTCCATAGGTAGCAAGCCGTTCCAAATTCAAGGAAACAATCAACTACAAAAATTTACCTAAGATCTCAATAAACAAATTTCTAGAACATATAAACTTCCTAGAGATGATTCTTAACACTGTTTAGGTAGCGCGCAAAAGTGAAAAATTTTTTAATTTCATTTTTTTTCCTTTTTTCTTCTGTTCATGTGCACAGGTAGCAAACCCAATTCCCAGGAAGTTTATATGTTCTAGAAATTTGTTTATTGAGATCTTAGGTAAATTTTTGTAGTTGATTGTTTCCTTGAATTTGGAACGGTTTGCTACCTATGGACCAGAACACGGGAAAAAAGGTAAAAAAACAATCGAATTTTTTTAAGTTTTTTGCGATTTTGATCTGGAAGGTGAAGTTTTTTTGATTTTATATGTTCGCAATTTTTGTTCTTTATGACAAGAGCTACAACTTTGCCATAGAGAGTAAATCGAAATTCTGAACGGTTTGCAAGATATGAGCCTGAGAAAATGATCACTTTTTTGCGAAAATGATACCGAGGCCCCAAATCTTTGGCGGCCCATAAACAAAAGAGGAAATGACTTTGGGAAAAATTAGGAGACACGGGTCTTTTTTTTAGTCTTGGTTATTTTTTTTCGTGTTGCACTGTGTAACGTAACGAACTAGGTCCAAATTAGCCAAGAACATTTGTAAGAAGAACTATTTACTACTTAGAGGTCCTGCATTCTGTGAAAAATTTTTTTACTGCTGAGTTAATTTTTTGTATTAAAATCACATTTTTTCACTATACGAAATCAAAATAATTTCCGATTTAACCTGTAAGTCTCACATAAAAACTTCATTTAGTTTTGCATTTTTAAACGTTTATAATACGTTTTCAATACGTGTAGTCAACATTATGATCTCTTAACTAATCCTGCAGAAAGCAGACTGATCATGATTTTTTCGATGCGAAAGCTTTTTGCATTAGATACAGAAACGGGGTGCTGGAGGCAGCATCAAAACAAGGATTGCAGATTTTTTTATCCTTTGTTCATTACTAAAGCATATGTAAAATGTCCTTTTTTCAAAAAATTCAACAACAAAAAATTCTAGGGTGTTTCGGGTTAATGACCATTGATTTAGTGCAATTTAAATACAGTGGACTCGCAGAAACGTGAACATCCAGTAACATGAACGTCCCAGAAACACGAACACTTGTTTTACATTGACTATTCCAAAACGTGAACAAAGTTCAATAGTTCTAAAACGTGAACACTTTTTTTTTTATAAAAAATGTTTCTTTTTCTTCAATATTCCTGTATCTCCGACTTTAAGAATTTTTTATATCAAAATTGTTTTAAAACGTATAGAATATAATTTAAATAGAATTAGCAGTTATTTTTATAGTAAATTTATTAGAGATTAAGAACTATTAAATATCAAAAACGTATTAAAATCAATAATTTGTGTATGCAAAAATTGTCTTAGATTCTGAATTTTGTCAATTTAAAAAAGTCCCAGAATCAGAAAGTTTTCAAATAATAAAATTTTGTTAAAATGTTAATAGTTTTCTATAGGCAAATGTCTAAATATTTTAAAATTTGGTCTAAAAATTTATGTTTGAATTTAGGAATTTTTCAGGAGAAAAATATTCAAAATCTTTTCATATTTTATTTTTTTTTGTTAAATAATCAATATAATGATGGGTTCTAAAGTACTTGGAATAGAATTTATTCTAAGTGCAAAAATTAGTTCACGTTTTTGAGAGTTCACTGTAATTAGATTTTGTTCAATACTTACAGTAAATAAAAAATAGTACGTCATTCAAGCATAAGACACTTACCTAAAAATAGAAGAAAGAGAAAAAGATTACGAAAATGTTAAATAATAAATGCAAAAGTTTAAAATTTAAAATAAAATAGAAAATCACGTGCCTATTTGCTTTTAACTTTTCCACCAACAACAATACAATGCATTTGCGTACACACAAAAAAGAAAGAAAAAAATGCCAAACAGCGCTGTCGGCAGCGCTGCTAAATCTGCCCCATCTTTTCTAAACAGAGTCAATTTTGGGAAAATTTACAAAATCTATTTATTTTTTTATTAAAATATTATTGAAAACAAGTAAACATATCACTTTATTACATTTTTAAAACATTTACTTAGTTTTATATAAAAAAAAAAAAATACTTTCAGTGAATGCCGGCTTTAGTGTCGGCTTTTTTTATTTGACTTTTTTCTAAGTAATTATTCATTAATATCATTTACACTTTTTTACAAAGTTATTAAAATACACTTTTTTCATTATATAATTTATAAAGTTTTGTTAATAAACCACTTTTTAAAATAAATTTTCACGAGATAACAATTTTCTAAGATGTCGACAATTTCATTCCACTTTGATAACTTAATGAGGACTGTCACATAAAGGAGAGTAAGAGAATTTGACTAATTCACACAGGGTGTGTCAGATAATTAAAAAAAAAAAAACATTGCTTTGGAGAAAGGAGTGAAAAAGAATAAAACAAAGTACTTTTGTAATAGAATAAAAAGCTTAACCCTTTTCTCGAACGCTATAGGACGTAGGTGATCAAACCTTTGGTAGAACATGGAAATACTAGTAATATGTTTGATTTGCATTTTTTTTGTAAATAGACGGAGGTTGGAAGCTCGTTGTAGATTAAAAAGTAAAAGTTTCATTAGTTTACTGAAACATTAAATAATTTGTCGTTCAAAATATGTCGCTGTGTAGTCGATTTATATACACCAAAAAAATTTCGAATTTTTGAACAATTACAGTAATTTTTTAGCAACATTTAAAAAATCATATTTAATTCGTGTTTCTTCTTTCAACAGAATGACATCTAAAATTCAAATAAAGGGATTTTGCAATTTTGGTATAGTGATAAATTGAAAACATAGAGTTTCATTAAAAATGCAACCATGTAACTTGTGCATTGAAAAAAGTTTCGGTGGAGTCACAGACAATTAAATATTAAGCCAATCATAAAAGCAAAACAAATGATGTATTCAGGTTTATTCTCTTTCTAATTACTTATTTTACTTAAATACACTAGTCACCAGTTTTAAAAGTTAGATTTAGAACTAAAAATGTAGTCAACATAATCATCTCTTAACTAATCCTGTAGAAAGCAGAGTGGTAATGATTTTTTCGAGGCGAAAACTTTTTGCATTAGATACAGAAACGGGGTGCTGGAGGCAGGATCAAAACAGGGATTGCAGTTTTTTTATACTTTGTTCATTACTAAAGCATATGTAAAATGTACAAAAAATTCAACAACAAAAAATTCTAGGGTGTTTCGGGTTAATGACCATTGATTTAGTGCAATTTAAATACAGTGGACTCGCAGAAACGTGAACATCCAGTATCATGAACGTCCCAGAAACATGAACACTTTTTTTACATTGACTATTCAAAAACGTGAACAAAGTTTAATAACTCTAAAACGTGAACACATTTTTTTAATAAAAAATTTTCTTTTTCTTCAATATTTTAGTAATTTGGGGAATCCCGGAATAATAACTTCACCACGTTCTTATAGTAAACACCTTTTCTAACGTGAACAGAAAAACTCTTTAACTCTTTTAATGTATCTCCGATTTTAAGAATTTTTTATATCAAAATTGTTTTAAAACGTATAGAATATAATTTAAATATAATTAGCAGTTATCTTTATAGTAAATTTTTTCTGCTAAATTCTACTGCCTGCAGTATGCTGCTGCTGTAGAATTCTACTGTCTGCTGTATACTGCTGCCTGCGGTATACTGCTGCTGTAGAATTCTACTGCCTGCAGTATACTGCTGCTGTAGAATTCTACTGGCTGCAGTATACTGCTGCCTGCGGTATACTGCTGCCTGCGGTATACTGCTGCCTGCGGTATACTGCTGCTGTAGAATTCTACTGGCTGCAGTATACTACAGGTTGTTATATATTATCTATATGATATATTTTAGGTTCGTTTACACTAGTCCCGAAATCCAGTTTAAACTAGATTTCGAACTCGAGTTATGTATGTATGATCGAAATCTAGTTTAAACTGAATTTCGAGTGTAAAGGTACCCGTATCTATATATTTACATTATCTATCGATATTATCTATTTATATTATATATTTATTATTAAAAATATATATTGTAAACCATTTGATTTCTTAACTTTTATATGAACTATCTTTTTTTATATTTCTTCTAGGTTATGCCATCGCTAATAACTCTATAATTAGTGCAACAATGACCGGCGTAGTCATCAACAACAAAACTATTTGTGGGTTTGTACTAAAGGCTCAGCTCCCCAGCTAATGGTGTACTCACATTACAAGGTGGATGTTAAGTTACGTGCACGAGACAACAAATCATACCATTTATTATTTACCAAGAACTTTTGTATATATTGTCTATATTGCTTATATGATTGAATCCTAATGTATCTGCTTATTTCTTAATATATGAGTTAATAAAAACAATTTCTGAAGCAATTTAAAAAGAGATTAGACATGTTTACTATTATTTTTAAATGTAAAAAATGTTAATTTTCAAAAAAAAAACAAAAACCTTTTTGTATTGAAAATTTACATTTCCCAAAAACTATACAAAAATAAGATGTGAAATGGTGATTTTTTGAAAGCCCTGCAAATTCCCTTTCATTTTTTTTTTTTTTTGAGAAAATGATAATTAGATAAGACTATATAATATATATATAGTCTTATATATGAATTCTATTCTATGTATTTAAATGAATTCCTTTAAATGAAAGGGAATTCTTTTACTGATGCTTAAATTCATTTAACAATAACGAATAATTTCTTGTTGATGAGTTGAAATGTTGCTTTTTTCTAATTGCTATGATTTCTAAACGAGTGGAGATATTACATTGAATCTTCAACCAAAGCTGTTAAATGAGCATCATTTTCTAATGAAGTGTCACAATTCATATAATTAAAGATTTTTTCATCTGCCAACACATAAAAATATCTTGCGTATTTCTATTTATTTAAGATTTTCTATTTATTTAAAATGAAAATTTAAAATGAAATTAAAAATTCAAAGTCTATTCATTCAGAATATTTTACCAAAATTTAATTTTGGAGTAGTAGTTCGCTGGTTCTGTAGTATTTTACTGTGTATAGAAGATGTAGCATGAAAAATATTTTTAATATATGAGATACAAAAATAGAATAAAATTTGTTAAAACTAATTTATTAAAAATAATTTTAAATAAATTAAAATTATTTAAAATCATAAACAATTTGGTGATTCTTCTTCTTTTAAATTTGCTAATCTTTTCATTTCGTATTTCATATGGAAAAAAAAAATCCCAAAATATTTCTTTAGCGAAATTGGATGATTTCTCTCTCATATGAAAAATCGACTAAAAATTTATTGTACAGAATTGGGTAAATTTTCATATGAATTAACCAAATTTTTTTGGACGAAAAAAATATAAATTTTTTGGGCTAAATCACACAAATTTTTGGGATAATTCACCCAATTTTTTGGGTTGAATCACCCAAGTTTTGGGCTAAACTACCGATTGAAAAATCACCCATAAATTTCATATATAAAATTCTGCGATTTTTCATAAGGAAATTTTTTATACAGAAATTGACACTTATGTCAAATGTTTCATAGACCTTCATTATATCATAAAAAAGTTTTAAAAACTTTGTGAATACAAAATTTTGCTTTATATGAAATTTTTATTTGATTATTTCAAAACCTAACGTCAATATATTATTATTTAATGTATTCCTAATCTTAAATACAATTGTTTAAATAAAATATAAAACATTTCATAATATTTATGAAATATTTCATACAATTTTATAAAACTTTCATACAAATTTATGAAATTGTTTCATTATGTTAATGAAATATTTAATAACATTTCATAAATATCAAGAAGCTTGTCATCAATTTGTTAGTTTATGAAACGTCTTCCTCATATTTATGATATGTTACATTGGACGAAAATCAATGAAGTTTTTCATCATATTTACCAAGTTATTCATAAATATGTTGAAGCTTTTTCCCTGAGTGTACATGTGACAATATATTGTTTTTAATTTATTGAAGTAATCCCATATACCTATTAATTTAATTCTGCATATACGATCTAAAAACATGTTGCATATTAAATATGTAGTAAGATATAATTAAATATTCCGTTTTATAAAATTATTTTGAAAATTAAAGTTGCAGATAAAATTGTATGTACCATACCATATATCTTATCCTACTAAACTGTCATACGCATGGGTTCTACATTCCGAAAATGAAGTGAAAGTGAAACTTCCGCTCAATTTGTGTTCCCAATTACACATAAGTGATTTGAAAAGAAAAATTTCATTTTCATTTTGTTTCTAGTGGAATTAAAGTGATTTGATGTGTTCTATAAAACAATTTCACTACAAAAAAAGTAATTGGAAAACGGTATTAGTTAACTGAGTGAAAAACCAAACTTTTTAGAAAATAAAATTATTTTGAATATTAAACGTAAAAAAAACTCAAACAATGTAAGTAAATGTGATATGGTTTTAATATACGTTTATTTAACTGAAAAAGTGTTGTATTTTTTACGGGAAAACACATGAATCCGGAACAAGAGGCCCCATTTTTAACATACATGCAAAAAAAATCTGGTTTGGCCAAAGGTTTTTAGAGGGGCGACAAAACAGTTGAAGACCAGTTGTGGAAGGACTTAGCAAGTACATTAAACAGCTTAGGACCTCCAGAAAACGAACCAACTTGTTGGAAAAAGGCTTGGGCTGATTGGAAGGCTACCATTCGTAAAAAATTGGCCGAAAATAAAGCAGAGGTAACGGCAACAGGTGGAGAACCCAATAATATCCAACACATATCATCCAAAGAAGATTCAGTTGCCAAACTTTCTGGCCTTTATACAGCAGTCGAAGGTGTTCCAGCTGCTAAATCATTCGGGACGACTAGCGAAGGGTAAACAACCACAAATTAAATAAAAATGACGAAGGTACTGAAAATATAGAAAATAAGGAACCGCAACCGATGATTTCCCTTTTTGATTAGAGATGTGTCCAATTGCAAAATAATTGGAATGCTTGTCTTTTTAGCCATTGGTGATAATTCTTCTAAAACCATCATAAATGCATACTTATCTAATCTAAAATACGCAATAAAACTATTTTCTTTATTAATTTTAAACACTTGCGACTCAGTTTTCTTTTTCTTTTTTAATTAAATACTAGGAAATCACAATTGCGAAACTCATTTTATATTATTTTAAAAATAAGTATTTTTTTTTGTTTAATTTTTATTTTTGTTAATTTCATTCACTTTAAAGTGATAATTTGGTTTTTTCCCGCATTTTTTTATGTTGTTGCTAAGAACAAAATGAAAATGAAATCGTTGTGAAAAAAAACGATTCACTCGTTTTTCAGAACACAGCGGAATTGATAATGTGAAATTAAAAACGATTCCACTTTCACTTCGTAGTGGAATATAGAACCCAGGCCATAGATTTTATAAAACTGTATATATGTTATATAATTTTAGCTCGGGGAGCCTAATTTTTTGGCCTTTTAACAAAACTACATTATGCACTCCTATGAAAAGGAACATTAACTTGTTTGATGATGATTACCAAAATATTTCAGCTTTAGCGATAACTAACCGTGAGCTAAGCCGTATTGAAAAAACCTCTATAAAAATTAGTTGAGAGATCTTTTGTCAAATAGATATTAACAAAACCATCATCATAATATAATTTACAACGAACAAACACACAAAAAACTACATGTAAGCCAAGGAACTTGTTTCTGGTCCTATTTTTGTAGTATTGTTTTTTTTTTTTGTTTTTTTTAAAGACAATTACAACAGTCTGTGATTTGGTCGATTTTTTAATGTTTATATATTTATTTTTTGTTTGTGGCAAAAAGGGAAGTGCTACTGTCTTACACCAAAAAAAAAAGAAACCAGTGCGTTGTTTTTTTTTTTTTATTTTTGGTTTGTTGTCTTTTTCAGATTCTATATACTATAACAACAATTTCTGGTTGTTGGTTGTCTTTTTGATTGTATGTTACAATCTTGACGTATATAAATGTGTATATCAGTCACATACAACAAAGTATTTGTTGTTGTTAGTTGAATGATTGTTGGTAAACCTATAATTTTTTAACACCAATATGAACAAACAACGTTTTTTATAAGTGTTTGTTGATTTGTCTAATGTCCCAGCAAAAGAATTGATCGTCTACTTTAACGAAGATTTTTTTTTTTTAACATTCCTTGATATACACACAAAATATTTCCAGAGGGAATATGATGAATTTTGTGCCCATCCAATAGTATTAAATTATACTTTATAAAAGGATATGAAATGGTCTATGTATAATTTTAAATATAAATATCGTGTGGTTCCTTTCCATTTTCAAAATAATAATATTAGGTTTCTCGTATTAACACGCATAAATCTGTTAAATATGAAATGTATTATAGTTTTTCAGATATGAACGAGTTTGTTATATTAATTTACCATTTCAGCAGAAATCAATAAGCCCAAATTTAATCTATAGTTTTTGTAAGTTCTAATTTTTTAAATTTCGGATTAATATATAACACTTTCTGTTGAAATTTTAAATAGAAAATTTACAAATGGAAATATCATTACATTAGAAATTTTCTAATCTTTTAATTTTAAACCATAATTTAATTTCTTTTATTTATTTAGCATACACAAAGAGAAATTTAAATTTAAAATGGTCATTAAACGTTTTAAATTAGATGTAAAATGAAATTTAAGTATGATACCATTGCAATAAACGATTTAAAATTATATATGAAATCATATTAATTAATATATAGCATATGTAGTAATATATGCACATCTACGGTAATATCAATCAATATATATGTACTTAGCTACAGCTGAACCTCGATTATCCGGGCCTCCATTAACCGGGTACATCTGTTAACCGGCATGCTGGATGTTTGATTATCCGTGCTTTTATTTTTTTCTCCATTAACCGTTATTTACCTCTAGTATCCGTGCACCACATTTGCTTGTTTTTTTCTATTAACGTACATGCAAATAATTGAAATTAGCGAAAAATAAATAACCTCTATTAACCATGTTTTCGATTATAAGTGCTGAGTCCGGTCCCGTTAAACCCGATTAATCAAGGATCAACTGTATTAATATATATTTTACCATATCAAAAATTTTTGAAAAACAAAACCCAAGATAAAATTATATATGATCATATGCGTTATCCCACATATCCATATTAAGCTATATGTTTTTTTATAATATTATATTAAACAAGATATGAATATTTTTACTTGGGCATACAAAGAGATAATTGTCTTGGACAAGTTTCAATGAAATTTTTCACTAAACTAATAAATTTTTCTTCACAAATTAAATGAAAAATTTCTTAAACTTTATGAAAAAGCTTCATGAATTTTATGAAACTATTTGTTAAGGAACTCTTTCATTTGTCGTATGAAATTTTTAATAAAGAAAATTATGAAAAATTTTATGAACAACTGCATTAGTTTAATGAAACGTTTCAATGGTCGATTTCTGGTGACATTTAGTAGATATTATGTAAAAATTCATTGTCATCAGGTAAATAATTCTCACAGGGTAGTTTCGCTCCAATTTTAATGAAATTCGTTGGTGGGGTTGACAGTAAAAAAACAATCGAATCTTTATATATCCGACGAAAAAAAAATTTTTAAAATATCACTTTTTTCAAAATTTTTAAAATATCACTTTTTTCAGGAAATCGACTAACAACATCAATATCTATGTATTGTAAAAATTTCAACGTATTTCGATTACTCTTTCATCTCGAAAACCACTTTTGAGACCATTTTCATGACAATGTAGTGATTACCTTTATTTCAACAAAAAGGTATTATTTCGAGTTAATAAAAAAGTTCAAATAGAAATGAATCGTATATTTTCATAAAAAAGGTATTATTTTGATTTGAGCCTTTATTTATGTTAAAAATAATCAAACTGTTTTATTTATATTTGGTTGTATTTTGAGTTGATACTGTTTTGTTGATAAAATTTGTTTTATTCTATAAATTTAAATCGATAAAATTTCAAAAAAATGGCATTAACTCAAAAAATTGATTTTTTTTGCAATGAGTGGTAAAATTTAAAACAAAAACGATGTATATATATTTTCAAATGGAATTTGCTTATTATGATATGTTTGAATTTTTAAATTCTGTTAAAATGTGGCCATAAACAGTTTTTTGACTCTACTGAAAATTTTAAAATTTTGAGTTAATACCCTCTAGTTGATCAAGTGCGATATATAAATTTTTTTATATGGAAATATATGTAAATATCTATGCACTCAGATATAATTAGATAGACTCAAATTACAGATATAATTATATATGATCAGATATGATCATTTATAACCTTTTTACACGGGTTATAATCCATTACGCATGTTATAAGGGGTGGGTGTTTCATTTGTTTAGATAAGTCGGGTTCGAAAAAAATGTGTTTAATTAATTAATTTTCATGCTTTTAAGCAATTTAAATTACATTTTAAAGTTAATTTGTGTTGTTAATTTGTGTTTTTATAATTAACACAAAATTTTGTTTATATCCATTGGGTACTGTGGCATACCCAATGGGTATGTCAGAGAGAGGCTCAGAAGATGGAGGGGGTCGGAGTTTGGGGCCTATTGGGCCAGATCGCCTGGGCAGCGACTGGCGAGGCTGCTTATATCTCCCTCTGGGGAGAGATCGCGGAAACTCTTGTCTATGACGAGGGGCGAACTAAGGACCGTAACGGGTTACCTCACAGGACACTGTGGCCTTAGGTATCAATTGTACAAGATGGGACGATCCTCTACGGATACGTGCAGTTTTTGTGAATTGGAACCCGAGACCTCTGAGCATGTTCTCTGCAAATGTCCGAGGCTCTCCGACAGGAGGGTGCGTTATTTTGGTGATCGAATAGTGACGCCATCGGACGTTTGGAACTGTTCACCTGGTAGGATAATTGGCTTCGTAGGGAGCCTGAACCTATAGGGTGTATTCGCTGGCAGCACAAAATACCAATTTCTGGTCGCGGTGCATAGTGCCACTATAATCTAATCTAATCTACTCAAAAATACGCACTAAAACAAACTCTAATAAACTGTTTCTCTTAAAATCAGTTGGCATATACAATTTAACAGATATGGAGTACCATGTTTCCTCTTTAGTTTATATGTTCGTTGGTTTAAATCCTAATAATTATGACGTTGTTTTTTTAGTTCTTTAATAAAAAAATATTAATAATCATTACAAAACAAAAAACCGTAGGTTTTCGGGTTTTTAATTTTTTCACGGGTACTTAAAAAATTTATGAAAATAAAAATAAACCTGTAACATAAACCCTTATTCCACTAAAGCAAATTTTCAAGTGTAATATTTTGCTACTTCTACTTAATATTTTTAAATGAAATTTTGTACACGGTACATGTAACATATATTTGTGGGACAGAAAACAAATTTATCAAAAATCCATTTTTCGACTGTTTCCCATGTTTTTTACCTCTCCTGGACACTTTGGTTTTTGGATTTTATATTTTTGTTCGAGCGAGGATATAAATTTTTCGAATATCACATTTGTACGTCCTATACAAAATTGGTATTGGAAAAATATTTTTTCTGCATAACAAAATTTCCCGAACGTGCATACGTTTTATATACCAGTGGATGCGTCCTTTAAATGCCTTTCATTTGATACCCTGTAGTTTTTTAATTTTTATCAGAAATATATAAAAAAAAAACTTCAAATTGGTTAATTTTTGACCCAACTTTTTAGCCCCTAAACTATTTTAACAATATTTATTTAAATTTATCAACTGCTACACGGTTGAAAATTTATAAAGAAAACAATATTTCAACGACATGTTGGTTAAAAGAAATTAATAAGTGTTTTGTCGTTAAATTACAAATATGCTTATATAAATTAATTTCTTGGATCTTAATTTGACAACGGAAATTTGTAGTCAAATACAAAACTCACCATTGTCGAAAATCGCAAGTGAATACAGTTAGTGGGGTTTGAAGCAGCTTTTGTGGACCCTTTATTTTATTCTTTGGCAATGTTTTGCTGGGTGAAATATATACGTATGCGATATACAAGTTAGTGTATATGTATAATAGGTCTGTTCGACGTAAGTTATCGCGAGTACCCAATTTTACCATAAATCTTGTGTGTAAATTGTGTGTAAACTGTTGTTGTTTCGGGTAAATTGGGCTCAAACAGGTACCAGCGTTAACGACGTCGAACAGACCTAATAGGTTTTTGTGTTTAAGGTGCCTTTTAATGTTAAGGAACAGCATGATTATGTCTTTTTTTTTTAACTGCAGATGCAGGTGTGCATCCAATGTGAGTAATATTTTTTTGTGTGTTGTTTTTTGTGTGTGTATTAGTATATAAAAAATCTTATCCCCATGATATCTATGAAATATAACATCCAACAGCAAGAAATATAACTACTACCCAATCTCGAAAGAATATGAAAAATACTGCGTTGTAATAAAATTACGTTTTCTTAAATTGTGTGTTTCACTTAAATACAAACAACAAAAATTACGAAAAATCAAAAACCAGTTTTAAAAGTTTTGATATTAAAAAAACAAAAAAAAAAGGTTTTATTCTTATTATTATTCTTTTTGCTCTCGACAGCCGTTACAATATTTTTTCTTATTTGAATTAGTTTGTTGCATGTTGAAGTAAGTATTAATTTTCTTTAATTTGATCACCTTTTATTTTTCTTATACATAATTGAAATGAAATTATTTGTTATTTTCATGAAATCTATTAATTGCATTCAACTACTGTTTTGTACATATATTTTTTATATGTAATTATATTTATTTATTAGTATGTTGGTTGTAATAACTATATGAAGGGAAGTAATCCTACTGGAAATTTTCAGAGAAACGTAGTTTGGACAACTGTACTAATAGCGGTCACACAACAACAAAAATTATTTAAGAACAAATTTTATTTACGAATTGTTTTAAGTAAAACAAGTGTTTTTAATTAAAAACATTTGTTTTAATTTTAAACGGATTCAATAACTGTTATTAAAATGTTTGTTAGAAATTATAATTGGGTGAAAACGTGAATTTAAGCAATAAATTAAGAAAATTAATTAATTAATACAAAATAAATGACAGAATTACAAATTTAAAGCAGTTTTGACTTACAATATACATTATTTTTACATTTTATTTTTGTTCGGTTATATTTTGTCTCGCAAATTTGCGTGATTCACGTGAATCACGCGTGAGTGTGAGTAATATCTGAATTTACTCAAGTAAGTGAGTAAAAACATTCTAGTGCGTGAGAGAAATTTTTCTCTTGTGAGTGTGAGTCAAAATTCGCTCACTATGCACTAACTTAATTATAGGCCAAAACTCAATCGGCCTGATTACGGTTGTCGTAGTCGTAGTGAAAATTTGTCGTTTTTAAAAAACGGTATTACGTTTGTCGAAAACTACGAATGTACAACACTGCTAGAAAATCTATTACAATTTCCGTATTACGGTTGTCGTTTTCGACTGTCAAAATGTATAAAAACAGTCGTCTATTTTATTTCTCACGACAGATTTAAAAAATTCTTAAAAAATGCAAATTTCAATGAAATTTTAACTAAATTTAAATACTTTTAAAATAAAAATTATAGCACCGAAGCTGTTTGCAAAATTGGACGACGTTTTAGGGTAAAAAACATAATTGGCAAAATCTGGAACAAGTGCAGTTT
>CM037853.1:241030193-241054071 GCA_021234595.1 Delia radicum
CAGCAGCAGTATTACCGCAGGGAGCAGTATACTGCAGACCAGTAAGCATTCTACAGCAGCCAGTATACCGCAGGGAGCATTTTATGACGCAGCCAGTAGAATTCTACAGCAGCAGTATCCGCAGGGAGCAGTATAACTGCAGCCAGTAGAATTCTACAGCAGCAGTATACGGCATGCCAGCAGGTATTACCGCAGGGAGCAGGCCAGTAGAATTATACAAGCAGCAGTATACTGCCTGACCTGCGGTATGCTGCTGCTGTAGAATTCTACTGGCTGCAGTATACTGACTCCCTGCGGGTATACTGCTGCTGGAGAATCTACTGGCTGCAGTATACTGCTGGCTGCGGTATACTGCTGCTGTATAATTCTACTGGCTGCAGTATACTGCTGCCTGCGGTATACTGCTGCTGTAGAATTCTACTGGCTGCAGTATACTGCTTCCCTGCGGTATACTGCTGCTGTAGAATGCTACTGGCTGCAGTATACTGCTGGCTGCGGTATACTGCTGCTGTAGAATTCTACTGGCTGCAGTATACTGCTGGCTGCAGTATACTGCTCCCTGCGGTATACTGCTGCTGTAGAATTCTACTGGCTGCAGTATACTGCTGCCTGCAGTAGAATTCTACTGGCTGCAGTATACTGCTGCCTGCGGTATACTGCTGCTGTAGAATTCTACTGGCTGCAGTATACTGCTGGCTGCGGTATACTGCTGCTGTAGAATTCTACTGGCTGCAGTATGCTGCTCCCTGCGGTATACTGCTGCTGGAGAATTCTAGTGGCTGCAGTATACTGCTGGCTGCGGTATACTGCTGCTGTATAATTCTACTGGCTGCAGTATACTGCTGCCTGCGGTTATACTGCTGCTGTAGAACTTCTACTGGCTGCAGTATACTGCTGCTGTAGAATTCTATTGGCTGCAGTATACTGCTGGCTGCAGTATACCGCAGGCAGCAGTATACTGCAGCCAATAGAATTCTCCAGCAGCAGTATACCACAGGGAGCAGTATACTGCAGCCAGCAGTATACTGCAGCCAGTAGAATTCTACTGCAGCCAGTAGAATTCTACCGCAGGCAGCAGTATACCGCAGGCAGCAGTATACTGCAGCCAGTAGAATTCTACAGCAGCAGTATACTGCAGCCAGTAGAATAATAACGCCAACTTTAAACACAAAAGCTTATTTTATACTTAATGTTTTTTTTTTAATACGTTTTTATATTTTTTTTTTTCGAACATTTTGTAGAAATTATTCACTGGAAAAAAGATAAATGCTTGAGGATAGCATGTCTATAAATTTATTCGAAACAGAAATATATCTGAGTGAAAATTTGTTAAAATGCTGGAAATTGCAATATTTTAAAGACTGGAATATGTCAGTTCAAATATTTTGGATATATAATAATTGGATAAAAAATTATTTCAAATTAACACTTGTACCATATATTTATTTCCCTAAATGTTACTAATATACATGTAAATAAAAATAGATAAATAAAAATATTAAAAAAAAGTTGTTTTCATCGTTCAGTAAAGAAATCAAGGTATATGTAAGTAATTTAGGGTAATTACTTTTGATTTTATTTTTTTTTTCAAATATATAAAAATTTTACCTATCCTAGCAGTAAAGTTCATAAAAAATTATTAAAATCTCAATATTATTATTTCGCGATTTTGCAGAGAAAAAGGTCATAACCAGTGACCAGAAGTTTATGCAAATACATGTTTTTTTTACTTAAGTCCGAAAGCAGGATGAACAAAATGAATTTGCGTTAAAATTGTATTGATTTGTTAGTGCATATTTTTGAATTTTTAGCTATAAATGCATATTTAGCTTAAAATGCATATTTTTACTTATTTTGCTTTAAATGCATATATTTCGTAGTTTTTTCTTAAAAAAATACTTTCAATTTTATTTTATATTTCACCAAGCACTATCCACGCACAGAGAAAAGTTAGCTATTTACCAACTGAAATACGGTTACTACCACTCAAATTCGTTTATTATGAATTGCAGTCGGTTGGCTCAACTTAAGATTAATTTTCACAACAAAGTTCGGTTAATTTATCTGAATTTTAGTTGCAACGCCCAAAATATTTAGAAAACAAATGTAATATCGTTTGTACTAACTGAATTTATAAGTTGTTACCATTAAAATACACTTTTCAATTCGGTTGACACTTTATTTCTGTGTGCACGTACTCAGCTTTTTAGAAGCTGAACTGGGATTTTGAGAATTTCAAAGCAAAATAACAAAAAAACGCACACAGAAAAAAATTTAGCTATTTGCCATCTTAAATTCGGTTACTATGACTCAAATTCTATTATTACGAATTTCAGACAGTTGGCACAACTTTATATTAGTTTTCACAACAAAGTTCACTCAATTTTAGTTGCAATACCCAACATTTTCAGAAATCGAAGGTAAATATCGTTGTACTACTAAATTTATAAGTTGTTACCATTAATATACACTTTTCTATTCGGTTGGCACTTTATTTCTCTGTGTGCGTTTATAGAGAGGCACTTAAAATCAATTATTAATTTAACAATATTAATTTAAATTTAAAAATAAGTTGTTGCTTAATATTTTTTCTGCATACGTTTTCCAGAATTAACATAAATTTTAATTAATTTATTACTTTTTAAAATACGAATTTTTAAAACTACTAAAACAGTTGTAAGAGGACACTTAACGCCCATTTTAGTCAAGTGAGACTGAATTATTACTAACTTTTTTATGTTTTATGTTGTTTTTAGTAAAATTGAGAAAAACTATGTGAATTTTTGTTAATTTTAAGTGCATTTTTTAAGATTTTTTAATGGATAATATAGGCGCCTAAACAAAAATTTTAGTGCATGAAGTTCCTGTTCCTGTTCATAACCCTAATTCCATAAATAAGTTGTTAATTGTAATTGTAATAAAACAATTTGAAAATTTTTTACTAAATTGTCAAAACATTGTGTACCTATTACACCTAGGTCATAGACCAATTACCAAGGACTGTTATTTGTGACTTTAGTCAGAACAATAACATTTCAAAATAGAGAAACATGGTCGACGTTATTCAAAACCCTAATACATTTGTTAAACAAAATATTTAAGTGTGCAAATGAGTTATTTATGTAGAATTTTATTATCTTATTACGCTTTGTAAATTTGTAAACATTTTTTTGTTTTTGTATTTTGTCAAAATAGTCTAGGGCAACCGAAAAAAAAATATTCATGTAGCAAACCTTGTATAATTAAACCCGGCCGGCCATGGGTGATACGGAAAGACATTTGCCAAGGTGGATGATATTAAAAGCGACCTGCAACTTTAATTAATTTTAATAAACTTTAATTAATCTAATTTAGTTTTATTTATTTTAATTTAAATTTAATTGATTTTAATTAATTTTAATTGATTTTAATTAATTTTAATTGATTTTAATTAATTTCATTAGATTTTAATTAACTTTAATTAAGTTTAATTATTTAAAAATGTATTTAATGTTTAAGACATTGTTGTAAAACCACAATGAAATATTCTTTAAAAAAATATAAAATAAAATCAAGGTTACCATAAATCTATCATGCGTGTTATTTTTAGAACATAAAACCAGCAATAATTCACTCTGTACCCACTAAATAGTAAAAAAGTGTACAAAATAATGTAATTAACATAAACACTTGAATATATATCTTTAACCCTCTAAAGCATGGAAGTAGATTAGATTAGATTATATAGTGGCACTATGCACCGCGACCGGAAATTGGTATTTTGTGCTGCCAGCGAATACACCCTATAGGTTCAGGCTCCCTACGAAGCCAATTATCCTACCAGGTGAACCGTTCCAAACGTCCGATGGCGTCACTATTCGATCACCAAAATAACGCACCCTCCTGTCGGAGAGCCTCGGACATTTGCAGAGAACATGCTCAGAGGTCTCGGGTTCCAATTCACAAAACCTGCACGCATCCGTTAGAGGATCGTCCCATCTTGTACAATTGATACCTAAGGCCACAGTGTCCTGTGAGGTAACCCGTTACGGTCCTTAGTTCGCCCCTCGTCATAGACAAGAGTTTCCGCGACCTCTCCCCAGAGGGAGATATAAACAGCCTCGCCTGTCGCTGCCCAGGCGATCTGGCCCAATAGGCCCCAAGCATGGAAGTAACAAAAAGCGGTTATTTTTTTTTTAACCCTTTCACTACCCTTGTACACTACAGTGTACACATCTTTGGCAAATAATTAAAATATGACCCGAATAAAATATTTACTAATTTTGTGTACAAATATGTTTATTGGGATGTTATCTAAGCTATAAATTTTTTTTGGGGAGGAAAAATACATATGGGTTGTTTTGTATTCGCGATATTCATGCCAATATTAGCTATTTTCGGATTTTGAGAGTTTTATCATTTTGGAGCTTTAATAACTTTGCTAGAATCATTTTTAGGTACTTCAAATAATTTTTTTATTAAAGCAGATACTTCAACGATCATTTTAGTTTTTATTTGAAAAAAATTGAGCGATCGGTTGGGTCTCGGCAATAGTTAAAAGTTGTGTACACTGTAGTGTACATTGGTAGTCAACGGTTGTTACTCAATATGTTAAGCATGGCTTCATTTTTTGCATGGAGTTTAAAAGGTCTTTTGTGTTTAAGTACCTGGTACTTGTGTTATTTTTTTGAGAATTCCGCGGTTGTATTTTTTTAGTAAAAAGGCATTATTACAGACTAAAACAGATGCGACAGTAGGGTTTTATAACACATAATGGGTAACAACAATTTTAGTGAAAGACTGAGCGATTTTCAGCTAGTTTTAACTTAATATAGCAAACACTTTATGACATCTTTTATCTTTAGGCGCGTTATATTAGTTTATTATTTCTAGCACAAAAAGTAGAACAAAATGAAAAATTTAAAGTTTTGCAAACGATTATTTGTTTGACATTTGAAACAAGTATCGGGTCTGTTTATTCTGTGTCATTATTTTACCACCAAAATACAACTCCGCTTGAAAAATTAAAACCGTTACAAGTATTGATTATTATAAGCATGGTTCAAAAAAGTATTGAGTAGTAAAAAGTAACCATAAATAAAAACGGTATTTTGCAAAATTAATTTTTAGGTGATAATTTAATTTGTTCATCGACTAAGGTAAGTCTTATTTTTTATTACTTTTTCCAATTGCATTTTTATTTATTTTTTTATTATTATTATTTATAAGTGAAAATGGAAAATTTTACAAACGAGGAGATTTTGGCAAATTTAAATGATTGCTCCGACATCGAAGATGGAGAAGACACCGATGAAGAAAATGTGACGCATACAAAGCACGTGTAAGAGACATTGGCTTGGATGGAGTTGGTCACTTTCCCATGTTTCATGATTCTACAGCACCAGGAAACTTCCAAGTTGCACAAAAAGAACGTACATTCATGCGTAAAATGTAAAGCACACTTATGTATACAACGTAACAACAACTGTTTCCTCACTTATCACTCACCATAAATTTTGTATTTATATTTTTTTTAACTTTTCGTGAATTAAAATATTCTTTTTTAATAAAATTTTTAAAAAAAATAATAATTTGGGTTTTTTTTATTTCAAATTGCATATTGAACAGTAAATATCAAGTACTATAAAGTAATAGAGCTCTGCAACCGTTGACTACCAATGTACACTGTAGTGTACAAGTTATTTCGGTATAAAGGGGAAGGGGTAAAATTTTTTCTTTAACTTTTTTAGGATATTTTTAGGGTCCCAAAAATAAATCATAAGTCAAAAAAATTATTTTGCCACACACAAAAAGTCGGTAGTGAAAGTGTTAAGTTAATTTTACTTTTATTTTTTCAAAATTAATAAAATTATAATTTATTTCTGATAATTAACCTTCAAATATACAGAAAACACAGAAAATGTTACTAGACACCAGCTGAATGGAATGCAATCAGCAAAATGTGTCAATATAGTGTTAATTTTAAATATATCTAATTTAACTCTCCAAATCAAAGTTATGTTACTGCTATAAAAATATATTTATGATTCGTCTTTTACCCGTGTTATAATATAAATAAATGAAAATTTTTAGCAGTTTTCTAAATGAAACAATCATTGTTGGAAATTTTTTTTTTATATAGTTTTCCTGCAATCGGAAGGAATTACATTACAGGGTTAACATATCCGTAGTGTTCAAAATCCATAATATGCTTGGTCTATCATTAACTCATTATTGAAACAGTGTTCTTTTTTCGAATCACTACTTTTGAGCCGCTATATTTTTTTACTGGATAAAGATAATTATAAGTGGATTAAAATCCTAAAATAGTTATACAGTTGTGAATAAAAAAATTGTCGGAAATTATTATCCAGAGTTGCCAAATAATTATTTGAAAAAATATTAGTTTTAACCTTTTTTAATGGAACTTTTTCAAAAATGATTTTTAAAGTATAAAAGCCTAATCTTTTATATTTTTAATTGTTGTGTTAATGAAAAAATATCGTGTACAATTTTTGAAAATGTGACCGATCGGACTACGAATTTTTCAAACACACAAAGTCTAAAATATTCCAAAATTTATTCCGTTTTCTCTCAAAACATAAATAATGGATGGTTTTTAATAACACACTACTAAACTTATAAAAATTATATCGTTAGGGTTGCCATATGGCAATTTTAAAAATGGTTTACTTTATGTAGTTTACTGTTTATATTTTAATAAATTGATTTGCTTTATTTTTGTAAATATACGGAGGTTGAAAGCTCGTTATAAATTGCAAATAACAAAAAATAATCTCAAAGTATACAAGAACAAAAACTAATTAAACTGTAAAAAATATTACTTAAGGCAGAGTAAAAACTAAAATGTTTTATATAAATAGAACAATTTTTGGTCTTCAAAGTTTAGCAACGTCATGCTGTTTGTTAGGAAATAACCTTACCACATGTTTGATTACTAAGAAGACAAGAATAGAGCAAAATTGAAATAGGTTTTTTGTTAAAGCTCTACTTATTATGAAGGCTCTAGCTTTTCTAAAACTTTGGGTTCTGATGAGATATTTAGCCAGATCGAAATACTAGTATCAACCTAGCGCTAATATGTTTGATTTGCTTTATTTGTGTAAATATATGGAGGTTGAAAGCTCATTATAAATTGAAAATAAAAAAGTTTTCTGTTGTGTTGAAAATAAAGGAACATGCATTTATTTTTCAAATAAATATTTATATATGATTCTTCTTCGAGCTTAAGATCTTTTGTTAAAACGATTGTAAATTATTAATTTCCAATATTTCGTCTCCACATTGGGAGACTTCTTCAGGGAAATTTATTTTAATTTAATTTTTATCAATTTTAAAATTTTTGAAATAACAAATTTTAAAAAAGGCGGGAAAATAAATTTTGAAAATAAAATTTGAAATTTATTTCAACTTTTTTATACATTTGTTCAAAACTAATTTAAAGTTTCATAACAATTTAACCATAAAAACGAAATATTGTAGTTGTTTTGTTTCCGTTACAGTTATTATAAATTTAAAATTTTTTTTCAAATAAAGTATATTCAAAAAATTCTTGTCTGTTTTTTTTATTAAAATGGTTTGTTTAGATACAAAATTATTTCAAGTCGAATTACAAGAAATTGAAAAAGATTACACAAATGTGTGTGTACATAAATTTTGTAGAACAAAATTAACAAAAATAAAAAACTGAAATAATTTCAAATAACTAAACATAACTAACTTATTGTTACTGATCAGTAGTTAAAATTTGAACATTTATTTTTAACTTACTATTCAGTTGTGATTTATCATTTATGTTAAATTACATTTTCAGTTAATTCAAACTACAAACTATTTTGAGTGTATACTGTAAAAATTTAACTTTACTTGCTAATACATACATATTTCCACTGAGGGCGCTTTAAGGCAAAAAAAGTTACAGACATTTCTTAATCACGCATTGGTCTATATAAAAAAGTTTGATTCAGCGAATCTATGACGTGCCATTAACGAGTTAACAGTGGAGACAAGTAAGTATATATAACACAAAATTTCTTGTTCTCGTTGTAATGAAAATGATTGGTTAAACTTTGGTTGAGGTGTTCTCAGCTCTTAAAAATAAAATTAAAATACGGAATATCGTCTAAACAAAACCAACCATTTTGGGAAATTTTCGGAAGGCATTTAGTTTAAGTCTCTTTTCATATTGTACACATTTATTAGTACCTACACAAACAACAAGACCTCCACACATACACATGCATTCATATATAAAAGGGAACCACATGTGTATACATACCATTCCTATTTGTATTTATTTTTATTATTCTTAACGAAAGCAATTGAACACAGCAGTAAACCATAATATACAATTTGATGAATGAATGCTTAAGCACAGTAGGAAATCGCCACAATAGCAACACTTACTTACAAAATGTGTTAACCCTCTAACCGGCCTAAGCTTTTTTGGACTGAAATTTATATCACTTGTTCGGCACGAGAAATAAAGAATATTTTGTTCTAGCGAAATTTTTTTTGTCGCCTATTTTAGGCGATATGGGTCAAAATAGGTTTAGAGGCTATCTCATAAACTAAGCTATTAAATTTAAAAAGTTAAGGCATAAATTATTCTTCTTACAAAGATATAACAACAGTCCAAAAATTAGCTCTTTTGTGCTTTTAGATAAAAAGATATGGCGATTTTCGTTTTTCGAAAAACGCGAAATTGAGCGAAAACGCACCTTAACTTTAATATATATTGACGAAACTTTGAAGATTTGATAGTGTTACCAAATATAATATTTCTGCCAAATTTCATAAAAATCCGTATACTCGTTTTCAAGTTAAGATGATGTCCTTTATAGGTATCCTTTTAAATCCTGTATGTCCTTGGACCAAACTTAGAGCATTTTCCAAAAGTTTAAGCTTCAGTCTTCCTTTGTGTGGAATATGAATGGTTTTATGTTAACAGAAATGTGTTTTAAGGACTTTTCAAAATTGTGGTTATTTCAAAATATTTATATTTTGAAATTACCGAAAACTTTAACTATAACGCTTTCTCGCTTCCAAACCGTGACATGTACACAAAACATTACTTCGCAAAATATGTGGCTAACTTCGTTCTCTATCGATATAGCTTACATTTTTATAATAAAACACTTTGTTGACGAACTTATGGCCAATTGAAAATACCCCGTCTAGAGACGGTCTTGCCGGTTAGAGGGTTAAGAGTAAATAGTATGTGTATATGTGTGCCTATGTGTTATAGTGGAGTTTATGTTTGTTTAAGCACTATGGGGCAAGCAACTTTTTAATTAAAAATAATTGATATTGTCACAAAATTATACATAATATAGAAATTTCTAAAAAAAAAAGTGTGCCCAAATCAATATATTTACTAAATTCAATTAAAAAATGAAAATTTTAATGTTTATACTGCTGTTAAAACCGAAATCGGCAAAAAGGATAACGAAGAAAGAGTAGGAGAAAAGATTAAAGAATAGAAAAGAGAAAAAAAATATTTAAAAGATAAAAAAACTTTTAATTAAAAGCTGCAATTTGATTTAAAAAAATCTAAAATTTTAAGGATAATATAAATATTTTTCCTTATATTTTTTTTATGGAAAAAGTCGTTCAGAATTTTTGTTTTAGAAAAATATCTATACATGATAACAAATAAACAAACTCTCATTAAGACATTTGTTTTAAAGTGAAGATTTTTTCATTACTGAAATTTTTTATGAAACAATTTTACCCAAATAAAAACAAAAGTTCTTTAAGTAGTATATGTAACCTTAATAAAATTACAGTGCACTCGCGAAAATATGAACACCCTAATATATGAAAACCCCAAAATATGAACATTTTTTTTCTTCCATTGACTACTCTAAAATATGAATTTAGTGGACTTTTGTTTTACTAAAAATAGTACGACTATTTTCCAAACATGATTTTTTAACAAAATAAACCTATACGCCCATGTCCCTACTTTAGAACGTTTTGCAATTAGAACGAATTTGTGAAATCACACGAAATTGAAATTTGGTGTTCTCAAATCCTAAAAGCTTTCGAAAACTCGAATTTTTTTCGAAATTATTATCAAAGTGCCAAAAACATATGGTTTTATGGAAAATAAAAAACATATGGAAAGTAAAATGCTTTTAAGAAATGCTTCTAACATTGTTGTCAATTTGTTTGAGTGTTTTCTAGAATATCAAAATAAAAAAATGTTTGTTTAAAACAGTTTTTTAGAGTATAAACAATACAACCAAAAATACAATAAAATCAGAAATAAGTAAAAAAAGTTTTGAATTTTTAATATTAAGCGCCATTTTTGACCCTAAATTGTAATTTACTAGAAAAAATGGCATTCGTTTTACTTTCGACCAGGCTTTTTTACACGAATTAAAACGAATAACAAATAGGGAAAAACGTTCTGATTTAATCGCAAGAACACCGAAAAAAAAAAAAAATAAAATTTTCACTTTCACTCTGATTTAAAAGCCGTAACAGCACTGATAGAAATTTGTGCGTAGTATTAATGAATTCCTTCATTAATCCAATGAATTTTTTCATAAAAAAGTCCCCAAAGAAACGTTTCATCGAGTCCATGAAAGGTGTTTCATTAAATCAATTTTAATGAATGGTTTCATTGACCCAATGAAAATTTCATAAAGTGTATGAAATTTTTTCATTTATCCTAGCCTAATCGTTATGAAAGTTTCATGTGTTTAATGAATAAAATTCATAATTTGTATGAAATATTTTCGTTTACATTTAGTAATTTGCACTTTATATGATTATTTTAGCATATCATTAATTTGGTGGTTATTGAGAAATTATAATTCGTTGATATTTACTTTTAAGGCCTGGTATTTATAGGATATATAAAATATTTTTATAAAAAAAGTTCGAAAAGTTCGAAAGTAAACATCACAGGCTGTTCTGCAAAAGCGATGGCAGATTTTTATTAAACTCAGCCTGATTCAGCAAATTTTCGTTACTTGGAATATTATGACGTGTTAATATTATTATGTGTTAAAAGATGACATATTTTCTTATATATCGTATATGTCGGTACAAAATATTAAAAAAAAAAATTTATAGATCTGGCTTGGAATTCTGCAAAACGATCGACGATTATAGTCCACTTTTTGTAGTTTAATTACTACCATATTAGATAAAAATGTTAAATATTGTTAACAATGTTGATAAAAAACAAAAATTTATAATCGTTTAGCATAACGTTTTTGTGTAACATCGTCAAAACGATAACAGTTTAGGTCTAGTTTTGAACAAAACTATATCTTTTTTCTTAGAGAATCTGTTCCTGGAATTTGGTGACTAACTATTCTAATTCGTCAAAAACTGTTAGGCAAACCTAATAAAAAAAATTTTTTTTTTTTTTTATTTAGAAATGATAGTACAAAAAAATTTTTTTTTCTTATTACAATTCAAAATTTTTATTGAAAAAAATTTGAAAATGTTTCATTGATTTAATGAATTTTTGTTATGAAATTATGAAAAAATCATAAAAAATTTTAATAAAAAAATACCAATATTAATGAATTTTCATTCAGTTAATGAAATTTTTCATTAAATCAATGAATCGATTTTAATGAAATCGTTTCATTGATACTATGAAGGAAAATTCTATCAGTGAGGGGTGATAAATTTTTTATTTTTGTTTATGTTTAATAACTTTTTGGTTTAAATTTATTGATCTAAAAAAACTATTTATATTTTTTTTTATTAAAACAAAAAGTTCGGCTTCGGCCGAACATTGATATTATGGCCGCAGTCCGGCTTCGGCCGAAAAAAATTAGTTCGGTCGGACTCTATAAATTAGATGCCATTCGCAAATATGAACAATCTTGCTAATGTGAACTGGCTTGGTTTTAATTAGTTCATATTATCACGAGTGCACTGTATTTTAGTCTAATTTTTCATGTAAAAAACTTTATATAGAAAATTGTTCTGTTGTTTAAACCAAACAATCTGTTTTACTAACATGAACATAATTATTGCAATGTAATGTAAAATATTTTTCCGATAAAAAAAATATCTGCATATAAAACATTAAAAATTCCTTGCGTTTGTTAATAATTTAAACAATATTTGAAAATAAATAACAGGAAACATTTGATTTAAATGAAAAATAAGTATACCGGATTTTAAGTGATTTATCATTTCTGTTAAATTACATTTTCAGTTTATTTAAACTACAAACTATTAAAAGTGTATCTTAATTACATTTAACAACCAAATCTTTAATTTCAGCAGTTTTTTTCTACATCGTCGTCTGTATTAGTATTTTATTCTTAAATTTTTTAAAGGTTTTTTTCATGAGTTTAGTTCCTGACCAAACTATTTGCAACAACCCTCCCATTGTCGATTATTTGTTACAGCTGTGTGTATTTGTGATAAAGGGATTTTTCAAATATAGTGTTTTCTCCATATTTTTTTCTTTAATGTTCTATAAAATTATATTTCATTTCTTTTTTTTTTCATATTAAGGAACTTGATTGTGTTTCCTCTTTTTTTTTATTTATCCCAAAATTTCATATAGCTTTTTCCATAATTTCAGTGTGTACTAGAAACATCATGTATTATATTGTGTTAAACCATTTCAATTATAGTTCATTTTATTTTATGGAAGTGTTAAAGGAAATTTAACTCAATTCTCTGCAATCTATGTCTAGTACAACATTAAGTTAAAAATTGTATTATTTGTTGTAATAGGTTATAAATGTTTCATTATACCACTTGGTTGGGTTTGTTTGTTGGCACTGGGTATAGCAGTTTATGCAGTCAAATTATGTGGTGCAGTTAAACAATAATGGGCAAAAAATATTCAACTGGGGTAACGTTTAGCGAATTTGGCGTCCCATAAATGTGGTTAGTGCATATAAGGCTTAAAAGTTATGAAAAATTTTGGAAAAAAAAATTTTATGTCTAAAACTAACACAATATTTTGAAGAAATCTTTAAGGGATTTTAACGAAATTAAATTAAAAACTTTAGCCTTTAGGCTTTGTTTTGAAAAATTATAATTTTCCGTTCAGAAATTGATTGTTTAAAAAATTATGATTTTAAAATGTAACAGATTATCAAAATAAATACAAAAATATGAAATACTGTCACCAAAATGTATTAATGAGCAGGGACCGGATGTTCATGCAAATGCATGTTTTTTTTCCTTAAGTCTAAGAACAGGGTATACTTTTGTATCTTTGCGAATCAAAGAATTTGCGTTAAAATGGCATTGATTTGTTACACTGAGAGAATTATCTTCACTTCAGCAATGAGTTTCTTCACAGCTTTAATGAAAATCACTGGAACTCGTCCATTGTTAGCTTTTATAGAATCTATGAAACATGGTTCATTAAAGTCAGTGTTCATGAAATGTTTGTAGAATTAATGAAAATCTTCATAAAACTAATGAATCATTCAGGAAATGAAACGTGTGTAGAATTTATGAAACAGTTTCATACATTTTTTTTAAAATGAAGAAGTTCCTTGAATTAACAAGTCTTAATGAATGTCTTGAAAAATGCATTGGAACCGCGTCATATGATTTTTTAAACAATTTCATAGAAGTCAAAAATTAATGCAAGGCTACCTAGAAATAATAAAGCACTTTATAATATATGTTGAACATTTGAAAATGAAATCTTAAAACTTAAGTTTGAAATGTATGAAAATTAATAAAATTTTATGAAAAAATAAAAATAATAAGTCTTTGAATAGCTCCAAAGAAATTTTCATTAAGTTTATTAAGAGATAATTTTTGAAATCGAATGAATTTTTTTTATGAAGCTATGAAATTGTATGAAAAAAGTTGTGAAAATTTTCTCAATATTAATAAAATTTCTTGGATATAATGAAATTATTCATTGAATCCACGAAAAAAATTCTATTAAATGTTTCATTAATATCATGAAGGATAGTTCTTTCAGTATAGTGCATATTTGGCAATAAATGCATATTTTTCCATATTTCGCTTTAAATGCATGTTTTTATTGAATATTTTTACTTATTTTTTCTTTAAGTGCATACATTTTTTTTGCATATTTTTACTCATTTTTGCATAAACTTATTTTAACTGCAATTGCAGTTGTTTTTCTAATTTTCTATGTTTTTGATAATTATTTTTTTTAACTTCAAATTTTTTAACAAAGTGTGCCCACCACAGAAAAAAGTTAAATCGAATTGCAATTTTGGATTGTTTTGAATATTTTTTCGAAAATGATTATGCATATGACCATAATTATTTAATTAGACTAGGTTCACACACGGCAATTATAATTGCGCAATTCTTGAGTTTATAGAAGAGGGAGGGAAGAGAATGATAGGGGGTACAGAATTGCCCGTACTCCAATCCGTTTGTTTTGTCATTCGCAATTTTCAATACTGCAGGTTGATATACGAAAATTGCTGAAACAAACTTTTCCTGTGTGAACACAAGAGCAAGTTCAAAGGAGAATTGAAGAAGAATGGGCAATTATAATTGCCGTGTGTGAACCAGGAATTACATTACCAGACGAAAAAATTTTCTCTATACTTATATACAATAACTTGATATCATTATACATATATGCGTATATGTATGGCAATATATTACGATATATGTTTCATATCATATACCTTATTTATGAAAATTTTTTAATATGGCGTAATATATCATCATATATCATTGTATCGTATGTATATATTATCATATCTTGTATATTTGATCATATGAATAGATATAGATCTATATATGACCCATATATTCTACCATATATGATCACATGTAAGGGCATGAAATTTGGACCCTAGCAATTACTGAGAACTATTGAAACAGGGGCTGCCTTGTGGAGCTTTAAAATTCAAGTCTTTTTTTTTGGGTAGCCTAAATTCTATACTCCAAGTTCACCACGCATAAACAGATATTCATTCGCATGGCAATACCCGAGGAATGAGTGTCAAATAAAAAAATAAAAATCGTGGTTTTTTTAAATTTAGTAAACAAATTAGTAAATTTGTTCATTATTATAACTAATAATAGAGAAAATATATGTTTAAAACAATAATAAATACTAAATAACAGTATATCGTTAGCTGAAATGGTGAAGCCCGAAAATATTAAATAATGATTTTTTTGATTTATTATGACTTGTTTTGATAAAGGTAGTCGAAATGAATGCAAAAATCTACTTTTTGCATTTCAGCTATCGATATACGGACATAATTCACAAAATAATACCTATGAAAATATCTACATTTTGACGACGAATG
The DNA here is from genome assembly GCA_021234595.1 of Delia radicum. NCBI lineage: Eukaryota > Metazoa > Arthropoda > Insecta > Diptera > Anthomyiidae > Delia > Delia radicum. Next base: position 241,045,451 of record CM037853.1, read on the forward strand.
GTTTATATATGCCTCATTTATATTTTGCTATTTAAGGAAAACCTGCAGGACGATTTTAACAAAACTTGTGATCGACAATAGACAGATGTGGCTTTTTGGCGATACCTATAGCCTAATAGTCTCAGAGGCCTTACAAGGTCAACACAAAGTTAAAAAATTAAGTTTTTTTTTATGATTTTTTTACGTTTTGTAAAAAAATCAGTTTTAAGTTTATACAAAAATTATTATTATTTTTTTATTAGACATAACTTAAAGCAAAATACTAAATCTTAGCCCATCAAGGAGCGACAGCCCATTAGTGATTTAGTGATTTAGCTTTAGTACAACTATATTTCTCCGATAAGAGGAGCAGTAAAGCGCCAAAAGCAGAAAACTTATTTTAAGTCATAGGACCAAGTATCCACGAAGTTTTGTCAAAACATCGTCAGCGGTTTTAAGTTTGGTCGTCAAAGAGTTAAATATTATTTAAAATTTTGTTATTACTAATCGTTAATTTTACTTTAAAACAAATTCATGTTTCCAAATCATAAATTTAATCAACAAATAGTCTTGTTTTTTTTGGAGTTTTTCCAAAAGTAAATTAAACTAAAATGTAACTGGAGCAAAAAAGTAATGCCATAAAAATGCCAAAAATATTAGAAAAAAGAAACAAACAAAAAACATTCGAAAAAGGGATTTAAAATATTACTTAAAAAACAAATTTAAAAAAAATTTCTATATGACAATAAATAAAAAGCTGGAATGAAACAACTTGAAATGTAATTTTGCAAATAGGATATAAATTAATGGAAAATAAAGCAAATAATAAAAGCAGAAGGATAGAGAAAAAATAAGAGAAAAGATTTGAAAGGAAGGAGCCAAAAGTATGAAATTAAAGAAATGAATATAAATTCAAATAAAGTGCTTTTTTATAAAAGAAGTATTATAATAAAATAGAAAATTTTATTAAAGTTGATTTTTATGTTTTTTAATTTTATTCCTTTTTGAAAAAAAGGAAAAATTGTTGGCTAATTAACCTGTTTTTTAATGTCTCTTTTTAACTTTTTTCTAATTGCAGATTTTCATTCGTTGTATTCAAATAAAGGGCTATAAGAAGGTAAAAATAATAAAAAAAAGGATTTTCATTATTATAAAGAGCATGTTTTTTGTTTTAAATTTATAATTATATATTCGTAAAGAAAATGTAAATAAAATTTATTTTTTAAAGTCACAAGGAAGAAAAGTTTTGTATCTTAAAACAATTTTAACATAAACGTTGTAGTCTGTACAAAACACACGCAAACGCACAGTTATTTCCGTTTCCGCTAATAATAGTTAAAGATTCAAAGTAGTATGAGAGTGGGTTAGTGTGTGTATGTGTTTATGTAGAAGGTAAAGCTTTAGCAAAAGCATCATTGCTGCTGTTGTTTTTGTGTTGTGTTTTTTCTCATTTCCGCTTAATAAACTACAATAATTAAACTTACAAAAATGGGATTAAGAACGAATCTCAGGACGACCCTATCATACGACCCACACATAAAAGGCAAACGCCAAATTAGATTTTCGGTATGAGTGAGTTTAATTTCTTCTTTTACTCTTTGTTTTTGTGTTTTGTTCCTTTATCTATTATATGAAATTAATTTTGTTATATTTTGTGTACTTAAATTTCTTCTTCAGCATTAAGTTCTTTGTTGTTGTAGTTTTTAGTTAAAGGTTCTTGAACTTTGACTTTTACTAAACATAATTCCTGAGAGATTTTTAGCTCAGAATATTAAGCAATTGTTAGCGCATTAAGTATAAGAATTCTACTAAAGGACTCTAGAAGGATTACAAAGGTTTTTGTTTATTTTTTTTGCATATTATTAATGATCTGCTTTATATGCTAAACATGTTTTTTTAGCAATGATACGACTATGATATGGGAATATCCTTATTAAGAAGGACAACAAATTAAAAGGATTAAAAAGGGAAATAATTATTATATGGTTTTAGTGGAAACTAACAAAAATAATTAGGATATTGTAAACAAATTGTAACAGATAATGAATAAATTTGTAGATTTCTTAGAAATCCTTATATTAGATGTTAAGAAGTTTATGTTCTTGTAACAATAATTTTCTTGCAATTCAGACAATACAATTTTCCGTTAATTTAATGAAAGTTTTCGTTACTAAACGATTGAAGTAGTGTTTTTTCAACATACAGTTCATACCAGTTTGTACACAACTTTTTTTATATGAGTTACACATATCCTATTCTGCTATCTTCTAAGCCCCATTAGATATCGCAAAACCGATTGGTAGATATATGTATGACCAATAGATTCTAAATAGTACAGTTAAAAAAACTTCTAAATGTGGCACTTCTTTCAGGCTAGCCGACTATGTATGCTGTACACATTTGGAATATAAAAACTACAACTTGTTGAGCAAACTGCTTCCTTGACTTTTATAACATTTTATTGCAATGTATATTGAAAACAACTTTTAAATAAATGTGAGTCGCAGCACTTTTGTGTGAGTGAGTGAGCGTGAATCAAAATTCACTAACTAAATAATATTTATCGACAATACAGGTAAAGGTAAAGTAGATAAAGTCTGCTTTAAATTAGCGGACAGAAAACTTTTTTTAATTAAAAATAAACAGTGCACGGTTTTTTGTTTAAAAAAAACAACTGATCTTGAACTTGAATAATCTTGCTCGCATCATAATTTCTGATAAAAGATCGAAAAATAAATTTTTGGTTGTAAATTTTTTAAAAAGTAAAACATGTATCGATATTTTTTTTAGTACACTACGAAAATAATTTGTAACAAATTTAACTTAACCCATTTTTTTTTAGTATAAATTTTATTTTTCTTTGTTTTTTTTTTTTTTTTTAATTTTAGCTAATTTTTAATGAACTAATTTTTATTAAAAATTAAATTGTATTTTTTTATTCATTTAAATCCTTAACCTTTATAAGACAAATATCTTAAAAACTATGGAGCCCGATTCTGTGATATCTTTTAGTTTATACAGTAGTGGTCAATACATTTGGAACTGAGATCGCATTTGTTGTTTTTCATTGATTTATTTTCTTCAAATCACACTTAGTTACTGAAATTTATTTTTTACATATTCTTCATACATTGTTTTATGTTAAACAAATAAAAAAAATTAATTTCGTTAAATTAAAACAACAAAAAAATTAATAATAATAGATGTATTTAAAATGCAGGTGTTCAAAACATTTGCAACTCTCATTATTCTTACTCTTAACGAAACAATTTATACTAACAAATGCTACGGTAATAGCATTCCTGTTTAATATGAGATTCAGGCCGTTACATTTTTTAAACAAATTTATTATATTTATTGTTCTTAAATAGTTGTAATAAGATGTTTTTAAGCATAAACATCGTAAGAAAAATTTTTTGTAAAAAATGGCAGGAAATAAATACAATTCTGATTTTAAATCAAAAGTTTTAAATAATTTTCAAAATGGACTTTCCCAAAAGAAATTTCTAAAAAATAATGGCTACGCTACAAAATACTGAGCGTTAAAACCATTGTTTGTATTTCCTGTTAATTACTTTAAGAGTTGCAAATGCTTTGAACACTGCACTATCGACTATTTTGTTAAAATTACTTTTTTATATTTGAGAAGTTATGAATATTTTTTTTGTATTTGTAAAATAATATGCTATAACTGAATTTAATAAAAAAAAAAACAAAACCTTATACCACAAATCTTTTTGATCAAAAAAATTATAATTACCTTAACCATGATTTCAGTTGCAAATCTTTTGAACACCACTGTATAACTCCTAAGTTGGGTAAGTTTTAGTCATACAATGTTAAAAGTTTTGTTTCCGATTTTTACTAGTAAGCAGGGATGGTAGGCAATACCGCTCAAATACTTTATCGATTCAAACCCCTTTCAACTGACTATCGTTACACTCAGGGAACTTCTGCTTTAAAATATGTAGTTGTTTGGGTTGTAATACAGTTTCATTATTTTAATGTAAATGTAAGTCATTTGTAGAACAAATAAAATTTTTAACTAATATTGTAGTTCATTTAAAAACAACTCACATCAAATGACTGTTTTGTGATTTTACATTCATTTTTTACAGTTGTTTTTTGTTATTTAAAAAAATAAAAAAAAATTTTTTGGTTTATTTTTTACTACCATGTGGTTCATTTTTTACTACAATGTTAGTCATTTTTTGAACATTAAAAAACAAATGACAATGTTAGTTGAATTTAATGAAATGTAAGTCATCCTTTTTTTAAATGAAATTTCATTGTTTTTGACTACAATTGCAGTCGTCTTTACCAACATAATTTCCTAAGTGTACCCCTAAAATAGCGTTACCGAAATAATTTAAAAACCGTTATCAGTAAAATATCGTTACCAATATAACTGAAATACCAATATCCCTAAAATACCATTACTGAAATAACTAAAATACCGTTGCCGAAATGATTGAAATAGCGTTATCCTTAAAATACCGTTACCGAAATAATCTGACCGAGATCAGAGAAAATAATAGCTGTAAATAGATGCTTTCCCAAAGTTGATCATAAACTAGCCAGTCATTGGAATTCGGGCATGATAGGACTAAAATATCGGTATGCATTCATGGCTAAACCGAAATAACGTTACCCTTAAAATAGCGTTACCGATTATATCTCTAAATACGCTATCCTTAAACACATGTTACCGATATAACCTTAGTAGCGTTACCGCGAAAATACCGTTACCGCTAAAAAACCGTTACCGAAATAACTGAAATATCTAAATAAAGTTAAATAAAGTTACCGAAATGAATGAAAATAACATTACCCTTAACGATCGAAGTAAGCTTAACTTTAAACTTTAAATGGCTTTTTCTTGAAAAAAAAACATTGGAAACCACATGCCACTGTGCAGCTGTAACGGACTGGCCGATTTTTTAATCTGATTTTTTTGTTTTGTAGCTGACTAAAAAATTAAGTCCCTACGTACAGTGCCGAACAAAAGTATCACACAGCAGCAAACTTTATTTTAAATCTTTTATATTTTTAAAATGAAAGCTATTAGCCGTATAAGGTATTCAACAAATTGTTTATTAACTTATTAATAATTTAATACAACAAAAAACTAACACTAAGCATGTTGTATTTAAAAAATAAAAATTAAAAAAAGGTGTTACGAAGAAATGGTCTATTCTATGCCAAGAATATTAAAAGAAGTCATAGCAAAGAAAGGCTACTCCACAAAGTATTAAATCATGTGAAATTTATTTTTTATAATATAACATACTAAGATAAGTTTTTTGTTGTGTATTTTAATAATTTATAAGTTAATAAACAATTTTGTTGAATACTATATCCGGCTAGTGGGTTTCATTTCAAAAATATAAAAGATTAAAAATAAAGTTTGCTGCTGTGTGAATACTTTTGTCCGCCACTTTATATAATTTTTTAAACATTTCCCACTGTTTGATTTTCTAAATAAAGCAATAATTTTTTGGTAGTTTTTTTTAAATTTTACCATTTTTGTTGTATGGTACGAAATTTTCGACTTTTGAGATTTAAAATCGGAATTTTCTCTTTTATAGTAAGGGCCTATGTATGTTTTTATAACAATTTTTTTATAAATACTTCAAATCAGCCTTACTTATTCTTCAAATCCTTATTATTTCTTTTAAATCTATAGATTTTCGATAAAAAAAATATCCCCTGAGAAAAAAAAAACAAACAAATTTAAATATTAATCAATAATTCCCTTGACAATTTCAAATTTTATCTTAATAAACTATCTTAATTTACAAAATATGAAAACCACACTCCTTTCTTAAGAAGAAGTCTTAAACACAAAATCTTATACAAACTGAACAACGGAATCCTCATTACCCCCACACACGTTGTAAATTAAAGAAGAAAAAAACATATAAATTCCAATAAATTTTTTCAAGACATATTTTTTTCTTTTTTAAATTAATAATAATAATTTTTTGTCATCTGTAACCAAAACACAAAATAACAATTTCTCATGTAACATGAGACAATCGAATGCAACGGGAATGGCAACACACAGGCAACCTATACGAGAGATCTCAGTCACAGTCACTAACAGATCATGTATTCGAAAAAAAAATGGATGTAACCTATGCCAACTAAGTAAATGAGCAAAATTCAAATATAAATTACTGCTAATTAGGCATGTTTTTTTTCAAAATGCATGTCAATAAAATCTTATATTAAAAGCATTATTGTAAATATTTAAAGTGAAATTCAAAATGAAAGTGGTTCAAGAAAACAGTTTAAGAAAAAATGTCTACGACATCATTTCCTTCAGGAACAAGTACCACGTAGCACAATATATTCCATATTAAAAACGGTTTGAAAATGGAGTGGCGGGCATCAACCGGGATAAAAAAGAAATGAAGTCCAAAAAAATTACCGCATCTAAGCGTGTTACTTGGAAAAATCAAATAATTCTGGATGATCAAAAATACATTTCTTTTGCTTGGAACAATGATGACTTGAAAAAATTCCCGACAAGATACGGTATTCGGCCAAAGCGAACTAAAAGTACTAGTGTGGGCAGACATTTCGGCAAAAGGTATATCACAACTTTACATCCAGGATTCAAAAGCTATGGCTGTAAACTCGGATGTTAACATTAAAAAGTGTTTAGTAAAATTAAAAAATTTATCAGAGATAGACACTCTAAGGACGACATATTATTTCGGTCAGATTTAGCAAACTGCGATTATGCCAAAAAGGCGTTAGAATGGCTTAATGCAAAAAACATACCTTTTGTACCGAATAAACAAATCTGTTAAACGACCCAAAAGTACGTTAAATTGAGAACTTTTGGGGTCTTTTTATGCCAACAAGTGTATGAAACTGGTGAGAAGCCAAATGCACTGAAGAATTGAAGAAAACAATTAAATTAAGCAGTGTAAAAAAAATTTTATGAATGTCCATAGCATGGAGGTATCAAGCATAAAATACACTAAGGGCCATTATTACAACCTGCCAATAGCTAAAGTTCGGATGTTATCTGTCAGATTATTAGTTTTTCGTTATTAAAAGTATACTTAAGCTAAAAGTGACCGATAAGTTAAAGGGTAGATATTGTTGCCTTTAACTTTTAACGCAAGGTTTATGTGTTTTAAAGTTTGCCACATTTTCTGCTCTATAAAAGAAGAAGAAGAAAATTAAACGAATTTCAAACTCCGAATTTCACAAATTATTGTTTGTTGTAACAAATAAATAAAAGTACGTTGCCACTACGTATTTTTATAAACCCAATTCATAAACCAATAATCGGTTTTTAGTTTGGTGCTTGCCACATTATCAAAAATAGTAATTTTATTTTATTGGGAAGCTGTAATAACGAAAAACACTATAGCTCACCTTTTATTCCTCACTTTAGCTAAAGTTACCTTTTACTAACATTTACTTTAAAGGCAAGTTGTAATAATGGCCCTAAATAGAAGATCGCTGTCCGTTGGGCTCTACACAAAAAGTGAATTAATAATATATAGTCTATAATAAGTTATAAAATACTTTTTCATAAAAAATAATTAGTTTTATAACTACACGCGTTTTTAAAATCGTCCATTTACTAGATTGGCATAGGTTAAACAAAACGAAAATTTATTTCATTATCAAATCATAAACAATATCAGGATATGAATGAAGTAGTTTATAACTTCTTCGTTACTATCTTTAACCATCTAAATGTCTTTCTGTATATCTGTATGTACACTGAGATAATCATCTGTATGATAAAAATGAATTTGAGCATTAGATCTATATGTCACTGGAATTCGGTCCATTGAAACTATTCATTTATTTAATGCAGTGGCTCGTAAAATTTTATTGTATTTATTAAAAATTTCATACGCCTAATAAAAAGTGTATTAAAAATAGTTCCATTAAAATTATGAAGGCTTTTTAAAGCTTATGAAATGTTTCATTATCTTTGGAAAAAAAAACTTCATTAGTTTAGTGAAAAAAAATATTTATATTCTTCCACAAAAATTCCTCTCTGTGCATAATGAAGGTCTGTCTGCCGGGTTTAGGTTTTATACGTATTTTTTTATATTTGTATTTTTAAACGTGTTTAATAAAAAAATCGAATGAAAAATGTGAAACTAACATTATATATCATGTATTTTGTTCCTTGTTGTGTTGCTCAGGAGGATTTGTAATCATTTTCACACCATACGACATATTTGAAAAATAATGAAATAAAATCTTGGGGCATAAAAATCTATACGAAATTCATGGTGATAATCTTAATACAAACATGTTTTTATTTGTATTTTGTACTTGTTGTGTTATTTTTAACAACTGGATTTCTGACGGTATCTAACTCTTGGATGTTGATGTTTGGTGTGTATGTTTCGAATGATTATGAAAATTTATTTCAATTGTAATTTGTGGGTTTTAAATTAAAGAAAAAATATAGGATATGGTAAGGAGAAGGAAGCCCAAAGAATCTTTAGTTATTTATTGATAAATGGGTATTACATAAATGGCGCCCAACGTATGGTTGAACTCTTCATTACTTAAAAAAAACTCCATTGGCTATTAAAAAGCTGATCGTATACAAATAAATATGATCATGCATGGGTATAACTGATCGTATATGTCCA